>CM046959.1:39227902-39827902 GCA_025698475.1 Gossypium anomalum | reverse complement strand
TGAAACAATAATCAGATTTGATCTGATAGTCTGAATTAGTAGTCGACTTGCATTGTACTCTTTTAGCTTGCAATTCGTTATCACACTTCTGATCTTCACAAATTTGCGGAAGAAATGACGGCTTAGCTTTTAACGCAGCTAAAATCTAACCATCATTAGACAAACTTAACTGCGTATTCATCGCTCACAACGCAAACAAAACATTTCTACTCAAAGCATCTGTGACTACATTCACTTTTCCCTGATGATAATCAATCACTAATTCATAGTCTTTTAGCAACTCGAGCCATCTTCATTGTCGTAAATTCAAATCTTTCTAAGTCATTATATACTTCAAACTATTGTGGTCGGTAAAGATATGACACTTCTCACCGAATAAATGAGGTCATCAAATTTTTAAAACAAAAACAATAGCGGCCAACTCTAAATCGTGCGTTGGATAATTCTTTTCATGTGGTTTTATTTGTCTAGAAGCATAAGCTATCACTTTGCCCTCTTGCATCAAAACACATCCCAAACTGTTCAATGACGCGTTGTTGAAAATCACAAACTCTTTACCCGACTCAAGTTGAACTAAAACTGGTGCTTCTGTTAACAATGCTTTTAGCTGTTCAAAACTCTATTAGAATTTCTCGGGCCACTCAAACTTCACATCTTTCTGTAGCAATTGAGTCATCGGTGTAGCAATAATCAAAAGCCCTTTTACAAAACACCGATAGTAGCCATCTAATCCCAAAAAGCTTTTGACTTCAGACACATTTCTTGGTGGTTTCTAGTCAACAACTGCTGAAATCTTGCTCGGATCAATTCGGATACCTTCCGCTGAAACAATATGTCCTAAAAATCCAGCCTCTCGCAGCCAAAACTCACATTTATTGAATTTAGCAAACAATTGCTTATCTCTCAATGTTTGTAATACAATTCTTAAATGTTCAGCATGCTAGGACTCATCTTAGGAATAGATCAGAATGTCATCAATGAATACAGCAACAAATCTATCTAAATACGGTCTAAAGATCTGATTCATCAAATTTATAAAAATTGTAGGAGCATTAGTTAATCCGAAAGGCATAACAAGAAATTTATAATGCCCGTACCTTGTTCTGAACGCAGTCTTTTGCACATCCAAATCTTTAACTCGAAACTGATAATAACCAGATTTCAAATCAATCTTCAAAAACACGGTTGCTCTTTTCAACTGATCAGACAAATCATCAATTCTTGGAAAGGGATCCTTATTCTTAATCATAACCTTATTGACTTGACTATAGTTGATACACAGTCTCATCGATCCATCTTTCTTCTTTACGAATAGCACTGATGCACCCCAGGGCAAAAAAACTAGGTCGCACAAACCTCTATCTGTTAACTCTTGCAACTAAGCTTTTAATTCTTTCAATTCTATTGGAGCCATTTTGTACGGAGCTATCGATGTCATTGATGTTTCCAGCACTAATTCAATAGCAAAATCGACTTCTCTGATCGGTGGCAACCCAGGAAACTCATTTGGAAACACATCTTGATATTCACAAACTACTAGTACTGATTCAATCTTTGATTCAGACACTTTTGTATCTAGTACATACGCAAGGTAAGCATCACAACCTTTTCTCACATATTTCTAAGCTAACATTGACGATATCAAAACAAGTGTAACACCCCTAACCCGAATCTATCGCTGGAACAGGGTTACGGAGCATTACCAAAGTTTACAGGTCAAGTAACAAACATTTCACAAGCATTTAACATTTAAATCAAATTTCAATCAAATTTAATCATAGAGTCCCTTACATGAGCCCTCGAGGCCCAAATAGTGTATTAGAATCAGGTCGGGACTAAACCGGGTATTTAAAAAATTTTTCATGAAATTTCAAAATTTTTCCTAGGTGTAGGGGTCACACGCCCGTGTGGATAGGCCGTGTGGCTCACACAGCTAGGGACACGCCCGTGTCTTAGGCCGTGTAACTCTCTGACTTAAGTCACATGGCCAAGTCACATGCCTGTGTGCTAAGTCGTGTATAGGTGTAGGGGTCACACGGCGAAGCCACATGCCCGTGTTCCAAACCTTGCGATCAATTCTAAGGATTCTATTTTGACATTTTAAAGATGCAGGGGACACATGTCTAGGCAACATGCCTATGTGCTAGGCCGTGTGTCATACAAGGCTGAGATAGACACGCGTGTCTCTACCCGTGTGGATGAAAATAGGCTATTTTCCAAGCCACATTTCTCACCCAAATGTCATCCACCTATACCAACTTAAAATCCAAGTCAAATAGATGATATTATACCTTGTATAACCAAGTATACAAATTTACTTAAATTACCATGTTCACTTATATACATATTTTATCGAATATGCTAATTAATTCGATCATCAATATGTTAATATAATTTTTACCAATCAACCATTTCAAACATATACTATACATGTCCATCACTAGCCATTCCAATGGCTAGGTATAACTCAAATATTTATATGCCAACATTGGCTAATTAACCTATACATGCTATTATAGCCATAATTAATTTACCATAAATACCAAGATGGGCCGATGGATAGTGTAAGTGATTTCTGCCAATGCTTCCAATTTAATGAGGTTTCGAATTACTATATAACTGGGGAAAATAAAAAAAAGTAAGCATATTATGCTTAGTAAGTTCGTATAACATGATAATAAACTTACCATTCATTTAAATTCAATATAAACATACAAGGCATATTCAGTCAACTGAATCACAAACCCTAACACATATCCTCATCACCTGTGTTAGTTATACATTCCACTATAATATCAAGAAACATATATGGGCTAACAATAATCAAATTTCCTATAACACCCTACACCCGTGCCCTATGCCGGGATGGAATACAAGGCGTTACTAAACTTAAACACATGCATTCAAACATTTCTGAGTCACCAAGACTTGATCAAATTTAAAACTTTTTTGAACATCGTTTAAACTCCTTAATATGGGCCTACGAGGCCTCAAACATTTATTGGAAGCCATCCGTAAACAACTCAGGTCCTTAAACTGACTTTATAAAAATGACCCTTAAAATAGGGCACACGCCCGTGTGGAAGGGCAACACTCCCGTGTGGCCTTATGACATGGCCATGTTGATGGCCCATGTGGTTCATACGGCCTAAGCACAAGGAGACTCGCCCGTACCTCAAGCTCGTGTGAATTAAATTCTAAATTCAAACCTACAGGAGTTTTCACATGGCCTGACACACGCCAGTGTCCATTGCCCGTGTCCCTCACACGGCCATGACAAGCCCATGTTTAAAAACCTTGACATTCTGTTTATGACACCAGCATCCAATTTAGGGCAAACGGCCAAGGCACACGCTCATGGCCAGAGGCCGTGTCCTCCACACTGTTGAGACTCACTGTTGTTTCTCTGCCCATGTGCTTACTACCATGCATACTGACTTGCAAATTTTACGTGCAGGGGACACAAGGCCAAGCAACACGCCCATGGGCCTGACCATGTGTCACACACGGCCTAGACACACGCCCGTGTATCTACCCGTGTGGACATTATAAGGCTATCTACCAAGCCCTTTGCCACCCTGAAACACAATATAACAACATCCCCCATGCTGACAAACTATCATAACATGATTTCTCAATCCAGCAACCACATCTAATGCCTTTACACATTTCATATATACTTAAACAACCAACAAATTACTCATTCATGAAAGAACTTCTTGTATTCATAAAGCAACTTTCAACCTTAGCCATTTTCCATGGCCTTATACAAAATGAGTCAAATGCTAAATCAAGCTAACACATTTGTCCCCAAAATAATGTGAAACTAAACAAAATCAAGGTTCCTATACATGCCATAATCAAAATAAAAGAACTAACTATACCAAGTGCTTCAGATGGTAGTGTGACTGGCTTCTCCGACGTAGTCGATGATCCTCGAACTACTATGGTGACACTATAAGAAAATGGAAAGGAAATAGGGTAAGCATAAAGCTTAGTAAGTTGCATGAAAATAAACATCAACTAATCATCATAAAATAATATGCTCATAACCTTTCATAGCTTATTCATGAATACCATAAATAGATGTAAGAACAACTTACTCATCATCATCCATTACAATTCATATTGCATATATTGAGCCCACATCTCATACATTTCAATTCGGTACCTGTACCACTCATCACATGATCATAACTTTTCTCATTTTGATGTAAATTATAAATCTTTTGTTGAACAATTTGGAACACTACCAGATACTCAATAGCCCTAACACGGGTTAAGATGCTGACGCCATGTCCCAGACATGGTCTTACACTGGCTTTCATATAGCGAGGCTGATGCCATGTCCTAGGCAGGTCTTACATTGGCTCTCATCTATCGGTGTCGATGCCATGTCCCAGACAGGTGTTACACTGACACACAACAAGCTGACGCCATGTCCCAGATAGGTCTTACACTAGCTTGTCTATCGCAAGGCTGATGCATGTTCCAGACATGTCTTACACTAGCTCTCGTCTCAACGCCAATGCATGTCCCAGACATGTCTTACACTAGCTTAAATATCTCGAGGCCGATGCATGTCCCAAGTATGTCTTACACTGGCTCTCATATTGTGGCTGATGCATGTCCCAGACATGTCTTACACTAGCATACATATCACCCAATATCAAGGTACCAATATTCAAGTTTATTCCAAATGTTCAACGAAAGTATCTACTATGTTAATTTCTCAACATGTATTCTCATATTCAAAATCAAAAAAATTTATGCAATATAAATTCAATTGCACATCATAAAGATATAGTTGCATTATTAACATACAACTTACCTTTGTAATCAAAATGTAGGCAACTAGTCGGTTTTAGTCCGCTAGCTTTGCTTTTCCCCAGTTAGGCTTGGATTGTTCAATTCTTGATCTATAATGATAAAAATTCACAAATTTAATCACTCTATTGATCTAGGTACTCAAAAAATTTAAAATTGGGCAAAATGACCATTTTGTCCCTATACTTTCACAAAATGGTCATTTTACCCCTAGACCCGAAAATCAATTTTTATCAAATTTTCTCATTAGCCAAGCCTAGCTGAATACTTTTTATACTAGGAGCAGCCCACAATTCTCATTATTTCACACATTTATCACTTATTTTATAACATATGCAAAATGGTCCTTAGTTAGGGTTTCCATGAAAACTTATTCACAAAAGTTGTTTATTTCACAACCATGATTCATTTTCTTCCATAAAATTTTAGAAAACAACATGAGCACTCTCATAGTAAAACCCTAGACTTTCAACTATTTTGCAAAATAGTCCCCTCATTTGAAAGCCCATGCTACAAGGTTCAAAAAACTCAAAAATTATTAAGAAAAGTCATCAAAATCACTTACTTGTAGGGAGATTAAGTGTCTGAAATTTTTCAAGCTTCAAAACCCTCCTATGGTTGATATTTTCAGTCAAGAAGAAAGGATGAATGAAAAAGATGAAGGCTAGGCTTTAGGGTATTATTTTATCACACATTAGGTCATCAAATACCTAACCATTTGACTCATAAATTTCCTTGTCCCTATGGCCGGCCATGCCTCTTTAAGGGGTTCTAATTGCACTTTAAGGGCCTCCAATTTTGGTTCTCTAGCTATTTAACACCCTTAGCTGTCAAAATAGGACATTTGCACTTTATGCGATTTAGTCCTTTTTCGTAATTAAGCATGCAATCGTTAAAATTAATTCACAAAAATTTTCAAACTCTCATATAATCATGCCACAACACATAAAATAATATAAAAAATAATTTCTCTAACCTCAGATTAGTGGTCTCAAAACCATTGTTCCTACTAGGCCCAAAATTGGCCTGTTACATTTCCATATTCATATGCTTTTCAATCATGTATTCATGCAACATGTACAAACCATATCCCTGTATTTCAAGTTCAATTTCATAATAATTCATCTCCAGCTCAAATTATTCCATATCAGAACTTTATTCATTAAATCATTTGAAATATCAATGTCACACAAATAGTACACTTAAGGTGTACAAATCTATAATCATGGATGAACATATTCATCAAATAAATTCCATGTACAGATATCATCATCTCATATTTCTATATATCGTATATCATCATTTTCATGTATTTCAGGAAGATACATTTAATAGTTCATTTTCTATTCATATCTTCTCATGTCAAGATTTTTCCCATTAAATTTATCTAAAATATCAATGGATGCACAGGTAGTACACTCGAGGTGTAAAAATCAAGATCCGTCAATTCATATTCAGAGGTACCCATTAGGGTACATAACCAGGGAGCACACTCTCGAGCTACATATCAAGATGCTCAGATGAGCCATGTAACCATGTAACAGGACACTTATCTGGGCTAATCAGGAAACTCATAAGAGTTTTACTCAGGAAGCTCATAGAGCTTATTAGATATCTCTGAAGAGATAATATCAGGGAGCACTGGATAAGGTAACAGGAAGTTCAAGCGAGCCATATCAGGATGCTCATGAAGAGTTGCGTTTGTGTTCACAACGTATTCAGGATCACTACCGATCACATAATAGGATGCTCACACATAGCTGCGGTAGAGTGCAACACATGCCAAATCACTATCGATTAGGAGGCTCGCAAGAACTATATATCCGGATGCTCGAGAGGGCTATATTAGGATTACTCATTCGAGCTGAATCCTGTCTGCAACATATGCAGAACCACATTCAAATACAGGAAATCATGTATCCATTGATTTTCATTTATTCAAACTAGATTCAACATTTTTCAAGTATTAGTAGACATGTAATGTAACAGTCCGGTTTAGACCCTAGTCAGAACAGTGGTTTTGGGACCACAAATTTGAGTCAAAAAAATATTTAAATATTATTTTTCTGTGCTTATGATATGTGAATTAGCATGTGTGAAATTTTCGTATGAAAATTTAATCGTTTGTGTGTTTAATTGATAAAAGGACCAAATCGCGTAAAATGTAAAAGTTGCTTGTTGTTTGTTAAAAGTGCCTATTTGATTTGGCTTATATTTTTAGAGGTCCTTATGTGGTTAATATTCCATTTACATGGTTAATGGAAACTAATGGCCTTGTGTTTATTGATTTATTAGTTTTATAACAAAGGGTAAAATGGGAATTTAGTTAATATGATAATTAAAATAAAACCAAAAGCATGAAAATGGCCATTAACATGCATTTTACCAAAAATTGATTAACAAAAGAAAAGAAAAAGAACATTAGGGTTTGACTAAGGAAATATTTGATTAAGGTATGTGCTTTAATCCGTTTTTGATAATTTCTACGTTTTTGTGATCATTGCTTTAAATACTATCAAGCCCATGTCTCAATTTTTGATTTTGTTAATGATTTTGAAATGTGCCACTGATGAAACTATGAGTTTTGTGAAGTTAATTGTTGATAAATGGAAGATATGTTTTGGGTTAACATGTTTTATCTTTGGATTTTTGATAAATTTGAGTAAAATGGGCTAAATTATGAAATTTATAATTTGAGGGACTAAAATGTGAAATAAATGAAATGTGTGGACTAGTATGAGTACTAGGAGAATTCGACCAAGCATGAGTATATGCAAATTATGTGTATTTTGTGATTTTGTGAATTAGGGACTAAAGTGTCAAAATGTGAAAATGTGATGGCTAGTTTGCAATTTTCCCTAAATATGTGTTTGTGGATTGATTTGAATGAATATGAAAGTGAATGAGTTAAATTTGAATTTATATAGATCGAGAATTAAAGAATACGAAATTAGATTAGCGAAAGTCGAAAGTCATTGAGTAGCTGATTCAGTTTATCTGAATCCGTATGAGGTAAGTCAATATACAATAAACGTGTTTGAATTGAATTCTTATTATTCATATGATATTCAATTGTGATGAATGAATGTTCGAGCTAAATATATGCTGTTCGAGAAAGTATCGACAAATTTTCGACATCCGAAAAGCCCCATACGAACCATAGAAATAGTTAGGATACATATGTCATGACATAGGATTTTCGTTATGTGTTATCGTATAAGACCACGTCTGGGATGTTGGTATCAACTTCTTTTTTGCATGTAAGACCATTTTTGGGACATTGGCATCGTATCTGATTTCGTGTAAGGCCCTGTTTGGGATAGTGGCATCGATGTTTGATTACATGTAAGACCACGTCTGGGACGTTGGCATTGTAAATGCTTTCTAAACTATCCACGTATCCTTATATTTCTGAGCGGTTGAAACGGGCATTCTGAGAAAATGAATGACTTTATGAAATTGTATCCAATTTAGGTACATTTGAATTGTATATTATGTTTGAGAATGAAAGGTAAGTATACAAGCAAATGATGATATATGATCTAAACATGTGAACATATGTTATATATGTAAATGAATTGAGATTATGTAACATATATATGAGCAAGAGGTTTGTGTTAGTTTTTGGCTACAAAGTATATGTAAATTGATGATATTTATATGTTTTGAATGATAAGTTTATTTGTATATGGCTTTCTAAGCTTTTGAAAGCTTACTCTGTGTGTGTTTGGATTGTTTTATAGATATCGTAGCTATCAGGAGCTCAGGGATCGTCGAGGATCGTCACCACACTATCGAATAATATTTTGGTACCTTTTGAAAAAATATATATTAAAGTATGGCATGCATAGGCTAGAAGTCTTTGGATTTGTTTTGTAATGTATATATCATGCCATGTGATATGGCTAGATTGTGTTTGAACTTATGATTGGAAATGTTATATGATATGTGATGCATTATGAACCATATGATATGTTTTGAATGACCAAAAGAAATGGACAATGCTGTTATGTTTTGGTAAGTGAATATTTGAGAAATTGGTAAGTTTTGATCATGAGATTGAATGAAGTAATGAAACATATGCTTTGATATGATTTTAGTTTAGATTTAGTATGATTTGGTTGATGAATTGAGATTGGAATTTGATGATAACATTACGGCATGAATGATGTATAGTTTGATATAGAAATTAGCTGAACTTGTTGTGCAAATATGCTTGGTTTGGTGCTTGTAGGTTTGACCTAAATGGCGTGGCAAATTGGCTATCCAAATGGCCTATTTTTTTCCACAAGGGTAGAGACACGGACGTGTGTCTCTGTCGTGTGTAACACACGGTCCTGTTGCACGGTCGTGTGCCCCCTGGGGTATCCTACAATTGTAAGTCAGGCTTGACCATGGCTAAGGCACACGGGCGTGTGGCTAGCCATGTGACTCAATTCAGTGCCGACCACGGCCAAGACATACGGGCGTGTCATGTGGCCGTGTGAATAAGTCAGTGTGTATGCCCTGTTTGGACATGGCCTAGACACACGAACGTGTCTAATGCCATGTGAGGCAGACGGCCTGTTCACACGGGCGTGTGACCTGTACCTGTTTGAAAAATGTTTAAGTTTTGGAAAAATTTTGTATGTGTTGGGTTTAGTTTAAGGTCTTGATGACCTATATACAGGACTCTATACTGATGTTTAATCTCTGATATTATGATGTTTATGAAATGAATGTTAAATGTTTCGATTTGTCTGGTAATTCCTTTAACCCTAGTCAGACGGCAGATACAGTTAGGGATGTTACATTTTACTGGTAACAGAGCTATGGTTTAGTCGGTTCTAGGACTACCATAGCGTATGTGAGAGTAGCTATACATGCCATATTTATGAACTGCGATAGTGTGATGAATCCTGACATTGAAAATGTGCTTCTATATAGCAAATGGATCCCGAACGAGCCGTAGTGGACGATGTCGAAAGCAATACGCTTGTTCCCGCGCAAGGGACGACACCATCTGATTTTAGACCGGTTACGAGTAGCCGTGATGGTGAGGCTAGACAAGCCTTCTGTCAAATGATGAACGGTTGGTTTAGCCAATACATTAGAACCAATCCAGCTGTTCAACAACCTCCACCCCCGATAAATCCTTCACAAACTCCTGCTATGCCATTAGTGAATCTGATTCAGTTAAGTAAGCCTCCGGTAGATAAGATTAGAAAATATGGGGCCGAAGAGTTTCGAGCTACAACAAATGATGATGCTAAAAGAGCCAAGTTCTGGTTAGAGAACATAATACGAGTATTTGCTGAATTGTCATTGAATCCCAATGAATGCATAAAATGTGCCATTTCACTTTTGAGAGATACGGCGTATCACTGGTGGAAGACTTTGATTTCAGTGGTTCCGAGTGAACGAGTCACCTGGGAGTTCTTCCAAGCCAAATTCCAGAAGAAATACATTAGTCAGAGATTTATCGACTAGAAACATAAAGAGTTTCTCGAGCTTAAACAAGGCCGTATGTCTATTACAGAATACGAGTGGGAATTTGTAAGATTGAGTCAATATGCTCGATAATGTGTATCTTGTAACGCCTCAAATTTGGGCCTAGTAGTATTGGGCCTTGAGTATGGGTCCGTAAGGAGGTTGTATATAAGTATTTAATTGTACAAGGAAATGACACTATTAAATGTCTACCTTGGTGGTTAATGGCCCTGAGAAGTGTTGGAGAAATCTTTGGTTCAAACCTGGGCTTTAGCAAAAATTTTGATATTAAGTGAATAAAACCCTGGATGCTTGGATGATGGCCTTTTAAATTGTTGTGTTAAATAAATGACACAAGGAAGCATGTGGTCTAGTGGTTGTGGCGTCCTTAAGGTTGCAAGGGAGCTTGGGTTCAAGTCTTGGCTCTTACAATTTATTTTGGTTTTTCTCTTAAGTGAATCTAGACGCTGGCACATATGTCTTAAAGTTAATTATGGACATTTTTATCACA
The DNA here is from genome assembly GCA_025698475.1 of Gossypium anomalum. Lineage (NCBI taxonomy): Eukaryota > Viridiplantae > Streptophyta > Magnoliopsida > Malvales > Malvaceae > Gossypium > Gossypium anomalum. The sequence continues at coordinate 39,817,095 of CM046959.1, read as the reverse complement.
CAAAAAGCCTTGTGGTGGAGTGGCAAGGTGGCGTGTTGTGTAACTGTGAGGTCTGAGGTTCAAGTCTTGGGATGCGCAATGGAGTATTTGTTTTGCTATTTGAGCTGCGAAGGAGGTCGTAGGGTAGAATTACAAAAATACCCCAGTAGGGTAGAATTACCGAAATACCTTCAACTTGTAAAATTACCAAAATACCCTCAATTTGTAAAATTACCAAAATACCACTGATTTGGAAAATTATCGAAATACCCTTGATTGGGAAAATTACAGAAATACCTTTAATTTGTAAAATTACCGAAATACCCTTGGTTTGAGATTTACCAAAACACCCTTGCAGGGTGAAATGACTAAAATACCCCTAATAGGTAAAAAGACCGTTTTGCCCTCTAGGGTATATGACTCACTGATAATACAATTTGATTGATTTGACTATGTTCTGACTGAGAATGTATGATTGTGATTGGTATGATTGATAAATCGTAATCTATACATATTTTTACCACATGCTTAACATATTTTATGAATGATTTTCCCTTTAGAATTAGTGAATTCGATGCTCCTAATGCCTTAATTTCATGTTTCACACTTAGGTAAGCATAGGAGAGCGAAAGGAACGAGAAACGGGCCAAAAATGGAGAAAATGGGCCAAAGTACGAAATCAACACGGCCTGGACCTCCTCACACTGGCAGCTCACACGGCCGTGTCAATTTGACAGAATTAAAGCACGACTCACACGGGTAGAACACATGCCCATGCCAATCTAACAAGCTCGAACACGGCTTAAAGTAATCGCGCACGGGCGTGTCTGGAAACACAAAAATTTATATACTTTTTCATACCCTTTTTAACTTAAAACCAAGCTATTCCGGTTAAATTCTTGTCGATAAATAATTAAGTATTATAAAATAATTAAATTATGTTAAAAATATGAACATTAAGAATTTTAATTAATTTTATAGTTAATTTTGATTAAATTTGGTTATTTTTGACAGAATTACACAATTGGAGAAAAAGGGCCCGGTGAACACTGCGAGAAGAACAAACCGAGAGTAATTTGAAGTATCAAGGCCAATTATTTTCCAGCCCAAGACGGTCCAAAAATGTTTATTAATTCATAATTAAATTAATTTTAATTTATTTCCTATTTAATTTAGGTTAAATGAATTAATTTTAATTAATTATGAAGAAACGGCCTAGTGAATCGCACTAGTTGAACTGAATGAAGTGAGCCGAACCAGCCACTAATTGGGCTGACCAGAACCATCCATTGGCTGAACCAAATCAGAAAATTAGCTGGTAAAACATGCTTGCAAAAAGGCCCTTGAAAAACTTCCAAATTACATTCAAACCCCACCTTTATTTTAGGCTATGAAGATTTGCCCCAGCCTATTTTTAGCGAGGTTGAAAGCTTCAACCTTGCCATGTGTGTGGCCGGCCATGGGAGGACTCTCTTGGCTTCTGAATTTTCTATTTTTAGCAGCCCTATTCAGCTATAAAAGCCACCTTATGCTGCTCATTTCAAGGCATCCCTCAACATCTCTCATTCCACAACATTCTCTCATCCTCTCTTCTCTTCTCTTAAAGTTTCCTCTCCATTTTTCCATCCCATTTTCCCTTCCTCTTGTGCCGATTTCCTCTCTTTAGAAAGAGGTGTTCTTCAGCCATCTTGGGCAACAATCGAGGATTCATAAAATCCTTGCTCGGTGAAGACAACGGAGACAAAAGAACGAACAATGATCAAGCGCAGAGAAACACTTGGATTTGCTTTTTCTGTTCCCTTTCTTTTTAAATTTCTGTTGTTTTTATGATGAACATATCTATGAATAATATTGTTGTTGAAATGGTTATTTTAATCAATTTAGCTTGAATTTAATTCGTGTTGGGTTGATTATATTTTGCCTACTTGAATTATTAAAATAGTGTTTATGCTGTTTTAGGCCTCAGTGAAATGCTTGATTAAGTAAAATCATGCTTAGGTTAAGCTGGCATTATAATTGTTTAGATAACTAAAGAATTAATTGTTTAAGCGGATTGAAATTGCAATTAATGGACTCAGTACTTAATCAGTGCATGTTTAATTCTTCTAAGGTAACTGAAAATTAAATTAGCATTGTATTTGGCGACACATATGCCTTGCATAACTTGCAAGATTGTTGTGATTAAATTGTTTCAAGGTATGGCTACTTTGTTACTTCACATAATCTTTTACGTGTTTATTAAGTTGAATTAATCGGTTGAATCGACATAGGAATATGCGACAGATAATTTAATTCATTAAGTATGTATGTGCAATAGCATGTTTACTTTATTAAATCTGTTTAGTCGGTTGAATTGGCATAGGGATATGTCCAAGAGATAAATGGAATTTTTTTTAGTAAATGTGTTCAGAAGTTAGCAAATTACTGGGTTGTCGTGAATCTATTCATAACAGCATAAGCACGAATTTAATATTTCTAAGTTAAAAAAGTATAATTAATCCAACACAATTATATCATCTTGATTAAATCTTAATTGAAATCGTGCACTAGAACTCTTTTATTTATTTTTTTGTTTGCTTAGTTTTAAAATCTTCGTTTATAAATCACTCTTTTCAAACCAAAATTATTTTTACCTCACCAAAGTGTTTTAATTAATTTCATAAATATTGCTTTTTATAGTCCCTGTGGGTACGATAACTCGACATTTACTTGTCACTTTATTACTTGTTACGATTGTGTACACTTGCACATTTCCACCGTTCCAAGTTTTTGGCACCGTTGCTGGGGACTGTATTTTTTTTTGAAAAAAAAACATTATTTGTGAATTTATTTTTACATTTTGGTTCTTTCATTTTCCTATTCAATTTTATTTACTTAATTAATTCTCCTCTGATTATTTCAGGTGTTTATGAGTATTGACCGAATTATTGACTTACTCTCAGTGGACCCTGAAATAGAACGAACCTTTCGCCAATGAAGAAGACAAGTGAACCAGAGAAGGACCGAAGAGATGAATTTCAAGAATATCAATCAAGGAAACAGAGCAAACCTTGCTCAAAATCCTATCCCTATTACTGATGATAGGGATAGAGCTTTACGACAATATGCCGTGCCAGTTTTTAATGACCTTAATCCAGGTATTAGAAGACCCGAGATCGAGGCTGTAATATCCTGATTTTGGGCCTAGTCGAAATAGTGGTTTCGTGACCACAAAATCCAAGATAGAAATAATTATTTTATGATTATTTTGAGGTCTATGATATGATTGCATGATTGTGTGAAAATTTCGTAAAGAAACTTTATGCATAAAGTGCTTAAATTGAAATTAGGGACTAAATCGAATAATTTGCAAAACTTGTATTCTAGAAGTTTCTAGTATGAAATTGTTTTGAAATATTAATTAGGAGGTCTAAAATAGTAATTTTACCAATTTCTAAGTCTATGGACAAAAATTGGACATGGATGGAATTTTTGGAAAGTTTAGTAATAAGGGCATTTTGGTCATTTAGAGGTAAAATAAATTAAAATACAAAATTAAAAGCCAATTTTGCTCATCTTCAGCCCCATGGCCGAATATAGCAAGGAGAAACCATGGCTAGGGTTTTTCAAGCTTCCAAGCTTGATTAGAAAGGAAAACTAAAATTTGGGCTAAAATGGGGAAAATACCAAGTTGTGGACGAAATGGTAAAAGTAGCCATTTTCATATACGAGGTAAGTTCATATGTAAATGTTGGTAACATAGTTATTATTTTAAATGTTTTTATGTTATTTAAATGATATGATAATTATTATGAAATATTATACTCGTGATAATTGTTTGATAATATGTCAAATTATGTGATATACTTGGAAAATGTGAAATACTACCGAGTATCGGTATCGGCAATCCGTAGGAGATGGTTGAGACACATGATTGGGAAAATGGTCCCGTTGAACCTTAGGAATGGATTAGGATACAAGTGACATGTCACTGGGATATTTGGGCATCCGAACTCATTGAGTTGAGTCCGAGTTCACTTATGGATGCGAATGTCTGAACTCGTTGAGTTGAGTCCAAGTTCGAGAGATGTAACTAGGCATCTGAGCTCGTTGAGTTGAGTCTGAGTTCACTTATGGATGCGAACGCCCGAGCTCATTGAGTTGAGTCCGAGTTCACTTATGGGCAGGTTACATGGTAGCTTGGCTACATATGTGGCACTTATGTGCAAACTTTTCGTGTATCCGAATTATATTCCGATGTGTTCAACGTGTAAAATTCTACTCAAATGGAGGAATACTCGAGATGAAAGGGACGTATTGGTAAGTGTTGTGAAATGGATACTTTGAACAGGTATGTACTTAACCCTCGGGTTGAAAACTCGATATAACAACAATATGGTAAGATGATAAATGAAAATGTGATATGAATGTCTCGGTGATGATTATGCAAATGATGTTTTATGTTTGCTTATATAGTTGTGTTACTTTCTATTTGCATGTGAACTTAGTAAGCATTTGTGCTTACTCCCTCCTTTTCATTCCCTGTAGTGTTGACAAGCCAGCTCGAAAATCGGAAATGGTCAGAGGCACGCTCACACTATCCGTATACCAACTTGGCATAATGGCTTGTATATTTTGAGTATGGCATGTATAGCATTATAATCATTTTGTATATATGGCCTTATGATATGGTTATTGAGTGGTATGGAAATGCTTGGTAATGATTAGCCACTGGAATGGCTAATCATGATCATATTTGGTGTTATGTATGCTAAATTGCTAGCTAATCCATGGGAACCATGAAATGGGTAAAATTTACCATAAAATAGATTCAGACAGCAGTAGTGACGTGAATTTGAAAAATCACTAAAAATAGTAGAAATGGAATTAAATAATGAGTAAGTTATGGAATTGAAGCTTGATGAGTCTATTTTCATATGGATGGAACAAAACAGGTATATGAGTTATATTTTATGAGATGTTTAAATTTTTGTGAAACAGAGCCAGAGCAAATTTCTGGATCCCCTTTTCTGAATTTGGAAATTCACCATAAATTTTTCAAAGATAATTAGAAGTCATGATTTATATGTACAGATTCCTTATTGAGTCTAGTTTTATTAGAAATTAATGGCATAGTCATTGAAACTCTGTACAAGGAGATATCTAATTCGTAATACACAGAGATCAGAGTAGTCGAACCCTAAAACAGGGGAGACTTTAACTAATAAATTGTACTAATTTGCTTGACTAAAAATTCTATAAAAAAATTAGTAAATATATATATGAGTCTAGTTTCAGGGAAAATTTATGGAATTGGATTTCAAGTTTCAAAACTCGAGATATGAATTTTTAAGCGATGTGTTTGATTGCTAGCTTGACTGAAAATTTTAAAAATAAATTGTTTGAAATTTGTTTAAAAGTATCGAATTAAGTCTGTTAACACCTCGTGTTCGACTCCGGCGATGGTCTCGGGTACGGGGCGTTATAGAGGCACAACAATTCGAGCTGAAACCAGTCATGTTCCAGATGCTTCAGACAGTGGGCCAGTTTAGTGGAATGCCTACTGAAGATCCTCATATTCATTTAAGACTGTTTATAGAGGTGAACGACTCTTTCAAGCTAGCCTGAGTACCCAAAGATGCATTACAAATAAAACTATTTCCATACTCGCTGAGGGACAGAGCTCGAGCCTGGTTAAACTCACTGCCACCAAACTCGATTTCTACATGGCAAGAGTTAGCAGAGAGATTTCTTGTGAAGTATTTCCCACCTAACAAGATTACTAAGCTGAGAAATGAGATTATTGCTTTCCAACAAATGGATGATGAGTCCTTGTATGAGGCGTGGGAAAGATTCAAAGAGTTATTATGAAAATTTCCTTATCACGGAATTCTACATTACATCCAACTTGAGACATTTTACAATGGTCTCAACGCTCACACAAGGATGGTAGTAGATGCTTCTGCTAACGGTGCTATCTTATCTAAGTCTTACAATTAGGCTTATGAAATCATCGAGAGGATCGCTAGTAACAATTACCAGTGGCCAACCAATCGAGCAACGTCAGGAAGGCGAGTTGCTGGAATTCATGAAGTGGATGCTTTCACTTCACTTGCATCTCAGGTATCTTCGATATCTTCAATGTTAAAGAATCTTACCACTAATGGGTCTAACAGTTTTGCAACTTAACCACCTAACCAATATGAGAATATAGCCTGTGTCTATTGTGGGGAAGGACATGTGTTTGAAGAATGTCCGTCAAACCTAGAATCCATGTACTACATAGGTAATTAGAACCAGAACCGAGGAAGACAAGGGCTGCAATCCAACTTTTACAACCCATCGTGGCGAAATCACCCCAATCTTTCCTGGAGTAACCAATGGGCTGCAGGCAGTAACAACTACGCCCAACCTAGACCAACCCAGCTACCTAGTTTTTCACAGTAAGTTTAGAAACCAGTTCAGGCTGAATCATCCAATAGCTTAGAGATTTTATTAAAGGCATACATGGCCAAGAATGATGCCACTCTAAGGAATTTGGAGAACCAAGTGGGCCAGCATGCTACTGAACTTAGGAACCATCCATAGGGTGCTCTACCTAGTGATACGAAAAATCTGAAAAATCCAGGAAAGGAGCATTGTAAAGCACTAACATTGAGAAACAGAAAAATGGTAGAGCCCAACATCATTGAAGCTGAAAAAGAGCATGCTGAAGCTCAAGATTCGAAAGAAGTTCAACCGAGTGTTGAAGTTCCAGTTCCACTAGAACCAGAACCTGCAAGACCTGAAAAGGTAACCTCAGAACTAGCCAATTTTGATCAGCCAACCAATCCGTTAGCAGCAGAATTGCTGCCAAAGACAAATTAACCAATACCAACTTCAGTATATAAACCTCCACCACCTTACCCTTAAAGACTCCAGAAGCAAAAACAGGAGGTCCAATTCAAGAAGTTCCTTGACGTACTCAAGCAACTTCATATCAACATCCCGTTGGTTGAAGCACTTGAACAAATGCCAAATTACGTAAAATTCATGAAAGATATCCTGTCCAAGAAGTGACAACTTGGAGAATTCGAGACTGTAGCTTTGACGAAGGAATGCAGTGCATATCTTCAAGACAAATTACCCCCTAAGCTGAAGGATCCTGGGTGTTTTACCATACCATGCAACATTGGAGCAGCTTATTGTGGTAAGACACTATGTGACTTAGGCGTAAGTATCAACTTGATGCCTATGTCAATATTTAAGAAGTTGGGGATAGGTGAAGTTAGACCTACTACGGTTACACTTAAGCTAGCAGATCAATCCTTAGCACATCTAGAAGGAAAAATCGAGGATGTATTGGTACGTGTAGATAAGTTCATATTTCCTGCTAATTTTGTAGTTTTAGATTTCGAAGCAGACAAAGAAGTACCAATTATCTTGGGGAGACCGTTCTTAGCAACCGGAAGGACACTTATTGATGTCCAGAAGGGCGAACTTACTATGCGTGTTCAGGACGATCAGGTCATATTTAACGTTTTCAAGTCAATGCGATTTCCTGATGCAATAGATGTTTGTTCTGTAGTATCTGACTTAGAGGATTTAATAGTGGAGAAGGAACTCAACTCTGCTGAGGATCTTCTAGAAAGAATTTTGACATCAGACCCTCCAAGTGATAAAGAGGAGGATGAAAACTTAGCTTTGCTAGAAGCTAATCAAAAGGGATTTAATCCACAATTTCATTTTGAATCTTTGGATTTAGAGGAGAGAGATTACACACAGCCAAAAGTGTCAATCGAGAAGCCACCTAAACTAGAACTCAAGTTATTACCTTCTCATTTAAAATATGTTTATTTAGGTGACGCTTCTACTCTGCCTGTGATTGTTTCAGCAGAGTTAACTACTAAGCAAGAAAAGAAACTTATCTTAGTTCTGAAACAATTTAAGAAGGCTATCGGATGGACCATAGCCGATATTCGTGGTATTAGTCCATCTGAATACGTACACAAGATTATCCTGGAAGATGGTGAAAAAGGGATGATTGATGAACAACGAAGGCTGAACCCCATCATGAAGGACGTAGTGAAAAAAGAGATTATCAAGTGGCTAGATGCGGGTATCATTTACCCCATTTCAGACAGTTTATGGGTAAGTCCGGTCCAGTGCGTACCAAAGAAAGGAGGTATCACAGTCATAGAAAATAAGAATAATGAGTTGATACCAACTAGAACAGTTACGGGATGGAGAATTTACATCGATTACCGGAAGCTGAACAAGGCAACTAGGAAGGGTCACTTCCCTTCGCCATTCTTAGACCAGATGCTGGATAAACTCGCGGGGCGTGATTACTAATATTTTCTCGATGGATACTCGAGGTACAACTAGATTACGATAGCATCGGAAGATCAACACAAGACCACATTCACCTGCCCGTACGGTACATTTGCATTCAGACGCATGCCATTTGGTTTATGTAATGCACCTGCTACATTTCAAAGATGTATAATGTCTATTTTCACTGACATGGTGGAAAAACTTTTGGAAGTTTTCATGGACAACTTTTCAGTGTTTGGAGATACGTACGATGACTGCCTAGCCAATTTAGCTAAGGTACTAAAGTGATGCGAAGAGACAAACCTAGTCCTTAAATGGGAAAAGTGCCATTTTATGGTACGAGAAGGTATCATTCTGGGGCATCGGATAACAAGACATGGGATCGAGGTAGACATAGCAAAAGTAGATGTTATTGAGAAACTCCCACCTCCAACATCTGTAAAGGGTGTTAGGAGCTTTTTGGGCCACGCCGGTTTCTATCGAAGATTTATCAAGGACTTCTCCAAAGTTGCTAAACCTTTATGCAAATTATTGGAGAAGGACACGATATTCAAATTTAATGAGGAATGCTTAAAAGCTTTCAATGACTTGAAGAATCGATTAGTCACAACACCCATAATTGTCACACCAGACTGGGACTTGCCATTTGAATTGATGTGTGACGTAAGTGACTTCGCAATAGGAGCTGTCATGGGCCAGCGAAGGAACAAATTTTTTCATCCCATTTACTATGCAAGCCGAACTCTGACAGGAGCTCAGTTAAACTATACGGTAACAGAAAAAGAGTTACTTGCTATCATATTTGCATCCGACAAGTTTTGATCTTATCTTGTAGGTACTAAGGTAACTGTCTATACAGACCACTCGGCAATCAAATATTTACTTCCCACGAAGGACGCTAAGCCAAGGTTGATCCGATGGGTACTTCTACTTCAAGAGTTCGATTTGGAAATTCAAGATCGAAAGGGAGTAGAAAACCAAGTAGCAGATCACTTGTCCAGGTTGGAGCTGCAAGAACGGAATTCTCCACTTGTACCGATTCAAGAAACATTTCCAGATGAACATATACTAAAGGTAAGTCATGTCCATAATACCCATTGGTCTGCTAATATTGCTAACTTTTTAGCTTGTGGTTTAATGCCGTATGATAAGACATATCAACAAAGGAGAAAGTTTCTTCACGATGTAAAGTACTATTTTTGGGGGGAACCATATCTGTTTAAAAAGTGTGCAGATCAGATGATTAGGAGATGCATGGCAGAAGAAGAAATACCGTAGATTTTATACCACTGTCACTCAGCCCCAAGTGGGGGTCATTTTGGAGGAACTCGTACTGCAGCCAAAGTATTGTGAGCCAGATTCTTTTGGCCAACACTATTCAAAGATGCATATGCATACGTAAAGAGTTGTGACCGATGTCAAAGAGTTGGAAATGTCACCAACAGAAATGAGATGCCTAGAACAAACATCATTGAGGTCGAATTATTTGATGTTTGGGGTATTGATTTTCCTGGGCCTTTCCTTTCGTCTTTTGGTCACAAGTATATACTGGTAGCAGTAGATTATGTGTCCAAGTAGGTCGAGGCAGAGGCATATCTGACAAACGATGCTAGGGTTGTGATAAAGTTTTTGCAGAAACTCGTATTCACGAGGTTTGGAACCCTGACGGCCATCATTAGTGATGAAGGGTCCCACTTTGTGAACAAGTGGTTAAAATGGTTACTGGACAAGCACGGGGTGAAACACAAGGTTGCAACGGCTTACTACCTGCAGACGAATGGACAAGCTAAACTGGCAAATAAAGAAATCAAGGGCATATTGGAAAAGGTAGTTTGCCCGAACCGACGATACTGGTCCAAAAGACTAGATGACGCTTTATGGGCTTACCAAACAACATACAAGACACCTTTAGGGATGTCACCCTATAGGCTGGTTTTCGGCAAAGCATGTCATCTACCTTTGGAGTTAGAACACAAAGCTTACTGGGCTCTTCGACAACTCAACTTGGATCCTAAGCTTGCTAAAGAGAAACGGATGCTCCAACTCAATAAGCTAGAGGAATTCCAGCTATTCTCCTACAAAAATGCCAAATTACTCAAGGAGAGACTTAATAAATGGCATGACAAGCACATTTGAGTTCGAGAATTTGAAGCAGGTCAGAGAGTTTTGTTATTTAATTCCAGACTAAAGTTCTTTCCAGGTAAGCTAAAATCACGTTGGTCCGGTCCATTTACAATTCATAGAGTCTATCCATACGGAGTTGTTGAACTCCAAGGTAAGAGAGGTAATTTTCAAGTTAATGCTCAGTGTTTGAAACACTATTGGAGGAATAAAACCGAATGGGATAACGTCTCATTCATTTTATTAGATATTTAATAATCTTCTTGTTTTGTTTAATAAATAATTTAGGGTTTATTTTTTGGGTTTAGTATGTTTATATAAATTCTGTCTAGGAGGTTGGAACTCAAGCGGGACCATTTGTGACCCCTCCAATCTTTCATGGGAATTTATTTTAACATAATTTTGCAAGAAATTTTTCCCTAATAAACAAAATAAATTTTTCTTTTTCAAATAAAAGGGTCAATTTGATCCAATTTTTAATTTGCAACTCAATTTTTAATTTTCATTGAGTCTAGGGACTTAAATTGAATTATTTTTAAAATTTGATTAGTCTTTTCATAAATAATCAAAACTAGATGCCTCTTTTTGTAAATATTTTTAAAAGGCTTCTAGAATAAATGTTTTTATTTAAAAAAACAAAAAAAAAACAAAAATGATAATCTTTAATATATAATTATATCTATTTATATATTAATCTTTGCCAATTTAGCATGAAATTAGGATTTTATCTTTTTTTTAATAAATTAAATAGCAATTGATAGTTTAATATATGCATGTATCTAGTTATTAATTGTTGTTATCTTTATATAGGATTAGAATTTAGAATTTTTTATTAATTAAATTGTTTTAAGAATTCTACTCTAATTCCTATTTCTCCCCTTATAAACACTACCCATCTTCCCATTCACCTAACACTTAAAACCCAAAGCACCAAAATACCCAAGTGCCGAAAACCCAAGAAACAGCAGCTCCAACCAGTCGGCCAGCACATGCCCAGCTCCATCGCACGCACGTCCCGCGCACAAAGCACACATTACCTCGAGCAGCCCCAGCCTCAGCCCGCGCCAGGCCTTCACCCTGCGTGCGGTACCTGGCCTCCACACCATCCTGTGCGTACCCGAGTCCCACCTGCTGCCGAACGCCCATGTTGCTACCAGCTCTACTGCACACCGCTGCTCCCACACGCACCACGCCCGCACGCCCTAGCTGCTTGTGTGGCGTTCCTCTTCCATTCATCCTAAGCCACAAACCTCTAACCTTTCTTTTAAATTCCCATCTTTTTCGCCTTTATTATTATTAATTCTTAGAGTTCTTATATTTTTACAAAAAAGGGTGGTAAGACCTAGCTTTTCTTAATTTTAATTTTAATTAATTAATTTTTCAAATCATTTAATTATTTTTATTAAAATTTATTAAGAAACTAATTTTTTTCCATCTTATGATCAAGTTAAACATACTTCACAAGAGAACTCGTGCTTTCGCTCAATTTGATGAAACACAAAACAAATTCCACTGTGAAGAAGCCAAACTAAGATACGAAAGTATCTTCAAAAATCAACAAATGCATCCAGAAAAAGGCTTCACTTTAAAGGAAAGCAACTACTGAGACTTTATGGCACGTATTCGTCAAGTTGCTAAAAACCTATTTGTTTTGTGAAAAGAGACCAAGTGTGGATGAGGAACTAGTTCGTGAGTTCTATGCAAATTTAACTTCAAGCAAGATGATAGAAGTTCCAGTTCGCGGAATCAAGGTACCGATAAATTCAAATGTTATTAATGAGTTCTTTGAATTACCAGATTTCGAAAACGATGAATATTCCATATTGATGAGCAATATCAAGCCTGAAAATTTGCAAGAAATTCTTGAGGAACTGACAGTTCCAGGTTCTACATGGATTGTGTCAAAACAAGGAATCCACACTTGTCGAAGAGAATATCTGACGCCACTTGCAAAGGTATGGTTTTACTTCATCCGATTCAGCCTTATGCCTAGCTCACACGGGACTACTATCTCATTAGAGTGAATGGTCTTATTGTACTCGATTCTAACTGGTAAGACCATTGATGTGGGGAAGATCATCTTGAGGGAGATACGTAATTGTGCTGTTAAACACTCTGGCCCTGCTCATTTCCCCTTTACGATAACTATTCTATGCTTGAAGGCTGAAATTCTTACGAATGTAAGCAAGACAGGGTATAGCCAGGGCACAATCACGGATTGGGACCTTTATCGAGTAGCTGGAGACTCAGTTCTACAGCAATGAGATGAAGTAAGTGAGGAACCGGAGGACCCTGATGAAGAAGAAGATCTTGCGATGCAATCATTTGAAGTCCCTGATAAAGTAGAATCAATGGAGCCAAAAGCTGAACCTGATGCGGAAACTTCAATGTTTCGAGCTAAATCGTCGAGCCCAGACCTTTGAGATGAGCTATCAAAACTGATAGACTTAATGCAACATATGCAATGGCAACAACAAGCCTACTGGAGATACTAAAAAATAAGGGATGACTCGATGAGAAGTGCTTTTAAGAAAATATACAATGATCCATTTATGTTTGTGCCTGAATTTTCAGATTTCATATTCGAGCCATGGATTCCACTCTTAAAAAAAGAGCGAAGTGATTCATGGAAAGGCAATAGTGATGGAGCAAAAGATGAGTCAAATTCGGAAGGGTCTGCAAATAAATAAAGGGAGGATCTTGACTTTATTTTATTTCTGTTCTTAGGTCATTTTAGGATTAAGTTTAATTAGGAATTTATTTTTGTTTTTTGCATAATAAAACAAGAGAAGAAAATCTTTAATAAAATGTGAGCAAGTCACAAAATTTAAAGTGTGGCAATAGATATATACATGTCTAGGATTGGATTTAGAAAGAGCTTGGTACTTAAGCAGTCAAATTGACTCACCTCCTCTTTTCTAAAATCTTACCTGGTGTATAGTATCTATTCACTTTAAACAATGAGGACATTGTTCATTTTAAGTTGGGGGACCGAGAAATTGAATTATTTCCACTCAGAATAAAATTTATCTTTTAATTATGATTAGGATATATTTTGTTCAGAAATTTGAATTCTATTAAGTATGCTCAATTTGAGTATGAATAAAGTTCTATTATGTCAATAAGATTTTATGTTAGCTTAATAATGACATGAATGTGTTTTTAATAAAGCATGCAAATTCATACCATCAAATTTTTTAGTTCTTTAGGAAAGTTAGGTATGCATGAAAGTTTAAGTCTTTAGAATTGACTTAGTAAGTTTCTTGAGGCGAAATCCTAGGGAGCATGGAACGTTGGAAATGATTTAGGCAACTATTGTTTGGATCGTTTGAGTCTTTCAAGCCCACCATGGTATATTTTATCCGTTGAAACCCAACTTTGAGACTATATGGCCTGATTTTATTTCGACCCTTATCATAATTAGCCATTACTTTTCGCTTAATAATCTTAAAATTGTCCCAAACACTAGACTCAGTAATATTCTAGATGTTTTTCAAAAATAAGTTTAAGGGAGTTGAAAAGAAGTATCAATTGCTCAAGAATTGCAGTACACAAAGTAAGTGCTCGTGTGAATCAAAAAAAAAAAAGAAAAGAAAAGAAAAAAGAGCACATGTATTTGAAAGATGTACAAAAGAGCATATGAAAGTCAAGTTGGTGTATCGAAGGTAAAAACTCTGAAGGTTCAATTGACGCTGAGTCTAGGGTTTTTTTTAAACCAAAATTTATCCATCTTTCACTTACCCCTAGCCTAGCCACGTTACAACCTTGATAAAGACCTATTGATTCAAAGTCCTCATGCTACCTACATTAGTGGAGAGAAATTGCTACGATCAACATATGAAGACATAAGTTGCTTTAATGATTACTGACTTAGTCTTTAATAAAGGAATAAAAATCAAATTGGTAAGGGTTAACATGTCTTTATTACAAAAGCGTTTAGTCTAAATTTTGCTATTATAATAAGTTGTTGAATTTAATTTGAACAATATGCATACTTAAGTAGCATAACTTAACAGATTTCTTGTCTTTGAGCATAAGTATTTTAAGTTCATAATTTCGGGAAAAATGTTGTTCTGAAGGAATTTATCAAAGGTGTTTCTGAGAGATTCTTCTTAAAATTTGCGCATTACTCGAGACGAGCAATGAATTAAGTTTGGGGGTGTGGAAACACAAAAATTTATATACTTTTTCATACCCTTTTTAACTTAAAACCAAGCTATTCCGGTTAAATTCTTGTCAAAAAATAATTAAATTATGTTAAAAATATGAAAATTAAGAATTTTAATTAATTTTATAGTTAATTTTGATTAAATTTGGTTATTTTTACAGAATTACACAATTGGAGAAAAAAGGCCCGGTGAACACTGCGAGAAGAACAAAATCGAGAGTAATTTGAAGTATCGAGGCCAATTAATTTCTAGCCCAAGACGGTCCAGAAATGTGTATTAATTCATAATTAAATTAATTTTAATTTATTTCCTATTTAATTTAGGTTAAATGAATTAATGTTAATTAATTATAAAGAAAGGGCCTAGTGAACCGCACTGGTTGAACCGAATGAAGTGAGCCGAACCAGCCACTAATTGGGCTGACCAAAACCGTCCATTGGCTGACCCAAATCAGAAAATTATCTGGTAAAATATGCTTGCAAAAAGGCCCTTGAAAAACTTCCAAATTACGTTCAAACCCCACCTTTATTTTAGGCTTTGAAAATTTGCCCCAGCTTATTTTTAGCAAGGTTGAAAGCTTCAACCTTGCCATGTGTGTGGCCAGCCATGGGAGGGCTCTCTTGGCTGCTGAATTTGATATTTTTAGCAGCCCTATTCAGCTATAAAAGCCACCCTGTGCTGCTCATTTCAAAGCATCCCTCAACATCTCTTATTCCACAACATTCTCTCATCCTCTCTTGACTTCTCTTAAAGTTTCCTCTCCATTTTTCCATCCCATTTTCCCTTCCTCTTGTGCCGATTTCCTCTCTTGAGAAAGAGGTGTTCTTTAGCCATCTTGGGCAGCAATCGAGGATTCATAGAAGCCTTGCTCGGTGAAGACAAAGGAGACAAAAGAACGAAGCAACAGTCAAGCCGCAGAGAAACACTGGATTTGCTTTCTATTCCCTTTCTTTTTAAATTTCTGTTGTTTTTATGATGAACATATCTATGAATAATATTGTTGTTGAAATGGTTATTTTAATCAATTTAGCTTGAATTTAATTCGTGTTGGGTTGATTATATTTTGCCTACTTGAATTGTTAAAATAGTGTTTATGCTGTTATAGGCCTCAGTGAAATGCTTGATTAAGTAAAATCATGCTTAGGTTATCTGGCATTATAATTGTTTAGATAACTAAAGAATTAATTGTTTAAGCGGATTGAAATTGCAATTAATGGACTCAAGATTTAATCGGTGCATGTTTAATTCTTCTAAGGTAACTGAAAATTAAATTAGCATTGTATTTGGCGATACATATGCCTTGCATAACTTGAAAGATTGTTGTGATTAAATTGTTTCAAGGTATGGAGACTTTGTTACTTCACATAATCTTTTACATATTTATTAAGTTGAATTAATCAGTTGAATCGACATAGGAATATGTGAGAGATAATTTAATTCAATAAGTATGTATGTGCGATAGCATGTTTACTTTATTAAATCTGTTTAGTTGGTTGAATTGGCATAGGGATATGTCCAAGAGATAAATGGAATTTTTTTTAGTAAATGTGTTCATAAGTTAGCAAATTACTGGGTTGCCGTGAATCTATTCATAACAGCATAAGCACAGATTTAATATTTCTAAGTTAAAATAGTATAATTAATCCAACACAATTATATCATCTTGATTAAATCTTAATTGAAATCGTGCACTAGAACTCTTTTATTTAGTTTTTTTGTTTGCTTAGTTTTAAAATCTTAGTTTATAAATCACTCTTTTCAAACCAAAATTATTTTTACCTCACCAAAGTGTTTTAATTAATTTCATAAATATTGCTTTTTACTGTCCCTGTGGGTACGATAACTCGACATTTACTTGTCACTTTATTACTTGTTACGATTGTGTACACTTGCACATTTCCACCGTTCTAGTGTCACACGGGCGTGTCCCTGCCGAGCCTAAGTTGAGTTCAATTCAAAAAAGGCCACTTTTGAGGGTTCTTAGGCATTCCAAAGCCTATAAATACACGTCAAAAGAGGAAGAGAAGGGAGGCGGAGAATAGGGAGTAAGGAATTACTTCAAGGAAGCCTATTGATCCATCTTAGAAGCCGAATTCACCATCAAGACTGAAGATTTCTCCTTAATTTCCCTTTTAGGAGTTTTGGGTTTTCTTTATGTTTTGTAATCTTTATTATTCTGAGATGTTTTCTTATTTAGTTATGAACTAAACCCCTAAATACCTATGGGTGATGAAACCTAAGACAAATCTTGTTATTACTTTCTAAATCGTATGATAAATATCTAACTTGTTCTTAATTATGTGTTTTTAATTCTTGTTTTGGTATTTCAGTATATCACTTCAAGTTACAACTCTTAGTTGGAGGAGGAATAGACCTTGACTAAGAGTAACTTTGTCATAATTATGCGGAGTTGATTGTGCGCCTAGAGAAAGGGTGACAAGATTTTGCCAGATTAGAGTGAAACCTTATAAGGGAATCCATAGATCGAGTTAATGCAACCCTATGGTGTTAATTAGAGAAAAGTTTCGGTTATTCAACCTAGGGATTAGACGTTATTAGTCTTGAATAGGGATAATAACATAACTTAGGGATTTTTATGGAACAAGTTAAATGAATAAATCATTCGGTTCGGAGCCAGAATAACAAGTAAAAGTCTAGATGGATTTTTCCTTAGGTATTGTCCTTAATCAATCGTTTTCCCAGAAGTAATTTCCCAAATCTATTTTCTGTAATTTCTTAGTTTAATTAATTAGTTAAAACAAAACCCTTTATTTCTTAGGCTAGATAATAGAAAGACAGTCATTACTAGTACTTTTAGTCCTTTGGGTTCGACAATCCGGTCTTGCTAAAGCTATACTACTATTCGATAGGTACACTTGCCTACATCATGATAATAATTAGTTTCAAGAGCGATTAATTATAAATTTATAAAACTTATCAAAGAAAATCACGATCAAGTTTTTGGCGCCATTGCCAGGGACTAAGATATTAGGAACGCTCAATTTTTATTACTTTAGCCATTTATTTTTCTTGCAATTTAACTTTATTTTGTGCTAATTTACTAATTTTCTATTTCTTTCTTCTGGCAGGTTCTTATAGTTTATGACTAGAAGAAACCCGTCAGGACCACTACTTTTTGACGAAGAGACCGATCGCACAGCTCGTAAAAACTGACAAGAAACAAGGCAAAGCTTAAGATACACAGAGGAAGAGCAAGAGGACGATATCTCAACTACAATCGAGGAGATGGCTGAAAATCAAGACAATCAGCTACCTCCAGCAATACCCACTGAATTAGCAAATCAGAATCCTGCTCTTCTGTGACAACCCTAATTTGACCCTAGTCGGGAAGTGGTTTCGGGACCACAAAACCGAGTCATAAAAAAATAATTAACCATCATATTGATGCTTATTATATGTATATATATATGCTTGTGTGAAAATTTCATGTTTGAATTTTGTTAATTGTAAGTGAATTTTATTAAATAGGACTTATGTGAGAAAATTTAGAAATATGCTAGGCAAATGTAAAGTGGCCTATTAATGCATGTTATAAAAAAAAAAAAAAATTGATGGGTTTGCATGTCAAATTACCCACAATTTTAGCTAGTGGTCACCATGATGGGATATATACATATAATATGTATTAATTATTAGTTAGTAGTTTTATATTTTATAACATAAATAAAATAAAAAGTAATGAAAATAAGAAAAGGAAGGGTGATGAAAACAAAGTGGTGTTCTTTGGTTGTTCTTGGTAAGAAATGACAAGAGGAAGAACGGAAGAAAGCATTGGTCATCTTAGGTTAATATTAAGGTAAGGTGTTTATGTTAGTTCTTGCAATTTTAGTTGATCTTTAGTGAGATATCAAGTTATTTATATAACCCATGTTGAAATTTCAATTTTGGAATGAGTAAGGCTTTCGACTATGGTAGTTAATAATGGTGAGTTTTGTTGTTTCATGTTAAAGTTAGGTGAATGATGATAGATGAGTGTTTGAACTATAAAATGAATCATAGATGGGCATTAGATACTAAAGGAAAAGAATCGGCTATCTTGTTATAAACTAGGGCCGAATGTGAGTTTGGTTGTGTTTGAATCTTACATGCTTGGTAGAATGGTGGATGAAAGTGCGAATGTGGTCTTTGGTTTGGGCATAAGGAATGATAGTATGCATAGGTTTCGATTTTGGTAGTACCTATGTAATTATAATTAGTTCATTTTGATGGTTTGACATGAGGTGATAAGTAAAAGTTTAAAGGTAGCTTAAGTTAATTGATACTTACTAATGGTTTTGAATTGAAGCTTATGCATGACCCCGTATAATCACCACATGAGTAAAGAATTGGGTTAATTGATATGTGATAAATGTTAAGTGTTAAACGATATAAAAATGATATTATCTTTGGAATATGTATACTCGACCACATGAATGCATACATAGATTGGTGTTGCATATATTCGGCTATAGGTAAGCATATTGATGATTCTATCTTGACTTAGATAATCGGCTAAAGGAGAATATTAACTAATATGTTGAATTTGATTCATGATTTCACATATATGACTTTAATATATATATATATATGGGCTAAGTACCTTGAGTTCCTCTTTTCGATACTTAAGTTTACTAAATCAATTTAATTGTTAAATTAAGCTCAAGAGCAAAGGGAGCTAAATCAGATAAAGGGAAGGAAAAAGTGGTCGAATAGTCATAGGAGTAAATGACGACAACATCCGAGGTAAGTTTTTGAGTAATGAGACCTAGTTTACAATTAAATTAAATTATGACGTATGAGCATAACAGATATATGGCGATATGATGATTCTATTTGAATTATATGTTGAATTAATTAATCTATACGTATGAAGGGTAGCCTTAAGTGTATAGAGATCGTGTCGTAAAGCAAACTAAACCATGTTGTTTGTATGTGGCTAGTGAGTAGAAAATGAGATTGCCTAATACGTGAATTGTGTTGAAACTTATTATGAAAATGAAAAATAGAGGTGTCATGATTTATTTATATTTACATGAATATTTGGATGTTAACCGGGCTAAAACCCGAAGGCTTTAGTGCGAGTTATTAGTTCCGGGCTAAGTCCCGCAGGCATTTGTGCGAGTTACTATATCCGGGCTATGTCCCGAAGGCTTTAGTGCGAGTTGCTATATCCGGCCACGCCCCAAGGCCTTTGTGCAAATTACTATATCCGGCTATGTCCCGAAGGCATTCGAGCGAGAAACTATATCCGGTTAAACCCCGAAGGTACTTGGCTTGAGAATGAGTGATCATGCTGTCATAGTTTAAACTAAAATGCTCGTGAAATCCCAGTGATGAGGTATGTTTCGTATATGCATTGATTCAGATGATTCCTTGCAAATAGTACTCACTCAGTCGATAAATGAGCTACCGGTCTTTGGTTAAGTTAATCTTTTGTGTATGATTATAAAGGTTGGTAAAATGGAATAAGTAGGATATTGAGAAATTATGCATATGAAATTATCCGTTTAGCTATACAATGTTACATTATAGTTGTGTTTAATTTCATAGCTCAAAACTTACTAAGCATTAAATGCTTACTCCGTTTTCCTTGAACCTCTGTTTTATAGATTTTGGTTCGTTAGCTATCGGACTCGGGATTGTCGAAGTTGAAGTCGTCCACACTATCAACACTCCCTTTTTGGTATATTTTTGGTTGAACTTTGAAATGGCATGTATAGGACTATTTTTTTTTGTTTGATGGTCATGCACTTTTTGGAATTGTATAAGTTTGGTTAGCCATGCGAAAATGGCTTGTGTCCATATTCGAATCATAATGTTATAATCATCGTGTATGTATATGGTTATCGAAAAGTACGGATATGTTTGGCAATGATTAACCATTGGGATGGTTAATCACAATTTATAAATTGTGTTATGTATGCTATCGGATTTGTTAAGTCATGGAAATTAAGCACTAGGTAAAGTCTACCCTAAAGTCGGATGTTGACAGCATCAATGGGGTAAATTTGAAAAATCGCTAAAATTTGTAAGAATGGAGTTAATTAGTGAATAAATTATGTAATCGAACCTTGATGAATCTACTTTCTTATGGAAGAAACGAAACGGTCAAATGAGTCATATGTTAAGAGATATTTAGGTTTTCATGAAACAGGGCCAGAGCGATTTCTGGATCCCCTGTTTTGACTTTGAAAATTTTCTATAAATTAACCAGAGGTAATTAGAAGTCATGCCCCATATGTGCAGATTCCTTGTTGAGTCTAGTTTCTTTAGAAACAAACGGCATAAGATTTGAAGCCCTGTATAGGAAGATACTTAAGTTGCAATGCATGAAGGTCTGTGTAGTCGAACCCTGTAACAGGGGAGACTTAATCTAATAAACTGTACCGTTTGGCCTGATCAAAAATTCTAGAAAAAAATGTGTAGATAGATACATGAGTCTAGTTTCAGGGAAAATTTACGGATTAAGTTTTCAAGTTTCGGAACTCGAAATATGATTTTTTTTGTGGTCGTGGTGCAGTTAGCCAGCATGTCTGAAATTTTAAAAAAAAATGAACCGTGTAAGCCAATGAAGTAAGTTCGTAAATACCTCGTTTTCGACCCCGGTAACGGTCACGGGTTCGGGGCGTTACATTTTATTGGTATCAGAGCCACGGTTTAGTCGATTCTAGGACTACCGTAACATGTTTGGGTCTAGCTATACATGCCATTTTGTGATTATCTGATAGTGTGGTGATTTCTGACAATTGAAATTGTGTTTATTATAGTAATGGATTCCGATCCTCGACCGAAGCGATGTAGTGATGACCTTGAGAGTGTAGCGCCTGCTCCCGCACTAGGGACGACTCCGCGAACTCTCAACCTATTGCTAGTAATCCGAATGATGAAGCTAGACAAGCTTTTACAACGTGATGAATGATTGGTTCAACCAATACATTCGAACTAATACGGCTATACCACAACCTCCATTCCCGACTAATGCCACCTCGCACCTACAATACCCTCCAAGAATCGACCAAATAAGGTCAAGTAAACCCCGATTGACAAGATTCAAAAAACAGGGCTATTGAATTTAAGGCTACTGAGATAGCGACGATGCCGAGCAAGCTGAATTTTGGTTGGATAATACTATCCGGTACTTGATGAACTATCTTGCACACCCGAGGAATGTCTAAAGTGTACTATCTCTCTACTACGTGATTCTCGCCTACTATTGGTGGAATACGTTGATTTATTGCAGCCCAGAGAGCGGGTAACTTGGGAGTTTTTCCAAACCGAGTTAGGAAAAAGTATATCACCCAGAGATTTATTGATCAAAAACGAAAGGAATTTCTTGAACTTAAACAAGGTTCTATGACTTCATCGATTATGAGCGAAAGTTTGTGTGAGGCTTAGCGATGACGCTCGAGAATGTGTTTCTTCAAAAGCTGTAATGTGTAAATGTTTTGAAGATGGTTTGAACGAAGATATAAAGTTGTATGTTGGTGTTCTAGAAATCAGAGAGTTCGTGGTACTTGTCAAACGAGCTTGCAAAGCCGAAGAGCTCAGCAAGGAGAAAAGAAAAGCTGAAATGGGAACCAACGAGTTTCGTAAGAGACATTCGGGGAAACCCTTTCAACAATCATCGAAGAGGTTTAGAGATGATTCTGGCCGATCCAAAGACACTTCGGGTTTTTCCAGACGAGATCGCGAACGACCCCCTGCGAGTACAAGAGTCGCTTCAGTTGCCAGTGTGGGAAATGATCGCCGGGACAGGTCAGAGTGTCAGCATTGTGGTAAATGGCATTCGGGGAGTTGTAGATTCCATGACCGCGCTCGCTATAAGTGTGGATCGGTGACCACTTTATCAAGGATTGTCCGAGACTGCCTGAGCAAAATGTAAATCAGAGTGGGAAACCGGGTGTTACTACTGTTCGGGGTAGACTATCTAGAAATGAGGGGAATGCTAGCGGAGGTCAGAGAGGATCTAGAGATGTCACAACCAGATCTCGAGGCTCGTGCTCCGGCTAGAGCTTATGCTATATACGCGCACGCGAGGATGCCTCTTCGCGGATGTTATTACGGTACTTTTACTCTCCTTGATACATCGATGTGATTGCTTTGATAGACCCCGGTTCTACTCATTCATATGTATGTGAAACCTTAGCATCCAAAGAAGACTCTACCGTTGAGTCTCATCGAGTTTGTAATTCGGTGTCAAATCCCTTGGGTCGTTGCGTGCTTGTCGACAAAGTGTGCAAGAAATGTCCTCTAGTAATCCGAGGTTTCGTTTTTCCTACCGATTTGATGCTTTTACCGTTTGACGAATTTGATGTTATCCTCGGTATGGATTGGTTGATCAGGCATGACGCAATTGTAAATTGCAAAAGAAAAACCATTGATTTGAGGTGTGTAAATAACGAGATAATCCGAGTCGAGTCCATCGACTTGAATAGGTTGCCACTGTAATAAATCGATGCCGCTCGAAATGTGTAAGAAAGGGGTGTGAAACATACCTTGCGTATGTCTTGAATGGCAAAGAGTTAGAAAAAAGAAGCTGAATCTGTACAGTGGTTTGTGAATACTCGATGTTTTTCCGAAGAATTACTGGGTTTACCACTGTTCGGGAGGTAGAGTTTGGCATCGAGCTTATATACAGGACTACACCGATTTCGATAGCTCCATATCGTATGGCACCAACGGAATTAAAGGAATTGAAAGCTCGATTGCAAGAGTTGATGATAAAGGTTTCGCTCGACCAAGTTTCTCACCTTGGGGTGCACCAGTATTGTTTGTGAAAAAGAAGGACGGAACCATGAGGTTGTGCATTGATTATCGTCAGCTGAATAAAGTGACGATAAAGAATAAATATCCGTTACCGCGTATTGATGATTTGTTTGACCAATTAAAAGGAGCCTCGGTGTTTTCAAAGATAGATTTAAGATCGGGTTATTATCAGCTGCGAGTTCGAGATTCGGATATACCTAAAACTGCTTTCAGAACGAGATACGGCCACTACGAGTTTTTAGTGATGCCGTTTGGGCTCACTAATGCCCCTGCGGTGTTTATGGATTTGATGAATCGAATCTTCAGACAGTATTTGGACCGGTTTGTAGTTGTGTTTATTGATGACATCTTGATCTATTCTAGAGATGAGACCGAACATGCCGAGCACTTGAGATTAGTGTTGCGAATTTTACGGGATAAGCGATTTATATGCTAAGTTCGGTAAGTGTGAGTTCAGTAAGAGAAGTTAGCTTTTTGGGTCATGTGGTATCTGCATCGGGTATTCGAGTTGATCCGAATAAAATTTCAGCCATACTTAACTGGAAGCCTCTGAGAAATATTACTGAGGTTCGAAGTTTTTTGGGACTTGCCGGTTACTACCGACGATTTGTAAAAGGTTTCTCGATGATAGCCACACCAATGACGAAGTTACTTCAAAAAGATGTTAATTTCGAATGGACGGATAAATGTCAGAAAAGTTTTGATCAACTGAAAACCTATTTGACTGAAGCTCCAATCTTAGTGCAGCCCGAATCAGGCAAAGAGTTTGTCATTTATAGTGATGCCTCCTTACTTGGGTTGGGTTGCGTATTGATGCAAGAAGGTCGAGTCGTGGCATATGCGTCGAGACAATTAAAGTCACATGAAAAAAATTATCCGACTCATGATCTCGAATTAGCTGCCATTGTTTTTGCCTTGAAAATATGGCGACATTACTTATTTGGTGAGAAGTGCCATGTGTTTTCGGATCACAAAAGTCTCAAATATTTGATGAGCCAAAGAGACTTAAATCTGCGACAAAGACGTTGGCTTGAGTTGTTAAAAGATTATGAGCTTGTTATTGACTATCACCCGGGAAAGGCTAATGTGGTTGCGGATGCCTTAAGTCGTAAATCACTGTTTGCTTTACGAGCAATGAATGTACATTTGTCTATTTTATCCGACAATGTGTTAGTGGCGGAATTAAAGGCTAAACCATTGTTGATTCATCAAATTCGTGAAGCTCAGAAAATCGATGAAGAATTGGTTGCAAAACGGGCTGAATGTGTTTCGAGCATAGAAACAGAGTTTCAAGTTGATGATGACGATTGTTTGAGGTTCAGAAATCGGTTGTGTGTTCCAAGAAAGTCAGAACTTATTTCGACGATTTTGAACGAAGCTCATTGTAGCCGAATGTCAATTCACCCGGGAAGTACGAAAATGTACAACGATCTGAGACGTCAGTTTTGGTGGCATGGTATGAAACGAGACATTTCCGAATTTGTTTCGAAGTGTTTAATATGTCAGCAAGTGAAGGCGGAGCATCAAGTGCCTACGGGTTTACTTCAGCCGATCATGATAGCTGAATGGAAATGGGATCGAGTCACGATGGATTTTGTATCTGGGTTGCCATTGTCGACAAGTAAGAAAGATGCGATTTGGGTTGTTGTTGATAGACTGACTAAGTCGGCTCATTTTATCCCCGTACGTACGGATTTTTCATTGGATAAACTAGCTGAATTGTATGTTTCTCAGATTGTGAGACTACACGGGGTACCGATTTCTATTGTGTCGGACAGAGATCCGAGATTCACCTCACGATTTTGGAAGAAATTGCAAGAAGCTTTGGGTACCAAGCTGCATTTTAGCACCGCTTTCCATCCGCAAACTGATGGTCAATTCGAGCGGATAATTCAGATACTTGAGGATATGTTGAGATGTTGCATCCTTGAGTTTAGTGGTTCATGGGAGCGGTATTTACCCTTGATTGAGTTCGCATACAACAATAGTTTTCAATCAAGTATTAAGATGGCACCTTATGAAGCTTTTGTACGGGCGTAAAAATGCCGACGCCATTATTTTGGACCGAGCTCGGTGAAAGCAAAATTTTTCGAGTGGATTTGATTAAAGATCTTTGACGCAGAAAGTAAGAATAATTCGTGATAATCAAGGCGCATCGGATCGTCGTAAATCGTATGCGGACTTAAAACGAAGAGATATTGAGTATCGTGGAGAAAAAGTGTTTCTTAAGGTCTCACCTTGGAAAAAGATACTTAGATTTGGCCGTAAAGGCAAAATCGAGTCCGAGGTTCATAGGGCCATATGAAGTATCCGAACGAATTGGTCCATTCTTGGCGTATAGATTGATTTTGCCCCCTGAACTTGAAAGGATTCACGATGTTTTTCATGTATCAATGCTTCGACGTTATAGATCTGATCCTTCACACATAATTACTCCATCAGAGGTTGAAATTCAATCTGATTTGAGTTATGAAGAAGAACCGATTCGTATCCTAGCTCGTGAAGTGAAGGAGTTGAGAAACAAAAAGGTTCCTTTAGTAAAGGTGTTATGGCTCAAACACGGAATTGAGGAAGCTACTTGGGAAACTGAAACATCTATGAAGGAACGATATCCAAATTTATTCACTGGTAAGATTTTCGGGGACAAAAATTTCTTAAGTGGGGGAGAGTTGTGACAACCCTAATTTGACCCTAGTCGGGAAGTGGTTTCGGGACCACAAAACCGAGTCATAAAAAAATAATTAACCATCATATTGATGCTTATTATATGTATATATATATGCTTGTGTGAAAATTTCATGTTTGAATTTTGTTAATTGTAAGTGAATTTTATTAAATAGGACTTATGTGAGAAAATTTAGAAATATGCTAGGCAAATGTAAAGTGGCCTATTAATGCATGTTATAAAAAAAAAAATTGATGGGTTTGCATGTCAAATTACCCACAATTTTAGCTAGTGGCCGGCCATGATGGGATATATACATATAATATGTATTAATTATTAGTTAGTAGTTTTATATTTTATAACATAAATAAAATAAAAAGTAATGAAAATAAGAAAAGGAAGGGTGATGAAAACAAAGTGGTGTTCTTTGGTTGTTCTTGGCCGAAATGAAAAGAGGAAGAAGGGAAGAAAGCATTCGGTCATCTTAGGTTAATATTAAGGTAAGGTGTTTATGTTAGTTCTTGCAATTTTAGTTGATCTTTAGTGAGATATCAAGTTATTTATATAACCCATGTTGAAATTTCAATTTTGGAATGAGTAAGGCTTTCGACTATGGTAGTTAATAATGGTGAGTTTTGTTGTTTCATGTTAAAGTTAGGTGAATGATGATAGATGAGTGTTTGAACTATAAAATGAATCATAGATGAGCATTAGATACTAAAGGAAAAGAATCGGCTATCTTGTTATAAACTAGGGCCGAATGTGAGTTTGGTTGTGTTTGAATCTTACATGCTTGGTAGAATGGTGGATGAAAGTGCCGAATGTGGTCTTTGGTTTGGGCATAAGGAATGATAGTATGCATAGGTTTGGTTTTGGTAGTACCTATGTAATTATAATTAGTTCATTTTGATGGTTTGACATGAGGTGATAAGTAAAAGTTTAAAGGTAGCTTAAGTTAATTGATACTTACTAATGGTTTTGAATTGAAGCTTATGCATGACCCCGTATAATCAGCCACATGAGTAAAGAATTGGGTTAATTGATATGTGATAAATGTTAAGTGTTAAACGATATAAAAATGATATTATCTTTGGAATATGTATACTCGACCACATGAATGCATACATAGATTGGTGTTGCATATATTCGGCTATAGGTAAGCATATTGATGATTCTATCTTGACTTAGATAATCGGCTAAAGGAGAATATTAACTAATATGTTGAATTTGATTCATGATTTCACATATATGACTTTAATATATATATATATATGGGCTAAGTACCTTGAGTTCCTCTTTTCGATACTTAAGCGACTAAATCAATTTAATTGTTAAATTAAGCTCAAGAGCAAAGGGAGCTAAATCCGATAAAGGGAAGGAAAAAGTGGTCGAATAGTCATAGGAGTCGTACGACAACATCCGAGGTAAGTTTTTGAGTAATGAGACCTAGTTTACAATTAAATTAAATTATGACGTATGAGCATAACAGATATATGGCGATATGATGATTCTATTTGAATTATATGTTGAATTAATTAATCTATACGTATGAAGGGTAGCCTTAAGTGTATAGAGATCGTGTCGTAAAGTAAACTAAACCATCTTTGTTTGTATGTGGCTAGTGAGCCGAAAATGAGATTGCCTAATACGTGAATTGTGTTGAAACTTATTATGAAAATGAAAAATAGAGGTGTCATGATTTATTTATATTTACATGAATATTTGGATGTTAACCGGGCTAAAACCCGAAGGCTTTAGTGCGAGTTATTAGTTCCGGGCTAAGTCCCGCAGGCATTTGTGCGAGTAACTATATCCGGGCTATGTCCCGAAGGCTTTAGTGCGAGTTGCTATATCCGGGCTACGTCCCGAAGGCCTTTGTGCAAATTACTATATCCGGCTATGTCCCGAAGGCATTCGAGCGAGAAACTATATCCGGTTAAACCCCGAAGGTACTTGGCTTGAGAATGAGTGATCATGCTGTTGTCATAGTTTAAACTAAAATGCTCGTGAAATCCGGTGATGAGGTATGTTTCAGTATATGCATTGATTCAGATGATTCCTTGCAAATAGTACTCACTCAGTCGATAAATGAGCTACCGGTCTTTGGTTAAGTTAATCTTTTGTGTATGATTATAAAGGTTGGTAAAATGGAATAAGTAGGATATTGAGAAATTATGCATATGAAATTATCCGTTTAGCTATACAATGTTACATTATAGTTGTGTTTAATTTCATAGCTCAAAACTTACTAAGCATTAAATGCTTACTCCGTTTTCCTTGAACCTCTGTTTTATAGATTTTGGTTCGTCAGCTATCGGACTCGGGATTGTCGAAGTTGAAGTCGTCCACACTATCAACACTCCCTTTTTGGTATATTTTTGGTTGAACTTTGAAATGGCATGTATAGGACTATTTTTTTGTTTGATGGTCATGCACTTTTTGGAATTGTATAAGTTTGGTTAGCCATGCGAAAATGGCTTGTGTCCATATTCGAATCATAATGTTATAATCATCGTGTATGTATATGGTTATCGAAAAGTACGGATATGTTTGGCAATGATTAACCATTGGGATGGTTAATCACAATTTATAAATTGTGTTATGTATGCTATCGGATTTGTTAAGTCATGGAAATTAAGCACTAGGTAAAGTCTACCCTAAAGTCGGATGTTGACAGCATCAATGGGGTAAATTTGAAAAATCGCTAAAATTTGTAAGAATGGAGTTAATTAGTGAATAAATTATGTAATCGAACCTTGATGAATCTACTTTCTTATGGAAGAAACGAAACGGTCAAATGAGTCATATGTTAAGAGATATTTAGGTTTTCATGAAACAGGGCCAGAGCAATTTCTGGATCCCCTGTTTTGACTTTGAAAATTTTCTATAAATTAACCAGAGGTAATTGGAAGTCATGCCCCATATGTGAAGATTCCTTGTTGAGTCTAGTTTCTTTAGAAACAAACGACATAAGATTTGAAGCCCTGTATAGGAAGATACTTAAGTTGCAATGCATGAAGGTCTGTGTAGTCGAACCCTGTAACAGGGGAGAATTAATCTAATAAACTGTACCGTTTGGCCTGATCAAAAATTCTAGAAAAAAATGTGTAGATAGATACATGAGTCTAGTTTCAAAGAAAATTTACGGATTAAGTTTTCGAGTTTCGAAACTCGAAATATGATTTTTTTTGTGGTCATGGTGCAGTTAGCCAGCATGTCTGAAATTTTAAAAAAAAATGAACCGTGTAAGCCAATGAAGTAAGTTCGTAAATACCTCGTTTTCGACCCCGGTAACGGTCACGGGTTCGGGGCGTTACATCTTCGTACTATGTATGATTACCCTAAACCTAATTTAACAGGAACTGAGTCAAGTATAGTTAGGCCTGCTATTGCTGTAAATAATTTTGAACTGAAACCTAACACGATTCAAATGATACAACAGTTTGTTCAGTTTGATGGTTTGCAGGATGAGAATGCCAACACTCACTTTGTGAATTTTTCAAAATTTTACGACACTTTCAAAAGTAATGGTGTTTCTGATGATGCCATTCGCCTTCGGTTATTCCTTTTTTCACCAAGGAACAAAGGTAAACAGTGGTTGAACTCATTACCACGAGGGTCCATCACTACTTGGGAACAAATGACCGAAAAATTTTTACTAAAATATTTTTCGAAGGTTAAAACGGCTAAGTTACGTAATGATATCTCTTGTTTTGTGCAGATGGACTTAGAAACACTTTATGATGCATGGGAGAGATACAAGGGCCTGCTACGAAGGTGCCCTCACTAGGGGTTACCTCTATGGCTACAAGTTCAAACGTTCTACAATGGTGTGAATCCCTCAACAAGACAGATGATTGATGCAGCTGCTGGTGGAACCATCAATAACAAAACACCTAAAGAGGCTTACAAATTTATTGAGGAGATGTCACTGAATAACTATTAGTGGCAAGTCATGAGGACTAAGCCAACGAAAACAACAGGTGTTTATAACATCGACTCAGTTACTATGCTGTCAAATCAGGTAGAACTTCTAAATAAAAAGATTGATGGTTTACTTGGTTCTACGCAGGACATCCAGTGATGAGGTGTGATTCAAGTGGAGGAGGTGTGCATACAGAATATCAACCATTCAATCCTACAACCGAAGAGGAACAAGTCAACTATATGGGTAACAATAACTTTAGATCTTAAAATAACCCATACAGTAACACTTATAATGCAGGTTGGAAGAACCACCCAAATTTCTCTTGGGGTGGTCAAGGGAATCAAAGGCCACAAAATCCTCAAGGTTTTCAATAGCCACCTTATCAACAGGAAAAGAAACTGAACATTGAGGAGATGCTATCCAAATTCATCTCGATGTCAGAAACTCGTTTCCAGAATACCAAAACAACACTTAAGAATCAACAAGCATCAATTCAAGCACTCGAAACTCAGATAGGCCAGCTGTCCAAACTAATTTCTGAACGACCACAAGGTAGCTTGCCAAGTAATACTGAACCTAACCCAAGGGAACAGCTCAACACAATTAATGTTCAAGCTAAAGAAGGATTCGCTGAGCCTGAGCCAGAATCAATGCAAGAAACTGTGTTGAGCAAAGGTAAGGGTGAGGTAAGTTATAATGAAAACAAAAAGGTGAATATAGAATATAAACCTCGTATACCATACCCTAACACGACGAAGAAAGACCGCTCAGACGAAAAATTCAGTAAACTCCTTAAACTTTTGAAAAAATTACATATTAACTTACCATTTATTGAAGCTCTGTCGAAGATGCAAAATGCAATGAAATTTTTAAGAGAGCTTTTAGCAAACAAGCGAAAGTTGGACGAGGCGTTGCATGTAGAACTAAACGCAATTTGCTCAGCTATTCTACAGAATAAGCTACCCCACAAATTGAAAGATCCAGGGAGTTTTACAATTCATTGCTTAATTGGTAGTTTAGATGTGAATAATGCATTAGCTGATTTAGGGGCTAGTATTAACGTCATGCCTTACAAAATATTTAAGCAACTAGGTCTTGGAAAACCTAAACAAACTAGGATGAGGATTCAATTGGCAGATAAAACTATAAGATTTCCTAGGGGTATTATTGAAGATGTACTAGCGAAAATAGATAAGTTCATATTTCCCGTTGATTTCGTTGTTCTAGATATAGAGGAGGATAACACACCCCTTTGATTTTAAGAAGGCCTTTTTTTAGCAACTGCTAAAACAATTATTGATGTTGGCACAAGTGAGCTCACACTTCATATGGGAAATGAAACGATCACCCTTCAAGCTTGTAATTCTGGCAACACATCGACTATTGAAGGTAATTTTCCACACTAGTCTACTAAAGCTGATAATTTAACACAACCTTCTTTGCTGAAATTGAGTTTGAAAGAAGTTCACGAGCCATGTTCGAGCAAAAATAGAGGACCCATTCATAAAGAACGAAGGTCACAAATAAAGGAGCTGGACGAATGGTGACCACATAAATTGAGAACACACGATAAACCAAAACTATGCCAGAACAAGCTCGATACCTCTCTAAATCAACTTAAGGTTGGAGATGAAGTCTTAGTAGATGTCGCAGATCCTCACATTGTCACCACCAACCCGAATGAAGAAATCCCTCTTACGGTACTTAGTATTTTCCCATTCGGTATAGTGGAGGTAAGTTATCCCAAGTTCTGCACTTTTAAGGTAAACAACACCCGTCTAAAACCTTATTTTGATAAGATTGATAGCAGGAATGAGGAGTATGAACTCCTTAAACCACCATGACCATCCAACGGAGAGGTAAGTTGAGCTTAGACTATAAAAAAGCACTTTTCGGGAGGCAACCCGAGCACTAACTGTATTAATTTCTTTAAATTTTAGTGCTTAACACCTGACCCACTAACGGAGCTCTTGAAAATAGGTTCACCACAAAGACAGGGCCAAGAACACGGGCATGCTTAGGACCGTGTGGAAACAGGGCAAAGATTTTCCCAAAACACGGGCTGCGATAAATATCCATGACCGTACGACATTGCCGTGGGCGAACCTGTCAAAACAACACGGGCGTGCGACATGCCCGTGTCTAACAACTGTGGTCGAACCTATCAAATTAACACGGGCGTAGGGCTTGCATACATGGGTTGTGACAAATTTTAGACACGCTAAAATAGGAAAAACGCGACACACACGGGCTGAAATTAGGGCACACGGGCGTGTCCCTTAGCTGTGTGCCCCAAAATCTATAAATAGGCTGCACTATTCATTATCTTCCCCACTCAAAAACCCTAACCCTAGCCGCTGCAGGTCCACACGGCCTCCTTACCACGCCCGTGCACCGCATCCAACTTCATTTTTGACGCCTTTTCTCCTCTTCCTAGCGTTTGTTTACTTCTTCCTTGTCTATTTTACTGATTTCTAGGGCTATTTATCATGATAATCTGCAAGTTTTTATTTTATCTCTATATTTTTATAACTTAAATGTCATAATCTAGAATAACTATCATATTTTTCATGTTCAAATTCTTATTCATTGTGTGCATTCTCTGCTCCATTTGATTAGTTAGAAGTAAATTTTCATGATTAGGGTAGTTAAAATTTTCATGCCTTTTTTTGTGTTACCATCTCTCATCTATTTAATATATTGCATTGTATTCTTTGTCATTTTTACTCATACCACAATGCTAATGCCACAAGAGTATGTTAATGAACTTATTTTAATTTTTGTGGCTTAAAATATTTATGCCTCTTTCCTCTTACAATTTAGTTCTATTTTCCCATGTCTACTCATCAAGATGATTCAATAATTCTAATTACATGTTCACAATGTCATCTTCACGAGGAAAGAAAGCCGCCGTCCCTGCCTCCAAGAAAAGCAAATGAGCATCATCTTCCTTGGGTCCAACCGCGAAAATTCACCATCCTTTCCTACAGTTCCCCAATGGGCTCCAAGAAGAACTTTACCAAATATTACGGGTTCGACCTCTAGTTGCAGGCCGTTGCATCGACTGGGCTACGGTGGAACAAGTACAACTGGCTGATGTAATCCGAGCACTAATCCTTGAGAGCTATTCTTTGGGATCATCGAGCCGACATACTTAGAGCTAACGATGGAACTATGCTCCACGTTCCATCTTCAAATGGTAATGACAAACTATGATGATCCCGGCACAGTCCAATTTTGCTTAGGCAGATTAGTCCGCCAACTAAGCATCCCAGAATTCAGCACTGCATTGGGTTTATATACTGAGGAGTTCAGAGAGGAGAATGACTTACATGCTCTCGACCGCCACATTTATCGTTCTCTCTCACGTTGCTGGGACGCCCTCGTCCCACGTTCGGCCAATTACGACCCCAGTCGCACCAAGGCATCATCTCTCCCTCCATCCCTAAGGTACCTCCATTCTATTTTATATCACTCTTTGACAGGGCAGAGAGAGAGCACCGGCGTCGTCACTACCCACGACGTCTATTACTTATGGTGTATGTCAAACGGGCACGTCATCGACCTCGCCTACTTTATCGCCCTTGCCATACGCCACCAGACGAAGCGACATCGAAGGGGGTCATCTCCATTGGCCCCTATGTGACTAGACTAGCCTGACACTTTGGACTCCTCAACACCGCGGCCCAAGAATCATCCCTGACCTTCATTGGCTAGATGTCTCCACAAGGCATCTCGAGCATGCTTAGCATGAGGATGATCGAGAGGCGCCGAGGAGCTTACCCCCTCCAATACCGTCTCGCCCAATCCATCGAGGAATAGGCTCTAGAGGACATTATTGATGATGTCCCTACCCACTACGAGGACCCACCTTCCCAGCCACCACCACCTACTCGTCCAATTCATGCGGCAGCTTCATATACTGACATCTCTGAGTGCCTCAATCGATTCAAGCAGTAGTTTTTTCAAAGATTTGACAACATTGATGCTACCCTCCAGTAGATCTGTCAGCACTTCCACATCTCTCAAATCTATTTTTTGCAATTTCTTAGTTTAACTAATTAGTTAAAACAAAACCCTTTATTTCTTAGGCTAGATAATAAAAAGATAGTCATTACTAGTACTTTTAGTCCTTTGGGTTTGACAATCCGGTCTTGCTAAAGCTATACTACTATTCGATAGGTACACTTGCCTACGTCGTGATAATAGTTAGTTTCAAGAGCGATTAATTATATGTTTATAAAACTTATCACGGAAAATCACGATCAATGATTTTGTATGCCCTGTGTATATTTGCTGCATTCATATAATATTATGTTGCACATGGGTGGGAATTATGGAACGGAGGAAGTATTTGAGGATCGCATGGTTGCTTGACGACCGTAGATCCACAGATTGAGGATTGCATAATTGCTTGACGACCGTGGATCCACCAATTAAGGATTGCATGGTTGCTTGACGACCGTGGATCCACTGGTGTCTTTTGAGCCTGATATATGATTACTGACGACTCTGTGTCGATCATATTTACCTGATGCTATGTGCCGACTATGTTACCGTCGCTGATGGCTACGTGCCTAAATGATACAGCTATCAATGGCTTAAAGCTAATTATTCTGATTATGGCTTTATGCCAATCTACATATGGCTCTGTGCCAACCTGATTATGGCTCTATGCCAAACGTATTTGCCTAAGCTATGTGCCAATATATGATTATTGACGACTCAGTGTCGATCATATTTACCTAGGGCTGTGTGCTGGTTATGTTACTCTAATTGATGGCTATGTGCCTCTTATGATATTTCTAGGGGAAGATGCCGCTATTCCCGCACTATTGTAAACCAGCTTGATAAAGGGTAGTGGTACAGTCTCAGTAGAACAAGGAGCAGCATGGAAAGGAACCGCTACTGAAGGCTTAAAGCTGTATATATGCTAGCAGCTTGCTGTAATAAAGGTAGTACCGCAACTGGGCTACCATTGATGTCTATCGGATGGGTGGGTCGATAGTTATATCCCCACATGATGTGTACCGGGGGACGGAGTTGGTGTATAGTAGTTGGATGGGATGGGTTAGCATACATTTTTGCATTATGCATATGGTTTGATTTTGACAAGGGCTGAGACCCAAGTGATTTGTAATGGGCTGTGGCCCACATATGCTCTGAACTGGACTGTACTGTTAGAGTTAAAGGGTTCTAGCCCAGACTGTTTTTGTTTTTGTTACTTTATACTGATTGTTACTCTAGTAAGGGTATTACACACTGAGTTTTTGTAAACTCACCCCGTTTATTAACTGTGCAAGTAATCCCCAGCGTTAGGTGGATCGGTGTCGCAGAGGGACTCAGAGATGACCACACATCTGCACATGTTTTTCTATTTCATTTATTTAGTTAAGCCCTTTGGTTTTTGATTTGGGTTGTAATAGGGCCTCTTTATTTTCTTTCTTAACTTTTCATTTCGGAAAATTTATTTACTATGTTTGATATTTGTTAGAAGTAGATTGCGGTTTTCAAAACACTACGTTTTCGCGACTTAACTTTTAAACATTACGTTTTCGTAAATCGGTTACTTTTAGAATTAGCTTTCGCTAAGTAAAAAGGAATTTTGGAAATAAAATTAAGAATTTCTCAATGCACTTCGTTTTAAATAAGAAGGGTTTCTAATGAAAACATGGTTTTCAAAAAACACTTCAATGTGACACGCCAGATTCAGGTCTAACTTCTAAGTCGGGTTTGGGCTGTTACATTTAGTGGTATCAAAGCCAGGTTACAAAACTCAACTGTGGAATGGATTTTAAAATTGGATTTCTGAAAGAATTATTTCAAAAAGGTTTGAAAAGATTTGAAGTATTTGAAATGTTTTTCTGAATATTTTCCTAAACGTGTGGTTACTGAGTCTCCGGTGCCGAATCCGTAAGTTTTTTGTTAGACCGTACTTAAAGTTAGATTTTTTATTTATTCAGTGTATGTTCTAGAAATCAGATTTTTATTTTAGCAACAGTACTGTGATGGATTCCGAAGGCAAGTAGGGTTGCGAGGAGTTGCCCTTCTCCTTGGAACATAAGATGGTTCAGGAAACTATAGTCAAGGTAAGTCCGCCAACTTCGGGTAACAATAACCTGAAGCTTGGTACGGAGGCACTGACTCAGTTTGTAAGGTAAGTGCTAGAAGAAGTGTTTGAAGCAAAAGTTAAGGCGTATGGTGAAACACTTCAGGCTAGGCGCTTGGAGTGCAGCAGGAAGAGGGATCACAGTCCTCTAACGCAGGTCTATGAAACGCATTAAGACGCGCTCGAACTTTTTGTCTTGCGAGCGTTGCAAAAGGTGCCATTCGGGCAAATGCTGGAGAAAGTCAGGAGCGTGTCTCAGATGCGGGTCTAAGGAGCATCGGGTTCGGGATTGCACAGTTCCTTTTAAGTCAAGTGTGTTTTGTTTGGATGTGATGTTTGAATATAGAAATTGTATGCATGTGTGGTAAATATTTGTTTGCTTCTGTGGTTAGATGTTTGGTTGGGTATGAGAGGTTTTGAGATTAAGTTAAAAGTGTATTAGTATAGTTTGGAACTAGAGTGTACAGTGGGAGCGTAGTGGTGTAGGTTGAGCTCAGCGCTTGTTCAAATAGTTGGAAATTTCGAGGATGAAATTTCCTTAAGGGGGTAGAATTATAACGCCCCGAATTTGGGCCTAAAATGAATGCATTTGAAGTTTTATATCAGCTCTGGCCCCATCCTTGAGGTACCTACAAGCCATTTTAGCTCAAACTTTAACAGGACGGCGAGTGAGCACCGACGTTGTCAACACTTATGACACCTACTTTTTATGGAGTATGGCGCATGGGTACGTCTTCGACTTAGCCTATTTCATTGCCCTCGCCATTTGCCATTAGACGGAGCGGCATAGGAAGGGGGTCATCTCTATTGGCCCCTATGTGACTCGATTGGCTCGGTACTTCGGGCTCCTCAACACAGTGGTACAAGCATCCTCCCTCACTCTCATTGGCCAGATGTCTCCACAAGGTATCTCGAGCATGTTACATATGAGGATGATCGAGAAACGACGTGGAACTCAACCTCCTCAGTACTGCCTCGCCCAATCAACCGAGGAGGAGGAACCTGAGGACATTACAGATGATGTCCCTCCATGACATGAGGACCCACCGTCTCAACCACCACCCATCCATCATTTAGTTCATGCGGCGGCTTCATACTCTGACATCTTTGAGCACCTTACTCGATTTGAGCAGTAGTGTTTTCAGTGTTTTGATCACATTGATGCTACTCTATATCAGATTTGTCAGCACTTCCGAATCTCATCGCCACCACTACCTCGCGAAGCATCCGGCGATGACGACGTTTAAAGATTTTATTTTATTTTATTTTATTTCTTATTTTTTATTATTATTCTCACTTTTATCTTTATTTATCCTCTAAAATTACTTTTTATTTTATTTCCGTTTGATACTATTTTATTTTTAGGTTTTATAAATAATTTATAATTTTAGTTATTTCATTACGAGTAATTATTCTTCTTTATATTTTCTAAAAAGTTCCTGATTCTACCACAGTTATAAAGAGCTCCAAAGCTCACTATTACTTAGGAACTTGAAACTCCACTAAAAAAGGTTCTCCACGACTGTCGTGCCCTGCTCGACCACGACCATAGCTACCACGAGATATAATATTCTTTTGGCACAGCACTTGTGGAACCCAACCTCTACCACCACCGGAGTATTCTCTTCCACTCTACATAACTCTAACCCAAGGATTTCATTCATTTAACATTCAGGAAGTTTCACTTCTCTCCATATATTATGATCTTATATCTACATTTGCCACTAACTTTATCATTGTACATTGGGGGTAATATACATCTTAAGTGTGGGGGGGTCAATTATATCACTATCAGAAAAATCCCTGAATTTTGTCTTTTCTCTGATAAATCCCTCATATCGTTACTAGAATGAATTTTGATTAATTTTTTATTTTTATTGATATGTCTTGAATTAAAACATAGGCATTCATGCATTGATTGTTTAAACTTTAAGACATTAGAGAATCAAGCATGATAAGTTGATTTTTGAGAATTTAAAATTTTTAGGTTGTTTTCCCAAGTTTAGGTATTATATTGAATTGAAATCCACAGGTTTAAACATCAACAAGCCATAATTTTTGTGAGATTTTGAGCCTTTAGAACATCTATTATTTCTTTCATGCTCACTTTTATTGTTGCTTTGAGTGCGTCAATATCGAATCATTATTCTAGAACTTGCTTCGATTATGCATATCAAGACAACACCATTGATTTGATATGTCAAGATAATAAAGGCACTTAGGTTTAACCCACTCACTCCATAAAAGTCTACCTTCATAATTAACCCTTAGTGAACCTCCTTGAGCCTAACAAGCCATTCATTAATTTAGTCCCAATATTAACCCATAACCTATTATTTTTGAAATCCCCTAAATTAATTTGGTCCCTATTTTGGTCGAGATTTGATTTGAATAAATTGCTTAGCTATGTTCTATTTTGATAGTTAGTAAATTTCTATGTTATTTGATTTGTTCTTGTTTGAAAAAAAAAAAAGAGATGAAATTATATAATGTTCATGTTAAAACGATATTATCCATGAAGAAAAGCTCAATTCTAGGACATCTAATTAGGAATATAATTTGTCAGTTTTAGTATTTTTCTAGTTAAGTAATTTTTCAATTCAATCTCGATTCTAACCTTCTCTTTCAGTTTGTGACCACAGCCCCTAACCAAAGCCGCGTTACAACCCTTTAAATACCTTTCGATTGATGTATCATCTCAATATATAGTGGTGGAGATTTGATTTTCATGCAAGCCTATGGTAATAATAAGTTTTCATATTGACTGTTGAGTGCTAAATTCATTATCCTTAAACACCTCGAGTGATTTGAGTGAATCTTTAGTGAGGATTTTAAACTCTGTGATATTTTAAATCAAAGGTGATTACTTAGATGAGGGGAGACACCTATGTTTTTCATGATAAAATGCTGAACTTTGAATGTTTGAAACTTTAATGTCCTTCTAGTTGAATTCTCAATGTATGATTACTTATGGATTATTTTGAGATATTATTGATGGGAATTATAAGTTGAGAAAAATGAATTCTTAATGGTGAATTGAGGATTTTGCTTAAGGACAAGCAACCACTTAAGTGTAGGGGTATTTGATAAGTCGTAATTTATACTTATGTTTATCCCATGCTTAACACATTTTTGGATGAATTATCATTACATTTGTGGACTTTAATGCTCCTAATCTTTTAAATTCATGTCTTATACCTAGGTGAGCATAGGAAAGTAAAAAGAACGAGAAAAGGGCCAAAAAAGGAGAAAATGGGCCAACATGGGAAATCAACACGGCCTGGACTTCCTCACACGGGTAGATCACACGCCCGTGTCTATTTAACAACCTTGAACATGGTTTGAAGAAATCACACACGGCGTGGCACATGGCCGTGGCCCTGTCGAGCCCAAGTTGAGTTCTATTCAGAAAAGGGCAATTTTAAGGGTTTGAAAGCATTATAAAGCCTATTTAAAAGACCCTAAAGGAGGAGAGAAGTGTGATGCAGAATAGGGAGCAAGGAATTACTCAAAGAAAGTTGATTGAT
The DNA here is from genome assembly GCA_025698475.1 of Gossypium anomalum. Taxonomy (NCBI): domain Eukaryota; kingdom Viridiplantae; phylum Streptophyta; class Magnoliopsida; order Malvales; family Malvaceae; genus Gossypium; species Gossypium anomalum. The sequence goes on along the minus strand of CM046959.1, from coordinate 39,777,536 downwards.
CCATCTCAGAAGCTAGATTCACCTTTAAGACTGAAGATCTCCCTTTAATTTCCTTCAGGGTTTTTGGGTTTTCTTTATGTTTTGTCATTATTCTTTTGAGATGTTTTCTTTTATAGTTATGAACTAAATCCCCTAAATACCTAAGGGGGATGAAACCTAAGTTGGATCTTGTTAATATTTTTTGAACTATATGATAAATACTTGATTTGTTCTTAATTATGATTTTAACTCTTGTTTGAATATTCCAGGATATTGATTCAAGTATTGATGTGCGTATTCAGAGGATGAATAGTCCCTGTCTAAGAGAAGATCATTCATAATTAAGCAGAGTTGTATGCAGTCCTAGAGATAGGACACCGGATTAGAGTCAAATCTAATAAGGGAATCTATAGATCGAGTTAATGCAACACTAGGGGTTTTAATTAGAAAAAGATTTCAATTAATCAACCTAGGGTTAGACGTTATTAGTCTTGAATAGGGATAATAATATAAATCAGGGATTTCTACGGATCAAGTCAAGTGAATAAATCGTGTGGTTTAGAGTCAATTAACAAGAGAAGTCTAGGTGGATGCTTCATTGGGTATTGTCCAAATCAATCAGTTTCCCAAAAGTATTTCCCCAATTTATTTTCTATGCATTCTTAGGTTAGTTAATTAGTTTAAATAGAACAACCTCCATTATTCTTAGGCTAGATAATAAAAAGAAAGTTAATATTAGTACTTTTAGTTCCTTTGGGTTCGATATCAGGTCTTGCTAAAACTATACTACTGTTCGATAGATACGCTTGCCTTCATCGTGATAATAGTTAGTTCAAGTACGATCAATTATAAATTTTAAAACTTATCGCGAGTGACAATCAATTTTTTGGCGTCATTTCTGGGGAACTAAAATATTAGGAACACTCAATTTTTATTACTTTAGCCATTATTTTCTTATTTTATTTAATTTTGTTTTATTTTTAGTTTTACTAAATTTTCTTTTATTTTCTTCTGGCAGGTTTTTATAGTTTTTGACTAGAAGAAACCCATCAGGACTATTACTTTTCGATAGTGAGATTGAAACCACAGCTTGCAGAAACTGAAGAGAAATTAGGAGAAGCTTAAGATACATAGAGGAAGGGCAAAAGGAAGATACTCTAACTATAACCGAGGAGATGGCTGATAATCAGGAAAATTTGCTACCTCCTACGATTGCTGCTGATCTAGTAAATCAGAATCCTGCTCCTCGTACTATGTATGATTATGCTAAACCTACTTTAACAGGAACTGAATCAAGTATAGTTAGGCCTGCTATTGCTGCAAATAACTTTGAACTGAAACCTAACACAATTCAAATGATACAACAGTTTGTTCGGTTTGCTAGTTTGCAGGACGACAACCCAAATACTCATTTAGCAAATTTTCTGGAACTCTGCGACACGTTCAAGATAAATGGCATTTCTGACGATGCCATTTGCTTTCGGTTATTTCCCTTTTCACTGAGGAACAAGGCTAAACAGTGGTTGAACTCGTTACCAGGAGGGTCAATCACTACTTGGGAACAAATGACCGAAAAGTTTTTACTCAAATATTTTCCACCTGTTAAAACAGCTAAACTAAGGAATAATATTTTTTCTTTTGTGTAGATGGATTTAGAAACACTCTACGATGCATGGGAGAGATACAAGGACCTACTACGAAGGTGCCCTCACCATGGATTACCCTTGTGGCTCCAAGTTCAAACGTTTTACAATGGTGTGAACCCCTTGACAAGACAGATAATTAATGCAGCTACCGGTGGAACCATCAACAACAAAACACCTGAAGAGGCTTACGAATTCATTGAAGAGATGTCACTGAATAACTACCACTGGCAAGTCATGAGGACTAAGCCGACCAAAATAACAGGAGTTTATAATATCGACGCAATTAATATTTTGTCAAATCAGGTGGAACTTTTGAATAAAAAGATTAATGGTTTACTTGGTTCCGCGCAGGTACATCCAGTGATGAGGTGTGATTCAAGTGGAGGAGGCATACACACAAAATATCAATCCTTTAACCCTACAACCAAGGAGGAACAAGTCCACTATATGGGTAATAATAACTCTAGACCTCAAATAACCCATACATTAATACGTATAATGCAGGTTGGAGGAACCACCCAAATTTCTCATGGGGTGGTCAAGGAAATCAAATGCCACAAAATCTTCTGTGTTTTCAACAATCACCTAATCAACTGGAAAAGAAGCCGAACCATGAGGAGATACTAACAAAGTTCATCTCGGTGTCAGAAACTCATTTCCAGAATACTGAGACAACAATTAAAAATCAACAAGCATCGATGCAAGGGCTCAAAACTCAAATAGGTCAGCTTTCCAAATTAATTTCTAAACGACCACAAGGAAGCTTGCCAAGTAATACTGAACCTAACCCGAGGGAACAGCTCAACGCGATTAACGTTCAAGGTGAAGAAGGATTAATTGAGCCTGAACTAGAACCGAAGCAAGGAATTATGGTAAGTAAAGGTAAGGATAAAGTAGACCACAGTGACCAGGAACTGGTAAGTATAGAATACAAACCTCGTGTGCCATACCCCAACTTGACAAAGAAAGACCGCTTAGATGAACAATTTGGTAAATTCCTTAAACTGCTAAAGAAATTACATATTAACTTACCGTTTATTGAAGCTCTTTCACAGATGCTGACTGCAATGAAGTTTTTAAAGGAGCTTCTAGCAAATAAACGAAAGTTAGATGAAGCATCGAATGTGGAGCTAAATGCAATTTGCTCGGCTATTCTACAAAATAAGTTGCCCAACAAATTAAAAGTTCCAGGGAGTTTTACAATTCCTTGTTTAATTGGTAGCTTAGATGTTAACAATGCATTGGCTGATTTAAGGGCTAGTATCAATGTCATGCCTCACAAAATGTTTAAGCAACTAGGTCTTGGGAAACCCAAACAAACTAGGATGAGCATTCAATTAACAGACAAAACTATCAGATTTCCTAGGAGTATTATTGAAGATGTACTCGTTAAAATCGACAAATTTACATCCCCAGTTAATTTTGCTGTTCTAGATATAGAGGAGGATAGTAACGTTCCTCTAATTTTAGAAAGGCCCTTTTTAGCAACTGCTAGAACAATTATTGACGTTGGCACAGGTGAACTCACACTTCGTGTGGTAGACGAAACAATCACCCTTCAAGCTCGTAATTCGAGTAACACATCAAAAATTGAAGGTGGTTGTATAAATCATTCTACCCAAATTGATCATATAGTGCAACTTACTTTGCAGGAAATAAGTTCAAAGAACATACATGAGCCATGTTCAAGCAACAACAAATGACCTATCCATGAAGAATGAAGGCTACAAATCGAGGAGCTAGATGAATGGCGGACACATAAACCTAGAACACACGATAAACCAAAAACATGCCATGACGAGCTCAATTTTTCCGCAAATCAAATTAAGGTTGGAAACAAAGTCTTATTAGAAGTAGCAGACCCTCGAATTACCACTTCTGAACCGAATGAAGAAATTCTTCTTACGGTAGTTAGCATTTTTCCATATGGTACAGTCGAGGTAATTCATCCCAAATTCGGCACGTTCAAGGTAAATAGTACTCGTCTTAAACCTTACATTGATAAAATTGACAGCAGGAATAAGGAGTGTAAACTCCTCGTACCACTATGACCGCACACCAGAGAGGTAAGTTGAGCTTAGACTTTAAATAAGTGCTTCTCGGGAGGCAACCCAAGCACTAACAGTATTAATTTATTTCAATTTTAGTGTTTAACATCTAATTCACTAACTGAGTCCTCGAACACAAGCTCTCCAGACCCACACGGCCAGGCACACGGGCATGCCTTAGGCCGTGTGAGAATAGAGCAAAATTTTTACCAAACACGAGATGCAATACTTTTCCATGGCCATGCGACATAGCCGTGGTCAATCCTGCCAATTCAACACGAACATGCGACACGCCCGTGCCTGGAAGCCATGGTTGAAACTGAGAAATCAGCACGGGTGTGCGACACACCTGTGCCTAACACCCGTGGTCGATCTTGTCAAATTAACACGAGCATGGGCCTACATACACTGGTGTGGGAGAAGCGAAAGAAGCAGGACAAGGCCGTGCAACATAGCTGTGTGCACTAACACGCCCAAGGGGCACGGGCGTCGACCGAATGTTAGACACACCAAAATTTGAAAATCACGTAATACACGGGCTAAAACAAAGGGCACGCTCGTGTGCCCCAAAATCTTTATAAACCCCTCACTATTCATCATCCCCTTCCCAAAATCCCTAACCCTAGCCTTTGCAACTTTCACACACGCCCCCTTGCCACGCCCGTGCGCCAACTTTAGCACCATTTTCGACGACCCAAGCTTCTCCCTCTTGCGTTTTTTTACTCTTTTCTCTCTATTTTCTTCAAATCTTTTACTTATTTCATGATTCTTTTTGTTTCATTTGACTATTTTGAGTAAATATTCATAGTTATGATGATACTTATGCTCTTTCTTATTCAACTTTGATTTTTCATTATAGGTATACAATGTCAACCTCAGTGGTAAGAAAACAGCTGGCCCTACATCGAAGAAACAAAAAGGAGCGCCATCTTCATCGGCTCCTACCATGGAGATCAGACACCTGTTTCTTCAGTTTCCCATTGGACCCCAAGAAGAACTCTTTCAGATATTTCAGGCCCCACCCTTAGGTGTGGGCCGTTGCATTGACTGGGCCGCACTTGAACAAGTCCAACTTGCTGACGCAATTCGGGCCCTCCTCACCACCGACCCTTAGGGGCTTTTCTTTAAGATCATCGAGTCGACATATCTCGAGCTCACGATGGAACTCTGCTCCACGTTTCATCTTTAGACAGTGATGACTAACTTTGATGATCCTGGAACAGTACAATTTCGCCTCGGTGATTTAGTCCACCAGTTAAGCATCCCAGAGTTCGGTATCACACTGGGCCTATACATGTAGGAGTTCATGGAGGAGAACGACCTCGACACTCTCAATTGCCATATCCAGTATTCTCCTTCACGGTGCTGGAGTGCTTTAGTCTCTGTCTCGGCCACCTATGATCCTAGCTGCTCCAAGGCATCGGCTCTGGCCCCATCCTTAAGGTACCTACATGCCATTTTAGCTCACACTTTGACAGGATGGCGAGAGAGCACCGACGACATCAAAACTCACGATGCCTACTTTTTGTGGAGTATGGCGCACAGCCACATCTTCGACATAGCCTATTTCATTGCCCTCGCCGTTCGCCATCAGACGAAGCGGCATATGAAGGGGGTCATCTCTATTGGCCCCTATGTGACTCGATTGGCTCGGCACTTCGGGCACCTCAACACAGTGGCACAAGTATCCTCCCTTACTTTTATTGGCCAGATGTCTCCACAAGGCATCTCGAGCATGTTGCATATGAGGATGATCGAGAAACGACGTGGAACTCACCCTCCTCAGAACTGCCTTGCCTAATCAACCGAGGAGGAGGACCCCGAGGACATTACTGATGATGTCCCTCCACGACATAAGGACCCACCGTCTCAGCCACCACTCATCCATCGTCCAATTCATGCGGCAGCTTCATACTTTGACATCTCTGAGTGCCTTACTCGATTTGAGCAGCAGTGTTTTCAGTGCTTTGATCACATTGATGCTACTCTACATCAGATTTGTCAGCACTTCCACATCTTATCGCTACTACCACCTCGCGAACCATCCGGCGATGACGATGTTTAAAGATTTTATTTTATTTCTTATTTTTTATTATTATTCTCACTTTTATCTTTATTTATCCTCTGAAAGTACTTTTTATTTTATTTCTATTTGATACTATTTTATTTTTAGGTTTTATAAATAATTTATAATTTTAGTTATTTTATTACGAGTAATTATTCTTCTTTATATTTTCTAAAAAGTTCCTGATTCTATCAGAGTTATAAAGAGCTCCAAAGCTCACTATTACTTAGGAACTTGAAACTCCACTGGAAAAGGTTCTCCACGACTGCCATGCCCTGCTCGATCACGACCATAGCTACCACGAGATATAATATTCTTTTGGCGCAGCACTTGTAGAACCCAACCTCTACCACTACCGGAGTATTCTCCTCCACTCTACATATCTCCAACCCAAGGATTTCATCCTTTTAACATTCAGGAAGTTTCACTTCTCTCCCTATCTTATAATCTTATATATATATTTGCCACTAACTTTATCTTTCTACATTGAGGGCAATGTACATCTTAAGTGTGGAGGGGTCAATTATATCATTATCAAAAAAATCTCTGAATTTTTTCTTGTTTTCTTGTAAATCCCTCATATAATTACATGAATGAATTTTGATTAATTTATGATTTTTATTGATATTTCTTGAATTAAAACATAGGCATTCATGCATTGATTGTTTAAACTTTAAGACATTATAGAATCAAGCATGATAAGTTGATTTTTGAGAATTTAAAATATTTAGGTTATTTTCCCCAAGTTTAGGTATTATCTTGACTTGAAATCTATAGGTTTAAACATTAACAAGCCATAATTTTTGTGAGATTTTAAGCCTTTAGAGCATCTATTATTTCTTTCATGCTCACTTTTATTGTTACTTTGAGTGCGTCAATATCGAATTGTTATTCTAGAACTTGCTTCGATTATGCAAATCAAGACCACATCATTGATATGATATGTCAAGATGATAAAGATATTTAGGCTTAACCCACTCATTCCATAAAAGCCTACCTTCATAATTAACCCTTAGTGAACCTCCTTGAGCCTAACAATCCATTCATTGATTTACTCCCTATATTAACCCATAACCCATTATTGTTGAAATCCCCTAAATTAATTTGGTCCCTACTTTTGTCGAGATTTGATTTGAATAAATTGCTTAGCTATGTTCTATTTTCATAGTTAGCAAAGTTCAATGTTATTTGATTTGTTTTTGTTTGAAAAAAATAGAAAAAAAAGAGATGAAATTATATAATGCTCGTGTTAAAATGATATTATCCATGAAGAAAAGCTCAGTTCTAGGACTTCTAATTAGGAATATAATTTGTCAGTTTTAGTATTTTTCTAGTTAAGTAATTTTTCAATTCAATCTCGATTCTAACCTTCTCTTTCAGCTTGTGACCACAGCCCCTAACAAAAGCCACGTTACAACCCTCTAAAGACCTTTTGATTGATGTATCATCTCAATATATATTGGTGGAGATTTGATTTTCTTGCAAGCCAATGGTAATAACTTTTCATATTGACTGTTGAGTGCTAAATTCATTGTCCTTAAACACCTCGAGTAATTTGAGTGAATCTTTAGTAAGGATGTTAAACTCTGTGATATTTTAAATCAAAGGTGATTACTTAGATGAGGGGAGACACCTATGTTTTTCATGATAAAATGCTCAACTTGGAATGTTTGAAACTTTAATGTCCATCTGGTTGAATTCTCAATGTATGATTGCTTATGGATTATTTTGAGAGATTATTGATGGGAATTATAAGTTGAGAAAAATGAATTCTTAATGGTGAATTGAGGATTTTGCTTGAGGACAAGCAAAAGCTTAAATGTGGGGGTATTTGATAAGTCGTAATTTGTACATATTTTTATCCCACATTTTTGGATGAATTATCATTAGATTTATGGAATTTGATGCTCATAATCTTTTAAATTCATGTCTTATACTAGGTGAGCATAGGAAAGTAAAAAGAATGAGAAAGGGGCAAAAATGGAGAAAATGGGCCAACATGGGAAGTCAATACGGCCTAGACTTCCTCACATGGGTAGATCACATGCCCGTGTCTACTTAATAGCCTTGAACACAGTTTGAAGAAATCGCACACGAGCGTGGCACACGGCCGTGGCCCTGTCGAGCCCAAGTTGAGTTCTATTCAGAAAACGACAATTTTAATGGTTTGAAAGCATTCTAAAGTCCATTTAAAAGACCCTAAAGGAGGAAAGAAGTGGGACACAAAATAGAGAGCAAGGAATTACTTGAAGAAAGCTGATTGATCCATCTCAGAAGCCGGATTCACCTTCAAGATTGAAGATCTCCCTTCAATTTCCTTCAGAGGTTTTTGGGTTTTCTTTATGTTTTGTCATTATTCTTCTGAGATGTTTTCTTTTAAAGTTGTGAACTAAATCCCATAAATACCTAAGTGGGATGAAACCTAAGACGGATCTTGTTAATATTTTCTGAACTATATGATAAATACTTGATTTGTTCTTAATTATGATTTTAATTCTTGTTTGAATATTCCAGGTTATTGATTCAAGTATTGATGTGCTTATTCAGAGGATGAATAGTCCCTGTCTAAGAGAAGATCATTCATAATTAAGCGGAGTTGCATGCAATCCTAGAGATAGGACGACATAAATCTGCCAGATTAGAGTCAAATCTAATAAGGGAATCCATAGATCGAGTTAATGCAACACTAGGGGTTTTAAGTAGAAAGAGATTTCAATTAATCAACCTAGGGTTAGACATTATTAATCTTGAATAGGGATAATAATATAAATTAGGGATTTCTACGGATCAAGTCAAGTGAATAAATCGTGTGGTTCAAAGTCAATTAACAAGAGAAGTCTAGGTGGATTCTTCTTTGGGTATTGTCCAAATCAATCAGTTTCCCAAAAGTATTTCCCCAATTTATTTTCTATGCATTCTTAGGTTAGTTAATTAGTTTAGATAAAACAACCTCCATTATTCTTAGGCTAGATAATAAAAAGAAAGTCAATACTAGTACTTTTAGTTCCTTCGGGTTCGCTAAAACTATACTACTGTTCGATAGGTACGCTTTCCTTCATCGTGATAATAGTTAGTTCAAGTACGATCAATTATAAATTTTAAAACTTATCATGAGTGACAATCAATATCGAAAAAGTTCAGACATCTGAAAAGCCCCGTACGAACCATACGAATAGTTAGGATACATATGTCATGACATAGGATTTTCGTTATGTGCTATCGTGTAAGACCATGTTTGGGATATTGGCATTGACTTCTGTTTTACGTGTAAGACCACGTTTGAGACACTGGCATCGTATCTAATTTAGTGTAAGACCCTGTCTGGGACAATGGCATCAATGTTTGATTACATGTAAGACCACATCTGGAAAGTTGGCATTGTATATGCTTTCTGAAATATCCGTGTGTCCTTATGTTTCCAAACGGTTCAAACTGGCATTTCGAGAAAATGAATGACTTTGTGAAATTGTATCCAATTCAGGAACGTTTGAATTGGATATTATGTTTGAGAATGAAATGTAAGTATACAAGCAAATGATGATATATGATCTAAATATGTGAACATATGTTATATGTGTAAATGAATTGAGATTATGTAACATGTATATAAGCAAGAGGTTTGTGTTCGTTTTTGGCTACAAAGTATATGTAAATTGATGATGTTTATATGTTTTGAATGATAAGTTTATTTGTATATGGCTTACTAAGCTTTTGAAAGCTTACTCTGTGTGTGTTTGCATTATTTTATAGATATCGTAGCTATCGGGAGCTTAGGGATCGTCGAGGATCGTCACCAAACTATCGAATATTATTTTGGTACCTTTTGAAAATATATATATATATATTAAAGTATGGCATGTATAGGCTAGAAGTCTTTGGATTTATTTTGTAATGTATATATCATGCCATGTGATATGGCTAGATTGTGTTTGAACTTATGATTGGAAATGTTATATGATATGTGATGCATTATGAACCATATGATATGTTTTGAATGACCAAAAGAAATGGTTAATGTTGATATGTTTTGGTAAGTGAATATTTGAGAAATTGGTAAGTTTTGATCATGAGATTGAATGAAGTATTGAAACTTATGTTTTGATATGATTTTAGTTTAGATTTAGTATGATTTGGTTGATGAATTGAGATTGGAATTTGTTGATAATGTTATAGCATGAATGATGTACAGTTTGATATAGAAATTGCCTAAAATTTTTGTGCAAATATGCTTGGTTTGGTGCTTGTAGGTTTGACCTAAATGGGGTGGCAAATTGGCTATTCAAATGGCCTATTTTTGTCCACACGGGTAGAGTCACGGGCGTGTATCTCAGCCGTATGTGACACACAGTCATGTTGCACGGTCGTGTGTCCCCTGGGGTACCCTACAATTGTAAGTCAAGCTCAGCCATGGCCAAGGCACACGGGCGTGTGGCTAGCCATGTGACTCAAGTCAGTGTCGACCACAGCCAAGACACATGGACGTGTCATGTGGCCGTGTGAATAAGTCAGTGTGTATGCCCTGTTTGGACACGGCATAGACACACGGGTGTGTCTAATGCCGTGTGAGGCACACGAGCGTGTGACCTGTGCTTGTTTGGAAAATGTTTAAGTTTTGGAAAAATTTTGTATGTGTTCAGTTTAGTCCCGAACCCTTTCTAATGCATGTTTAAGGTCTCGATGACCTATATAAGGGACTCTATATTGATGTTTAATCTCTGATGTTATGATGTTTATGAAATGAATGTTAAATGTTTCGATTTGTTCGGTAATGCCTTTAACCCTAGTCCGGCGACGGATACAGGTTAAGGGTGTTACATGTAATTTTTTCATACATTTATAATATTCACAATATTCAAATAAACACATTTTACATTTATTTCAAGCATAAAAGTAACATTTTTGCCATTTATCATTTATCGGGCATTATCTTTTATCTGTTTTTGTCGGATATGTTTTTAATGTCATATATATATATATATATATATATATATAATATTTATACAATTCACATACACGACATCTAATTCAAGTATATAAATATACACAATTTAGTTACACGAACTTACCTCGACAAATGTTCGTGTACATAAAATTTACTAATCCGACATTTTTCTCTTTTCCTTATTCTAACTCTAAATTTGGTATCCGCATCTATACGAGTAAATTTAATATCAATTTAAGACAATTTAAACTCAATTTAGTCCAATTCACATCTTAGGCAACATTACCATTTTGCCACTAAACCTTTATTTAATGACTATTTTGTTCCTAGGCTCGGAAAATGAAATTCATGTAATTTAATCCTTGTTCCAAGTGTAACGCCCCAGAATTTGGGCTTAGAAGTATTGGGCCTTCAGCAAGGGAATGGTTAGGAAACTGTGGATAAAAGTTTATGTAAGCTAGGAAGTGACACAATTAAATGTCTGCTCAAGTGGTTAAGGGTCCTGAGAGGAGTTGGAAACGTCTTGGGTTCAAACCTGGGCTTTAGCAAAAAATTTGATTTTAAGTGAATAAAACCCTAGATGCTTGGAAGTAGGCCTTTTAAAGTATTGTGTTAAATAAATAACACAATGAAGCATGTGGTCTAGTGGTTGTGGCGTCATTAAGGTTGCAAGGGAGCCCGGGTTCAAGTCTTGGCTCTTACAATTTATGTTTGTTTTTCTTTTAAAGGAACCTAGACTTTGGATTATAGACCTTAGAATTAATTAAGGATAAAATGTGACACAAATGAGCTTCTGGCAAGGAGGCAAGTGGTGTGTTGAGCTATTGAGGGGGCTTGGGTTCGAATCCCATTGCAAGCAAAAAGGATATTTATTTTACTAGCATGAGGCGGCAGGAGTTTGTGGTGGTTTCAAACTCTATTGGGTGAGAGTTTGAATAGGTCTTAGAGGTTGTTATAGAAGACATCAATGAGGGATAAGGGGAGAGATTTGAGGAGATTTTCAAGGGATTTGGAGAAGAGGAGTGTTGTAGCCGATTCTATATGCAACTTCTATGTGCAAATTCAGCTAGGGGAACCCATTTGGTGCACTTCAGCAACGTGAGAATGAGTAGGTGCCGACTTCTTCTGGTATTTTTGGGTTTTGTTTTCTTATTTTGGCACATTTTTTACCATTCGGGTCCTCCTTTCTTTCAATCTTTTTGAAGTCTTTTTCTCTCATTCTGCTTTGGTCGAACTTAACATCTCCCTGCTTCTATTCTTTCTCGACCCAAATCAACCCCTGTCCAATCTTATGTTGTTTTTTTTCTTCTTGGTTTCTCTAGGGCCGAATAGTTCTTCTTCTTACTATTTATTCTGGTTTTTCTTCACAACCGAACTTCTCTCTCGCAATACCATATTATTTTGATACTAAGCCGAATCTCTATTTCTCTTGATGTTTCTCTTCGGCTCATAGCATTGAACTAGATAGCAATCTCATTTTTCTTTCGCTGTGGTGGATCGTGGTTTGGAGGTCACCTAGACTTTCAGTAAGCTCTTAATTCATTCTTGTGTTGTTGGAAGCTAAGAATTTTCTCTCTCTTTAATAAATGTTTCCTTTGGTTGTTCACGCGTGGTTGAATCCCTTTTTCCTCCCCGATGATGGTGGTGGCACTTTCGGTTTTTAGATCATTGCAAGGGGTGAAGGGGTTTGTCAAGGATCGCAGTGGTAGTCAATCCTTTTCTTATCTCGCAATCTAAGGTAATCTTTTGGGATAATATTGTAGGATGTTAGCCGATTATTCTGGTGTTAGGTTCCTAAATCTTTTGATGTTTTCAATCTTTTAATAGAATCTGTGGTCAGACAGATACACAATTAATCAGGTGATCGATTCTGTTAGTAGTCTAAGAAGGTTAGGGGCATCCGATCAAGCAAGGCTCGGGTAGGTAATCATTTGATCAAGTCTTGATTAAGATTCTGTAAATTCATGTGTTAAATTTTAATCAAAGTTACTATTATAATAGGTTTGACATTTAGGGGTTTCTGCACTATTCCTAAAAAGGTGTGTAACTGTACATTGAAATCCTTTACTTTCGAAAGGCCAGGAAGGTGTGTATTCACACCCCTGTTTAACTGTGAATTGGCAAAAGCTGAAAAGCCAAAATGCCAGAACCTCAACATTTGGGGCCTCACGAGCATGTGAATGCACGTGGGGTGAACCGAGCCCAAACCATGGGTGGTAGACTGCAGAGGCCACCACGTGCGTTTTCGTGGACTAGAGTCGTTATGGCCCGAAATGGGCCACGTGGGCCCAATGGGCTTGTCGGCCATACGGGTAAAATCCTCAGTAAGTTATCATTGATAGGTTGGTTTATAAGGCTCGCGATGCCGTATGTGAATTTGGACTAATTGGCCATATGAGCGTGTGGGCCCACTTTGGCCCCATAACGGGTTTGGGCCCATATAAACTGTTCTGGCCATGTAGGTTATCTGAGTCGCTCGAAGCGATGATAGACCTTCTAGGAGGTTGTAATAAGTATTGAGACCCTAATATTGGTAAAATGACCAAAATACCCCTGGGGTAAAATCACCGTTTTACCCCTGACTGATGATATGTCCGTTACACCCCTAGTGGTAGGTTGACTGATGTATGTATGATAGTTATTTGATTGATACCGAGCCTGACATCCTGCATTCACGTATGTTACTGTGACATGTCATCCTGCATGGGGTTGGGTTAATATTGACGGAGGAAGTGTACGGCTCATAGCCATTTTGTACAAGGTTTTCAGCCTTTCTGTGATTAGAAACCCTTCTTATTTAAAACGTAGTGCATTGAACACTTTTTAATTTTATTTCCAAAATTCTTTTTCACTTTGAGGAAGCTAATTCTAAGAGTAACCGATTTACGAAAAAGTGATGTTTAAAAGTTAAGTTGCGAAAACGTAGTGTTTTCAAAACAATTGTAATTTTGGAAAATCGCGATATACTTTTGACCATTATAAAACATAGTAATTAAAATCCCAAAGTAAAATAAAAACCAGAATCAAGAGAGGCCTCATTACAACCCAATTAAAAAAGAAATACGCAACAGTAATAACAAATGTGAAAACATAAACAGTATGTGGTCATCTCCGAGTCCCTTGCAGCACCGAACCACCTAACGCTAGGAATTACCTGAACAATTAATAAACGGGGTGAGTTTATGAAAACTCAGTGTGTAATGCCCTCCTAAACTAAAGCAGTTAGTAAATCGACAGAATTCAGAATCAGTTTGGGATAGAGCCCATTACAGTAATAGTGCATACTGAAGAACGGCGGGCTCGAGCACTATTCAATAATGATGATGACCGGGCCTAAGCCCTATGCAAATGATGATGTGCGCCTAAGCCCAAAATAGTATAATCACAATGCAGGTATGCAACCCAACATAATCCAACCAGCTCACCACCCGTACCAACCAACACACTATGTGGGAATTAAATCGACCCACTTAGCCAGCACACCAATATTGCAGCGTAACTTCTAATAGTAACACAGCAAAGCTGCTAAAATATATACAGCTTTAAGCCCTCCCTAGCGGTCTTATTATTGGCACAAAGCCATCGGTAATTGTATTATGTTTGGCACATAGCCATCAGCGACGGTAATATAATCGGCACACAACCTTCGGTAAATATGATCGACACAGGGTCATCAATAAGTATGTTAGGCACATAACCACTGGTAAATACATTTGGCACAAAGCCATAGTCAATATAGCACAGAGCCACTTTTAGTTTGGCATAGAGCCATAATTAGAATAAGCGGCACTAAGCTGTCCATCGATCCACAATCGTCTCGTGCATCCCGTGCATCCTTAACAGATCAATACTGGATCCATAGTCATCTCGTGTGACCCGTACGATCCTATCAGAACAGTACTTCCTCCATATCAAAGTCCCAACCCCATGCAATATGTCGTGTATGTCATGCTCAATCATCACACGTGTATGCAGAATGGCCATACTCAGTAACAGTCTTTTAAACATATAGTAAAAGCATATCAGTCGTACAACCACCGTCAAGACAATTAATTCACAATCGTACAATCACAGTCAAAACAGTTAAATCACAATCGTACAATCATAGCCAAATAAGTCAGATTCATAGTCTAAGTCATTCATTTACCCACAAGGGCAAAACAGTTATTTTACTCATTAAGGCAAAACAGTCATTTTAACCTGCAAGGGTATTTTGGTAATTTTACACTACAAGGGTATTTTGGTAGTTTTATAAATTGGGGGTATTTTGGTAATTTTATAAATCAGGGGTATTTTGGTAATTTTACAAATCGAGGGTATTTCGGTAATTTTACAAATCAGGGGTATTTCGATAATTTTATAAACTGGGGTCTTAACGGCCCAACCAAAGGTCCATCATTGCCTCGAGCGACTTAAGTAACCTAAACAGACATAACGGTGCAAATGGGCCCAAGGCCCATTACTTGATCCAAGTGGGCCCACACGCTCGTGTGGCCCATTTAGCCCAATTTATATACGACCATGCGTACACCATAGCTCGGTTCATTAATAGTCACTTACCGCAGATTTTATCCGTGTGGGCCCACGAGCCCATTGCGCACATACGGCCTATTTCGACCCATCGAGGCCCAAAACAACCTAGGTCACGTGCACGACATGACAAGTCTATCTACTTTCCGCTTAATAGCAAAATTTACCCACGCGAGCCCACGGGCCCATACGGCCCATTTAACCCAAAACTATTCACGGCCATCTGAACTGTGACAACCCTAATTTGACCCTAGTCGGAAAGTGGTTTCGGGACCACAAAACCGAGTCTTATAAATAATTTAAAGTTTTTATTTCATGATTATGACGTGGGTAAATGCATGTGCGAAAGTTTTGTACGTTAATTTCGTCAATTGTGATGAAATTATCAAATGGACTTATATGAAACAAATTAAAAGGTGATAGGATAAATAACAAGGATCCATTAGTGCATGATTTAACAAAGATGGCCTTGCATGTCAAATTTCTTTTTTTTATTTAGTGGCCGGCCATGATATAATGATTTGCACCAAGTTAAATTTAATACAATATTAAACTATATTGGAGAAATAATGGTAAATAAAAAAAAATAAAAGAAATATGTTCATCTTGTCTTCTT
Source organism: Gossypium anomalum (assembly GCA_025698475.1). NCBI lineage: Eukaryota > Viridiplantae > Streptophyta > Magnoliopsida > Malvales > Malvaceae > Gossypium > Gossypium anomalum. Next base: position 39,761,710 of record CM046959.1, on the reverse strand, counting down.
CTCAAGTCGAAAACAAAGAAAAAGGAAAGGAAAGAAACACTTAAGGATTCGGCCATGCTTGTATGCTAGGAAGAGGTATGTTTGGTGTTACCTTTTGAAATCCATGCATGATTTAAGTTGCTAGCTTGAATTCAAACTTAGCCCATGGTTTAAATTTTTGTTATTCTTATTAAGATTGATAGAAATGAATTCGGCCATGGATGAATAATTCTTGAATTATGCTTTGATGTTGTGATGATTGGAGCATGAAAATGGTTAATTATGAATGTGTTATAAATGGGGATTAGATGTGAGTTGGGTGAATTAGTGAATGATGAAATTTGGAAATGGATGGAAATATTCGGCTATGGGATGGATAGGAAGAAATGCTTTAAAAATTTCTTTGTTGAATGTGGTAAGAAATGAGAGTTTAGATTTGATTATTGAAATTGGAATTTAGATGACAATTGATTCGTGAATATGGTATGAACAAATGTGTGAATTAGTTAGCTTAGGATTTTCGGCTAGGTGATTAATTGATAGAAATCAAAGGTAAAAGGAAATAAAAAAATTTCATTATATGGGAGTATGTATATTCGCCACATAGATTAAAGTATATAGGTGAAGACAAAGTGATTATAGGTGAATGGCCACAAAAGGTACATGTGTGAAATTAATTTAAATTCTTTAAGGTTAATTAAGGAACGATGTTGGTCTAATTGATTGAATTTTTATAATGGATATGAACCTTGATATGAAATAAATCCTAGATTATGTTACCTTGGAAGTAATAATGCATTCGGTTTTGAGATCACTTGCATTAGGTAGTTAAAATACAAATGCTTGAACAAAAATGGTTGATTTTATATATATAGATGTATGTGTACATATTCGGATATCAAAGTAAGAAAATAAGTGATGTTGAGCTTAAGTTTTGCATATACTGACTATGTGTATATATATCTATATAAATGTGTGTCCATTCATGATATCACTTTTGGACTATATGCATATAAAATTATCTAGAAATGAGTAGTTAGCAAGAATGGTTGCCGAATGTCAATTACATATATATATATATATATGCTTGTGTAACCGAATTATAGATAGTAGGGTGATAGCATGTAGTCATTAGTCAAATAGTTTAAAAACATATAGTAGGAAAATAAAATAATTTTATCATGTATATTTTATGAGTTGATATCCTAAATATTTAGATATAAATATGTAACAAAACGGTTGAACTAATTAACTCATTGATTTAGCTCGAGAAGATAAAGGAGAAGATTTAAACAAAGGCAAAGGAAAGGTCATCGAGTAGCCGAGTTGGAACCGTCCTACCCAGCACAAGGTAAGTTGTTAAGCACAACTATTGTCTTGATATGTATCATCCTACTATCTAGGTATGTATACCGAATGGTAGAATATAAAAATATATACACATAAATGCTTGTATTGAATTGGTGGTCTCGGCACTAAGTGTGCGGGTATAAACATTTACGATGATGAGGTAGGCACTAGGTGTGCGGGTATAAACATTTACGATGATGAGGTAGGCACTAAGTGTGCGGGTATAAACATTTACGATGATGAGGTAAGCACTAAGTGTGCGGGTATAAACATTTACGATGATAAGATAGGCACTAAGTGTGCGAGTTTGATTTCCCTGCACTAAGTGTGCGAGTTCGATTTTTAAGTACTAAGTGTGCAAGTAAGATTAATAAGCACTAAGTGTGCGGAATTACTGTGTAATTTCAAATAATTATGAATGTTATGTGTACGACTTTATCGAGTAAATTAAGAACAGTTATATGAGTTGGTAGTGAGAATCTGGATATTTGGGACTTTGTTATATTTATTTTCCTTGTTTGTTCCTTTCAAGCCTTTTTATTAAATGGACAGTATTGTAATGCTTATAACTTATTGAGTTTATACTCATTGTTACGCTGTTGGACACTTGTTTAGGTTTTTGCGATCCACTCTAGTGTACCCCGGAACCATCGTCAAAGTCATCACACCATCCTTCAACGTTTTGGTACTTACTTTTGTTTTAGCCGAATTCTTGTAAACATTACGGCATGTATAGGTTAAAATGTAACTCAGACAAGTAGTATGCGTAAACTTCGGCCTTGCTAATATGGTTTAGTTATTAGGCTTATTTTGGTTGTGCCAGTTATAAATTAAATTATTTTGGTTAAAAGATTATATTCTATAAGTGAAGGTTGTATGTAAAACGTTAAGAAAAATTTACCTATTTAATCGCTTCAATTAAATAGCGAGTTAATGTAATCACATTCTAATAGTATGTATGAAAATCTTCTTTACTAAAAGACATTGGTTTTATGGGTGTTACACGAACGATGTAACCCAGTCCAAATCCTACCACATAACATACATTTTATCCGTGTGGGCCCACAAGCCCATTGGGCCCACACGGCCCAGTCTGGCCTAGAACGGCCTATGCCATGTACGCGACATGACAAGCCCAACCATATTCCACCTAGCAGTTAGATTTACACAAGTGGACCCACAGGCCCATCGAGGCCCAGAACGGCCCTAGCACACGAGAACGTTCGTGGCAGCCTTCTACAATTTAACGCCCATGGTTTGTGGGCTCAGTTTACCCCGCGAGTGATCGCACGCTCATGAGGCCTCAAATGCACACATGTTTATGAGAACGCGTAGAAGTCACAATCACCAACCTTGGCACATCTTGCATTGAATCCTCCTTCCTAACTCATCTGGTTTGCTCTATTTAAAGCCAGCTTCTACCAATTCTCATGTTAGCTTCCTGATGTACGATTTCTTTCAACCAATAGGAAAATTCCTCATTCTTATGGCCTTTTCAACCATAAAGTTTCAGTCCAACTCCACCTCCTACACAGCTCAAATAGAAAAATAAATACTCCATTGCGCATCCCAAGACTTGAACCTTAGACCTCACAGTTACACAACACACCACGTTGCCCCTCCACCACAGGCTCTTTCTCCTCAATTAATTATAAGGTCTATAGGCCAAAGTCCAGGTTCCTTTAAAAGAACAACCAAAATAAATTGCAAGAGCCAAGACTTGAACCCAGGCTCCCTTGCAACCTTAATGACGCCACAACCACTAGACCACATGCTTCATTGTGTCATTTATTTCCCACAATATTATAAAAGGCCTACCTCCAAGCATCCAGGGTTTTATTCACTTAAAACCAAAATTTTGCTAAAGCCCAGGTTTGAACCCAAGATTTCTCCAACACCTTTCAGGGCCGTTGACCACTAAAGTAGACATTTAATTGTGTCATTTCCTTGCACAATTAAATACTTAAATACAACCTCCTTACGGACCCATACTCAAGGCCCAATACTTCTAGGCCCAAATTCGGGGCATTCCATTACCTAAAACCACAAGCATACCAATCTAAAAATATCAAACATTTGATTATCAAAATACCAATTCACATACAACCAATCACAATAAGCATTTACATGGCAATTTCCAAATTCATAACAAAGGCCATTTGCATATACATATACATCACCAAATATACCAAAATAAGCCAACTCTCATGGCTATACACAAAACCAAACACTTAACATTTACAAGCCAACTCAAATGGCTAAATCCATTACTAACATATACCAAAATGACCATAACTCCTATACATGCCATATAACCAAATACATAAGTTTAAAAGTACCAAAGTGAAAGCTTGATAGTGTGATGAGATCACATAATCATTCATAATGTTAGATGTGAAATTCATAAGGACCAGCACCCAAATCACATAAGCCCTAATGACATGTCATTCGTATCCTAATCTATTCCTGAGGCTCAACTGAGATTTCTGATTGTCGACTCTTCACCGAAAATTTTCGTACAATCATATTCATCAACAATTCAAATATAAAGCATTTAAAACATAATTACAATAATGTTTATTAACATACGAACTTACCTCGATTAACAAAAGTGACGGAATAAATCGATTAATCCAACACTTTATTTTCCCTCCGATCTAGATCCGAACTTCGCTTTTCTTGATCTATATGTAATCAAATTTAGTTTATTTAATTTTCATTCTATTCAATTTAGCCCAAAATGAATATTATGGCAAATTTACACTTTTGCCCCTAATATTTCAACATTTTTACAATTTAGTCCTTATCTCATAAAAATACAAATTCATGTAATTAAGTCCCCACCCATGCTAGTTGAATTTCACTTATTACCATAACAACCCATTTTTTTATTTATTTAACATTTCTACCACAAAATTTCCACATTTCTCAATTTAATCCCTGATTGACAATTTTACTAAAAATCACTTTACAAATGTTGTTTATCAAACAATAAGCATACATTTTCTATCATCAAACATCAAAATATATGTACATTCATCAATGGAAAAACCCTAAACCTTTAACAGTTTTGCAAATTAGTCCCTGGGCTAGCTAAATTAAGCTACAAAGATCTCAAAAACATAGAAATCATTAAAAACGGGACAAAAATCATACCTAATTGAACGAAATGAAGTTGCCAAAACTTGAAAGCATAAAAATGGCTTCTCAAGCCCTAAAATTTGGTTGTAGAAGATGATATGAGCACAAAATTTTGTTTTGTTTTATTTAATTAACTTTTATTTACTAAATACTAAAATTAACCTTTAAAATTATTAAAAATTTCAAAAATACCAAGCTAATATCATCCACTATCTAATTAATGGGCTAATTACCACATAAGAACCTTCACTTTAAGGTTCTATAGCTATTAGACACCTTTAGCTAATGGAACTCAAGTTTTACACTTTACGCAATTTAGTCCCTTTTATCAAATTGAACACTCAAACGATAAAATTTCTTAACGAAATTTTCACACAATCATACTATCATGTTGTAGACATTAAAATAATAATAAAATAATTATTTTTACCTCAGATTTGTGGTACCAAAACTACTTTTCTGATTTGACTAAAAACAGGATGTTACAAGGACCCCTTTGTCTCGAGATAGAAAACATTGAAGCTAGGGATCTAAAATAGGGGAAGCCTATCTCACGACATAAACCTCATGTCTCAAGACATCCAATTGAACTTGGGTAGACCAATTTTAGATCGAGTCCTGACTTTGTATTGTACCTTGAGGAATTTTGGTACATGATAAAAGTCGATAGTCATTTATAATGTATGTATATACTTATGGATGAAAGCTAAATTATAATATGTGATAATTACATGTTAAACTTTGTAAAGTTGCATCGGCTTAGTTAGAGTTTATTCGACAGTGGAATGTGACCTCTCGCACTCGGACCCAATAACCAGTTCAAGCATGGGGTGTCACAGATACTATCTTGTGATGAAAACTAGTAAGTGCTTGATGAGAAATTGTAGAATGCAATGTATTTAAATAAAGAGGTTGATATTATGGTGTGAATCTTGTTTTACTAAGTGATAATGTTGATTATACTTATATGTATAAGCCTTATTAAACGATGTTGGATAGAATTATGAGTATAGTTGGCATGCCATAGGATTGGTTATTGTTAGAGGGATCATTCTGGCACTATGGTGCATTACATTCTGGCACTTCGGTGTATTATATTTTGTGGATGATTAGGGAATAATAGAGCCTTTAGGCTTATTTAGCATTTATGAGCGTATTATTGGGTGTTGGGGGTTTAATTCTAATATTCATTTTAAGTTTGCATTCGGTTAGTAAGAGCTAACCTATGTATAAAATGAAAGAGAATTGATATAATCATTCATTATCACCATGTGATACATTGTAATATCATTGAGAAAGAAACACGTTGATTACAAATGAGATAATCGGTTGAGTTGAATAAATTGCTCAATGGTAGATTTATATCATGATATGATGAGTTTTATGTGTTTTTATTCACACTAAATCCTGGTATAATGGTGATTATGAATATTTATATATATATGTGTTTGATGACTTGAAATGATTTCAAAATTTTAACTAATTCTTTCTAGGTATGGCCAATTTGATTTAAAAAACAATACCTTATTGAGAAAAGGTTATTTTTATAAAATTTAAGTTTCGTATAAGTTTAAAATTTTTCATGATAGGATCTCTCAGTCATGTTAATTACTAGGGCAAGTGAAAGATGTTACACATTATCAAGCCTTAGATACATCCAAGCCTTTTTCCATTTTAATCTTTCTACAATCAAACCTTTCTTCCAAATAAGAGAGATTATGATCGAGTTCCTATTCTCATCTAGATTATGAAAAATTCTTTCTTAAGTATCAATAGGTTGACTCACTACTTCTACCGTAAAAATTATTTAATTTCAAGGTAGAAATTTTATAGAAATCTTAAACTTATAGAATTTTTATGCTGGTTTCAAATGTCTACACTTTAATCCTAATATTCAAAACTAGCAAATTTCCATTTTACCAAGTAATCCATGTCATAACCTCTCTTCTAATCTAATAATTTAACACCACAATTTCAAGTATTCAACACTGGCAATCTCATGAAATCTTTAACAATTTTAGAAATGAATACCATTATTAGCTAGTTTGAAACATAATAATCTCAAAAACAAGACGAGCTTCAATTAGCTTACCATGCAAGAGCATAAACTTAGGCAAACTTTCCTAGGTCAACAAAGAAGAAAGATGCTGATAGAGAGGATGAAAGAAAGAAATATGAATTTTCTTCCCTCTATCCACTATGTTACGATATATATCTAACCTAATTGTTGATTAAAATTAACATTATTATAGATAATACCAACATTTGTCCGACCACTATCTATAAAAATGGCTAAATTGTCATTTTAGTCCCTAATTGATAAATGTATTATCAATTAAAAAAGAAATCCATAATAGTCAACCTTTACCACTTTTACAATTTTATCCCTGTACTATAATCAATTCTTTAATAAATCAAATTTTCTGAACTAAAATTATTTAATATTAATATCTACAAACTTGATCATTGAAAAATAGGGTTTCGAAACCACTATTTACGGTACCACTGAAAATAGGTTGTTACAACTTTCCTTCCCTTTAAAATTTTCGTCCTAAAAAATTTTACTTGGAACGCGATTTGGGTACTATGACCTCATGGTTTCTTCTAGTTCTCAAGTAGCTTCCTTAATACCATAGGGATGCCACAAAACTTTTACTAGAGCTATCTGTTTGTTTCTTAGCTTTTTCACTTCTCATGCTAAAATCTTCACCGGTTCCTCATTGTAAGTTAATTAGGTTGCAGTTCTATTTCATTTGAAGATATCACATGAGATGGATTATAATGGTATCGACACAAGGTATCGACACAACATTGATACATGAAACACACTATGGATCTTTTCAAGCTTAGAAGGTAAAGCTAATTTATACGCCATTGGAACAAATCACTCAAGAACCTCATACTAAATCTTAGACTAAGTTTTCCTTTTCTACCAAAGCATGACTTTCTTCTAAGGTGGGACCTTAAAAAATACCTTGTCTCAAATCTGAAAGTCGATGTCTTTCCTTCTCAAATTTGCATGACTTTCTTTTTATTGTAAGTAGCTTCAAACAGTCCCTAATAACTCTAACTTTTTCTTCTATTTCGTGAGCTAAATTGGTTCCTACCAACTTCTTTTCACTTAACTCGGACAAATACAATGGGGTTCTAAATTTTCTTCCATACAAAGCTTCATACGGTGTCAATTTGATACTCAACTGATAGCTTTTGTTGTATGTAAACACTACTAGCAGTAAGAATTTTTCCTAGCTTCCCTCAAATTCCATAACAGAAAAACAAAACATATCTTTAAGAATATGTATCACCCTCTCAGGCTGTCCATCTGTTTATGGATAAAATGTTTTACTGAAATCCAGTTTTGTACCCAAAGCTTCATGTAACTTACCCCAAAATATGGAAGTAAACCATGGATCACGAGCTGGAATAATAGACAATGATACGTCATGTAGTCCAACAATTTTAGCCACATACAATTCAACTAACTTATTAAAGTGATTAATTGGTTTGAACTGGAATGAAATGTGCAAACTTGTTTAATCTATCAACAATTACCCAAATCACGTCTTTGTTGCTTGGTGTTTACAGGTTTCAATTTCCATTAAAGATCATCACTGGTTTGAGTAGAGTAGATGGAACTTGGTGCTTAGTTTTCACCTGCTCGCACACTAAACACTTCACCATAAACTCAGAGATTTCACCTTTATCCTTGGCCACCAATACATTTGTTTCAAATCAGAATACATCTTGGTACTACCTGGATGAATCAAATAAGTACTACTAAAATTAATGGTCTTGTAACACCCCTTACCAGTATTCGACGCCAGAATAGGGTACGAAGTATTACTGGACTTATACACAAGCAATCATGCAGAACTGAGACCTAAATTTTCCATCCAAATTTAAACTTTTCATATACATTCATATCGTCCCTATTAGGAGCCTACGAGGCCCAAAACATACATTAAGAGTGGTTCAGGACTAAACCGAGAACTTTTGAAATTTTTACAACACTTAGAAAATTTTCATGCTTTGGAGGGTCACATGCACGTGCAGGTAGGCTATGGTCACACACCCCTGTGTGGCTTGGGACACACCCGTGTCCTCAGCCTGTGTAACTCTCTGTTTATAACGGCATCAACAAAATAGGGTCACACGGCCAAGGCACGCTCCTGTGTGCTAGGTCGTGTGGGCGATTTAATTTTCATAATTTTTCATAAAATAGGTGCAGACTTCACACGCCTATGTCCCTGGGCCGTGTCCTTCATACAGCTGAGACACACGACTGTGTCTTTGCCTGTGTGGCCAATTCGAAGCTAAAATTCAAAAATGTAGGGGACACACAGCCGGATCACACACCTAATGGGTAAGCTGTGTGTCTACCTATGTGGACAAAAATAAGGCTATTTACCAAGCCTTTTTGCCACCCTTACTTGCACCAATCTACACAACATCAAACAACTCCAATCCAAGCATATACACACAACCAAAACATCCACACATCAATTATATGTTATTTTCTATCACATACAATATTTCATAATTATCATCACAAACCATGCAATAACTCCATCCATGAAAGGCATCTCTATATGCATAAATACTTAACAAATATTAGCCAATACCAAATGGCCATTTATAAAATGAATCAAATACCATTACAAGCCAAAACATTTGGCCAAATCAATAATGATACATATCACAAAAAGACCAAGTCCCTATACATGCCATATTCAAAATATCTAAACCAATTATACCCAAATGATCAAATTGATAGTTTGATCGATGCTCCAACTACTTTCGATCCCCGAGCTAGCTCGACGACACTATAAGAAATGAAAAGGAAGGGGAGTAAGCATAAAGCTTAGTAAGTTCACATCTAATGATAAACAATATTAAGCAACATTTATCATGAATATCATACAATTTAACTTAACATAAATCACATATTTATCACAATAGTTTCATAAGCATAATTTTATCATTCTTAATCTTACCAAAAGCTCATCACTTAACAAGCTCATTCTTATGAGTTTTTCATACATACTTGTACCAACTCGTGACTTAACATACTCTTTCTCGTTCTTGACATACCCATTGAAAACTTGGAATACTAAACTGATACACGAAAGGTCTTTGCACACAAGTGCCACATTTGTAGCCAAAGCTACCTCACATTTCATATCACATAAAGGCTCGCTCTCGAGCTAATCACGGGTCTACACACACAAGATGACAGTCAAGACGTAGCTACATGGACTGCTCACACAAGCTGTCAGGTATTCGCAACACATGCCGGACTACCTAGCCACTAGTAGTACATACATGACTAGCACCTGGATTAACATAAACATATATATCATATGGGGTCATAGTGACATGTCACTTGTATCCTATTCTACTCTTAAGGTTCAAACGAGATTTTCTCTCTCTTGTCGAAACTTGTCGAATGTGTTCATCAAATCAATTATACAATTCATACAGTATTAAGGCATTAAAAAATATAATCATAATATTGCATTATTTACATAAGAACTTACCTCGGTACAAAATATAGCTAACTAATTCGAATTTAGTCCACAACCTTGGTCTTTCCCTGGTCTAGGTCTGGACTCCATTTTTCTTGATCTATAATAGCAAATTTAGCTCATTTAATTACCAAATTGCTTAAATCAGTCCAAAAACCATACTTTGGCAAATTTACAATTTTTCCCTTAACTTCATATATTTACAGATTAGTTCTTAGGCTCGTAAAATGAAATGTACTCAATTTCTTTGTTACTCAAGCCTAGCCAAACCACACACATGCTCATATCAGCCCATATTTTTCATCAAATCATATTTTTACTACACATTTTACAACTTTTACAGATAGGTCCTTTTTTAATGTTTTAATGAAAAATAACTTAGTAAAAGTTGTTTATCATACATCAAACTTTCATAATTGATAAATCGTAATTTATGCATATTATTATCCCGTGCTTAACACATTTATTATCAATTTCTCCTTAGATTTGGTGAATTTGATGCTCCTAATCCTTTAATTTCATGTTTTATACTTAGGTGAGCACAGGAGAGCAAAAAGAACAAGAAACGAGCCAAAAACGGAGAAAATGGGCCGACATGGGAAAATAACATAGCCTAGACTTCCTCACACGGGTACCACACACGCCTGTTCCATTCTAGCAGGCTCGAACACGCCGTAAAACAACCTCAACACGGGCGTGTTGATCTCTCAGCCTTGACCACGGCCTGAAGTAATCGCACATGGGCGTGTCACACGGGCGTGTCCCTGTCGAGCCCAAGTTAAGTTCTATTCGGAAAAGGGCGATTTTGAGGGATTTTAGGCTTTCTAAAGCCTATTTAAACACCCTAGAGGATGATTACAGAGGATGCGCAGAGTAGGAAGTAAGGAATTACTCGAAGGAAGCCGATTGATCCATCTCAAAAGTTAGATTATTCATCAAAACTGAAGATCTCCCCTCAATTTCCTTTCAAGAGTTTTGGGTTTTCTTTATGTTTTGCATTCATTATTCTTCTGAGATGTTTTCCTTTTTAGTTATGAACTAAACCCCCTAAATACCTAAGGGGAATGAAACCTAAGATGAATCTTGTTATTATTATCTGAATTGTATGATAAATATTTAACTTGTTCTTAATTATGTGTTCTTAATTCTTGCTTTGGTATTTTAGGATATTGATTCAAGTTAATGCGCTTATTTAGAGGATGAATAGTCCCTGTCTAAGAGTAAATTTGTCATAATTAAGCGGAGTTGATTGCACGCCTAGAGATAGGGTGACAAGATTTTGCCGGATTAGGGTGAAGCCTAATAAGGGGATCCATAGATCAAGTTAATGCAACCCTAGGGTGTTAATTAGAAAGAGATTTCAATTATTCAATCTAGGGTTAGACGTTATTAGTCTTGAATAGGGATAATAACATAAATTAGGGATTTCTACGGAACAAGTTGAATGAATAAATCATCCGATTCAGAGTCAAATAACAAATGAAGTCTAGGTGGATTTTTCCTTAGGTATTGTCTTAAATCAATCAGTTTTCCAAAAAGTATTATCCCCAAATCTATTTTTTGTGCATTCTTAGATTAGTTAATTAGTTAATTAAAACCCCCATTATTCTTAGGCTAGATAATAAAAAGAAAGTTAATACTAGTACTTTTAGTTCCTTTAGGTTCGACATCCGGTCTTGCTAAAACTATACTGCTATTCGATAGGTGCACTTGCCTTTGCCGAGATAATAGTTAGTTTAAGTATGATCATTTATAAATTTTAAAACTTATCGCGAGTGACAATCAAGTTTTTGGCGCTGTTGCCGGGGAACTAAGATATTAGGAACACTCGATTTTTATTACTTTAGCCATTTACTTTTATTGCAATTTTAATTTTGTTTTGATTATCATTACTATTTTTTTTCTTTCTTCTAGCATGTTCTTAAAGTTTATGACCAGAAGAATCCTGTCAGTACCATTACTTTTTGACGAAGAAATCGATCGCACAGCTCGCAGAAACTGAAGAGAAATAAGGCGAAGCCTAAGATACATAGAGGAAGAGCAAAAGGACAATATCTCAACTACAACCAAGGAGATGGCTAAAAATTAGGAAAATCCGCTACCTCCTGCGATTGCCGCTGATCAAGTAAATCAGAATCATGCTCCACGCACTATGTATGATTATGCTAAGCCAAATTTAACAAGAGCTGAGTCAAGAATAGCTTGTCCTGCTATTGCTGCAAATAATTTTGAACTAAAACCTAACACGATTCAAATGATACAGCAATTTGTTCAGTTTGATGGTTTGCAGGATGAGGATCCCAACGCTCACTTGGCAAATTTTCTGGAATTCTGTGACACATTTAAATTAATGGCATTTCTGATGATGCCATTCACCTTCGATTATTCCCTTTTTCATTGAGAAACAAAGCTAAACAGTGGTTAAACTTGTTACCACGAGGGTCAATCACTACTTGGGAACAAATGACCAAAAAATTTTTATTAAAGTATTTTTTGCCAGCTAAAATAGCTAAATTACCTAATGATATTTCTTCTTTTGTACAGATAGATTTAGAAACACTTTATGATGCATTTTATAATGGTGTGAACCCCTCGACAATACAGATGATTGATGCAGCAGCTGGTGGAACCATCAACAACAAAACACCTGAAGCAGCTTATGAATTTATTTAGGAGATGTCACTGAATAACTATCAGTGGCAAGTCGTGAGGACTCAGCCAACCAAAATAGCAGGCGTTTATAACGTCGATGTGGTTAATATGTTATCAAATCAGGCAAAGCTTCTAAATAAAAAGATTGATGGTTTACTTGGTTCTATGCAGGTACATTCAGTGATGAGGTGTGATTCAAGTGAAAGAGGCATACATACCAAATATCAACTCTTCAATCCTACAACCGAAAAGGAACAAGTCCACTATATGGGTAACAATAACTCTAGACCTCAAAATAACCCATACAATAATACTTATAATGCAGGTTGGAGGAACCACCCAAATTTCTCATAAGGTGGTCAAGGAAATCAAAGGCCACAAAATCCTCTAGGTTTTCAACAACCACCTTATCAACAGGAAAAGAAACTGATCGTGATTTTTCGTGACAAGTTTTATAAATTTATAATTAATCGTTCTTGAAACTGGCTATTATCACGATGTAGGCAAGTGTACCTATCGAACAGTGGTATAGCTTTAGCAAAACCGGATTGTCAAACCCAAAGGAACTAAAAGTACTAGTAATGACTATCTTTTTATTATCTAGCCTAAGAATAATGAGGTTTGTTTTAATTAACTAATTACTAAACTAAGAAATCACAGAGAATAGAATTTGGAAATTACTTTTGGAAAAACGATTGATTTAAGACAATACTTAAGGAAAAATCCACCTAGACTTCAATTGTTATTTTGGCTCCAAATCGGACGATTTATTCATTTAACTTGTTCCGTAGAAATCCCTAAGTTATATTATTATCCCTATTCAAGACTAATAACGTCTAACCCTAGACTGAATAATTGAGACTTTTCTCTAATTAACACCCTAGGGTTGCATTAACTCGATCTATGGATCCCCTATTAGGTTTCACCCTAATTCGACAAAATCTTGTCACCCTATCTCTAGGCGCGCAATCAACTCCGCTTAATTATGACAAAGTTACTCTTGGCCAGGAACTATTCATCCTCCAACTAAGAGCATTAACTTGAATCGATATCCTGAAATACCAAAACAAGAATTAAGAACACATAATTAAGAACAAGTCAAATATTTATCATATAATTTAGAAAATAATAACAAGATTCGTCTTAGGTTTCATCCCCTTTAGTTATTTAGGGGTTTTAGTTCATAATTAAAAAGGAAAACATCTTAGAAGAATAAAGAATACAAAACATAAAGAAAACTCAAAACTCCTGAAGGGAAATTGAGGAGAGATCTTCAGTCTTGATGGTGAATCTGGCTTCTGAGATGGATCAATTAGCTTTCTTGGAGTAATTCCTTGCTCCCCTATTCTCCGTCCCCCTTTCAGTCTTCCTCTAGGGTGTTTAAATAGGCTTTAGAATGCCTAAAAGCCCTCAAACTTGCCCTTTTCCAGATGGAATTTAGCTAGCGCTCGGCAGGGACACGCCCGTGTGCGATTACTTCAGGCTGTGGTCGAGGCTGAGAGATCAACACGCCCTTGCTTGGATTGTTTTAGGCCATGGTCGAGCCTGTTAGAATGGCACGGGCGTGTGTTCTGCCCGTGTGATGAAGTCCAGGCCGTGTTGTTTTCACACGCCGGCCTATTTTCTCCATTTTTGGCCCGTTTCCTGTTCTTTTCGCTCTCTTATGCTCACCTAAGTATAAAACATGAAATTAAAGGATTAGGAGCATCAAATTCACCAAATCTAAGGATAATTCTTTCATAGACATGTTAAGCATGGGATAAAAATATGTATAAATTATGGTTTATCAAATACCCCCACACTTAAGGGTTTCTTTGTCATCAAGCAAAATCCTTAATTCACAATTAAGACTTCACTTTTCTCAACTTATAATTCCTATCAATAATATCTCAAACTAATCCATAAGTAATCATACATTGAGAATTCAACTAAAAGAACATTAAAGCTTCAAACATTCCAAGTTGAGTATTTAATCACGAAAAACTTAGGCATCTCCCCTCATCTAAGTAGTTACCATCGATTCGAAATCTCACAGAGTTTAACATCCTCACTTAGGATTCACTCAAATCACTTAAAGTGTTTAAGGACAATGAAATTAGCACTCAATAGTCAATATGAAAATTTATTACCATAGGCTTACATGAAAATCAAATCTCTACCACTATAAATTGAGATGATACATCAATCAAAAGGTCTTTAGATGGTTGTAACGAGGCTTGGTTAGGGGGTGTGGTCACAAGCTAAAAGAAAAGGTTAGAATCGAAATTGAGTTGAAAAATTACTTAACTAGAAAAATATTTAATCATCACTTGCGTACAGCAGAGCTTCTTCTCAGTATATGGAATTTAAATACTTGAACTCAAACACAGAATATTTCTACTACTAATATGTATAATAATAATTTTTTTTAAGAACAAGTCAAATAACATAGACTAACTATTAAGAATAAGACGTAGCTAAGCAATTTATTCAAATCAAATCTCAACAAAAATCGGGATCAAATTAATTGAATAGATTTCAATAATAATAGGTTAAGGGTAATATTAAGGGTAATACAAGGAATGGCTTGTTAAGCTCAAAGGGGTTTACTAAGGGTTAACCGTGGAGGTAGGCTTTTCATGGCATGAGTGGGTTAATCCTAAGTGCCTCTATCATCTTGACATATCAAATCAAATGGTGTGGTCTTGTCATGTATAATCAAGCAAGTTCTAGAATAACAATTCGATATTGACGCACTCAAAGCAATAATAGAAGTGAGCATGAAAGAAATAATAGATGCCTTTAAGGGCTCAATAATCTCACCAAAATTATGGCTTTTTGATGTTTAAACTTGTGGATTTCAATTCAAGATAATACCTAAACTTGGGGAAATAACTTAAATTCTTAAATTCTTAAAAATCAACTCATCATGCTTAATTTTCTAATGTCTTCAAGTTTAAATAAGCAATGCATGAATGCCTATGTTTTAATTCAAGATATATCAATAAAGATCATAAATCAATCAAAATTTATTCTAAACATGATATGAGAGATTTACAAGAGAACAAGGCAACATTCAGGGATTTTTCTGATAATGAAATGAATACCCCCCACACTTAAGATGTACATTACCCTCAATGTACAAAGATAGAGTTAGTGGCAATTATAGATATAATATCATAAGATAGGGAGAGAAATGAAACTTCCTGAGTTATGAATGGACGGGATCCCTAGATTAGCAAGAGCAAGAATTAAAAATAGAGCTGGAGGTAAGGCATGCTTCTGAGGAAGAAATAATTTGATAATAATCATAAAGATAAGCCGCGTTTAAAGAATACGTGAATCTTTTAAAAATAACTAAAAATAAAAGTAAAGATAAGAGGAATAATCTAATTTTGTAAGTGGCACGGCCGTCTCACATGCCCGTGGGGTTCGTGTCCATCCCGTGTTTGTCACGAATTGAGTGTTCGTCACACGGCCTGAAGACACGCCCATGTGTCTTGGCCGTGTGGCTGCATAATCGTAATGCAAGACCGTGTACGATGTGGTTCGCTTCTCCCACGCCCATGTACCTATGCGTACGCCCGTGTTATTTTGGCAGTGTCGACCATGGGCACTAGGCACGGGCGTGTTGCACACCCGTGTCATTTTGGCAGGTTTGCCCACGGCCCGCTCACACGGCCGTGGTAATTTATCGCATCCCGTGTTTTGGGAAAACTTTTACTTTGTTTTCACATGGTCTTAAGCACGCCCGTGTGCTTGGCCGTGTGAATGTGGTAAACCTGTATTCAAGAGCTTTGTTAGTAAGTTAGGTGTTAAACACTATAATTAAAAGAAGTTAATACTGTTAGTACTCGGGTTGCCTCCCGAGAAGCGCTTATTTATACTCTAAGCTTGACTCACCTCTCCATTGAATGGTCATGGTGGTTTGAGGAGTTTATACTCCTCATTCTTGCTATCAATCTTATCAAAATAAAGTTTTAGACGGGTGTTGATAACTTAAAAGTTCCAAACTTGGGATGACTTACTCGACTGTACCGAATGGAAAAATATTAAGTACCGTATGAGGGATTTCTTCATTCGGTTTGGCAGTGACAATGTGAGGATCTGCGGCATCTAGTAAAACTTTATCTCCAACCTTAAGTTGATTTGGTGAGGTATTGAGCTTGTTTTGGCATAGTTTTGGTTTATCGTGTGTTCTCGGTTTATGTGTTCGCTATTCATCTAGCTCCTCGATTTGTAACCTTCGTTCTACATGAATAGGTCCTTTATTGTTGCTTGAGCATGGCTTATATATGTCCTTCGAACTTATTTCCTGCAAAGTAGGTTGCACCATATTGCTAGTTTTAGTGGAATGGTTTATACAATCACCTTCAGTTTTCCATGTGTTGCCAAAATTGCGAGCTTGAAGGGTGATTGTTTCGTCTCCCATACGAAGTGTGAGTTCACCTATGCCAACATCAATAATTTTTCTAGCAGTTGCTAAAAACGGCCTTCCTAAAATTAAAGAAGTGTTGCTTTCCTCCTCTATATCTAGAAAAACAAAGTCAACAGGAAATATAAATTTATCGATTTTTACTAGTACATCCTAATAATATCCCTAGGAAATCTGATGGTTGTATCTGCTAATTGAATGCTCATCCTAGTCTGTTTGGGTTTCCCAAGACCTAGTTGTTTGAACATTTTGTAAGGCATTACGTTAATGCTAGCCCCTAAATCAGCTAATGCATTATTAACATCTAAACTACCAATTAAGCAAGGAATTGTAAAACTCCATGGATCTTTTAATTTGTTGGGTAGCTTATTCTGTAGAATAGCTTAGCAAACTGCATTTAGCTCTACTTGCGACGCGTTGTCCAACTTTTGATTATTTGCTAAAAGCTCCTTTAAAAATTTCATTGCGTTCGGCATCTGCGATAGAGCTTCAATAAACGGTAAGTTAATATGTAATTTTTTTAAGAGTTTAAGGAATTTACCAAATTGTTCATCTGAGAGGTCTTTCCTTGTCGCATTAGGGTATTACACACGAGGTTTATATTCTACACTCACCGTTTTGTTTTCATTATGACCTACCTCACCTTTACCTTTGCTCATTACAGTTTCTTGCCTGGGTCCTGGCTCAGGCTCAACGAATCCTTCTTTACTTTGTACATTAATTGCATTGAGCTGTTCCCTTAGGTTAGGTTCAGTATTACTTGGCAAGCTACCTTGTGGTCGTTCAGAGATTAGTTTGGACAGTTGGCCTATCTAAGCTTCGAGCCCTTGGATCGACACTTGTTGATTTTTAAATGCTGTCTCGATATTCTGGAAATGATTTTCTGACACCGAGATGAATTGGGATAGCATTTCTTCAAGGTTTGATTTCTTTTCCTGTTGATAAGGTAGCTGTTGAAAGCCTGAGGGTGGTGGTGGTCTCTGATTTCCTTGACCTCCCCATGAGAAGTTTGGGTGATTCCTCCAACTTGCATTATAAGTACTACTTTAAGGATTTTGAGATCGAGGATTATTACCCATGTAATTTAATTGCTCGTTCTCCATGTTGTAGCCATAGGGTTGATATTCTAAATTGCTCGATCCACCTCCACTTGCTTCACAATGCATTACTGGATGAACCTGTGTAGAACCAAGTAAACCATCAATCTTTTTATTTAGAAGTTCTACCTGATTTGACATCATAGTAACCGAATCGACATTATAGACATTTGCTATTTTAGTTGGCTTAGTCCTCATGACTTGCCACTGATAGTTATTCAGTAACATCTCCTTAATAAATTCGTAAGGCTCTTCAGGTGTTTTGTTATTGATGGTTCGACCAGTGGCTGCGTCAATCATTTGTCTTGTTGAGGGATTCACACCATTGTAAAATGTTTGAACTTGCAGCCATAGAGGTAACCCATGGTGAGGGCACCTTCGTAGTAGGTCCTTGTATCTCTCCCATGCATCGTAAAGAGTTTCTAAATCCATCTGCACAAAAGAAGAGATATCATTACGTAATTTAGCCGTTTTAGCTGGCGAAAAATACTTTAATAAAAATTTTTCTGTTATTTGTTCCCAAGTAGTGATGGACCCTCATGGTAACGAGTTCAACCACTATTTAGCTTTGTTCCTCAATGAAAAAGGGAATAACCGAAGACGAATGGCATCATCAGAAATGCCATTAATTTTAAACGTATCGCAGAATTTCAGAAAATTTTCCAAGTGAGTGTTGGGATCCTCATCCTGCAAACCATAAAACTGAACAAATTGCTGTATCATTTGAATCGTGTTAGGTTTCAGTTCAGAATTATTTGCAGCAATAGCAGGCTTAACTATACTTGACTTAATTCCTGTCAATGTAGGTTTAGTATGATCATACATAGTACGAGGAGCAGGATTTTGATTTGCTAGATCAGCAGGTATCACAGGAGGTAGCTGATTTTCTTAATTTTCAGCCATCTCCTCGGTTGTAGTTGAGGTATCGTCCTCTTGCACTTCCTCTGTGTATCTTAGGCTTCGCTTTATTTCTCATTGGTTTCAATGAGCGGTGCGATCGATTTCTTCGTCAAACAGTAATAGTCCCAACTGGTTTCCTCTAGTCATAAATTATAAGAACCTGCCAGAAGAAAGCAAAAGAAAATTAGTAAAATAAAAATTAAAATTAAATTAAATTACAGTAAAAGTAAATGGCTAAAGTAATAAAAATTGAGTGTTCCTAATATTTTAGTTCCCCGGCAACGGCGCCAAAAACTTGATCGTGATTTTTCGTGATAAGTTTTATAAATTTATAATTAATCATTCTTGAAACTGACTATTATCGTGATGTAGGCAAGTGTACCTATCGAACAGTAGTATAGCTTTAGTAAGACCGGATTGTCGAACCCAAAAGAACTAAAAGTACTAGTAATGACTGTCTTTTTATTATCTAGCCTAAGAATAATGAGGTTTGTTTTAATTAACTAATTACTAAACTAAGAAATCATAAAGAATAGAATTTGGAAATTGCTTTTGGAAAAACGATTGATTTAAGGCAATACCTAAGGAAAAATCCACCTAAACTTCAGTTGTTATTTTGGCTCCGAATCGGACGATTTATTCATTTAACTTGTTCCGTAGAAATCCCTAAGTTATATTATTATCCCTATTCAAGACTAATAACATCTAACCCTAGATTGAATAATTGAGACTTTTCTCTAATTAACACCCTAGGGTTGCATTAACTCGATTTATGGATCCCCTTATTAGGTTTCACCCTAATCTGGCAAAATCTTGTCACCCTATCTCTAGGCGCGCAATCAACTCTGCTTAATTATGAAAAGTTACTCTTGGCCAGGGACTATTCATTCTCCAACTAAGAGCATTAACTTGAATCGATATCCTGAAATACCAAAACAAGAATTAAGAACACATAATTAAGAACAAGTCAAATATTTATCATACAATGCAGAAAATAATGACAAGATTTGTATTAGGTTTCATCCCCTTTAGGTATTTAGGGGTTCTAGTTCATAACTAAAAAGAAAAACATCTCAGAAGAATAAAGAATACAAAACATAAAGAAAACCCAAAACTCCTGAAGGGAAATTGAGGAGAGATCTTCAGTCTTGATGGTGAATCCGTCTTCTGTGATGGATCAATCAGCTTTCTTGGAGTAATTCCTTGCTCCCCTATTCTCCGTCCCCCTTTTAGTCTTCCTCTAGGGTGTTTAAATAGGCTTTAGAATGCCTAAAAGCCCTCAAACTTGCCCTTTTCTGGATGGAACTTAGCTAGGGCTCGGTAGGGACACGCCCATGTGACACGCTCGTGTGCGATTACTTCAGGCCGTGGTTGAGGCTGAGAGATCAACACGCCCGTGCTTGGATTGTTTTAGGCCATGGTCGAGCCTGTTAGAAAGGCACAGGCGTGTGTTCTACCCGTATGATGAAGTCCAGGTCGTGTTGGTTTCCCACGACGGCCCATTTTCTCTGTTTTTAGCCCGTTTCTTGCTCTTTTCGCTCTCTTATGCTCACCTAAGTATAAAACATGAAATTAAAGGATTAGGAGTATCAAATTCACCAAATCTAAGGAGAATTCTTTCATTAACATGTTAAGCATGGGATAAAAATCTGTATAAATTGCGGTTTATCAGAAATTGAGCCTTGGGGAGATGTTAACAAAATTTATCTCGGTGTCAGAAACTCGTTTCCAAAACATCGAGACAACACTTAAAAATCAACAAGCGTCGATCCAAGGGCTCGAAACTCAGATAGGCCACCTGTCCAAATTAATTTTCGAATGACCACAAGGTAGCGTGCCAAGTAATATTGAACCTAACCCAAGGGAATAGCTCAATGAAATTAATGTTAGCAATGAGGAAGGGTTAGTTGCATCTAAACCAGAAACAAAGCAAGAAGCTGTGGAAAGCAAAGGCAAAGGTAAAGTAAATCACAATAAACAGAAATCGGTAAGTGTAGAATATAAACCTCGTGTGGCATACCCTAATGCGACAAGGAAAGACCGCTCAGATGAACAATTTGGTAAATTCCTTAAACTTTTAAAGAAATTGCATATCAACTTACCGTTTATTGAAGCTCTCTTGCAGATACCGAACATAATGAAGTTTTTAAAGGAGCTTTTAGCAAATAAGCGAAAGTTTGATGAGGCATCGCATGTGGAGTTAAACGCAGTTTGCTCAGCTATTTTACAAAATAAGCTGCCCAATAAACTAAAAGATGTATGGAGTTTTACAATTCCTTGTTTAATTTGTAGTTTAGATGTGAACAATGCGTTAGCTAATTTAGGGGCAAGTATCAATGTCATGCCTCACAAAATGTTTAAACAACTAGGTCTTGGGAAACCCGAACAAACTAGGATGAGCATTCAATTAGCAGATAAAACTATCAGATTTCCTAGGGGTATTGTTGAAGATGTACTCGTTAAAATTGACAAATTTATATTCCCAGTGGATTTCATTGTTCTAGACATGGAGGAGGATAGTAACGTTCCTTTAATTTTAAGAAGGCCCTTTTTAGCAACTGCTAATACAATTATTGATGTTGGCACAGGCGAACTCACACTTCGTGTGGGAGACGAAACGAATCACCCTTCAAGCTCACAATTTGAGTAACACATCAAAAGTTTAAGGTGGTTGTACAAATTATTCTACCAAAACTGACCATATGTTGCAATCTACTTTGCAAGAAATAAGGTCGAAGGACATACATGAGCCATGGTCAAGCGACAACAAAGGATCTATACATGAAGAACGAAGGCTACAAATCGAGGAGTTAGATGAATGGCGGACACATAAACCGAAAACACGCCATAATGAGCTAAATTTTTCCCAAAATCAACTTAGGGTTGGAGACAAAGTACTATTAGATACCGCAAATCCTCGTATTACCACTTCTGAACCGAATGGAGCAAACCCTCTTATGGTACTTAACATCTTCCCATACAGTACAGTCGAGGTAACTCATTCCAAATTCGGCACGTTTAAGGTAAATATTACTCGCTTAAAACCTTATTTTGATAAATCTAATAGCAGGAATGAGGAGTGTAAACTCCTCGAACCACCATGATTGCGTGAAGCCTAGGTAAGTCGAGCTTAGACTATAAGTAAGCGCTTCTCGGGAGGCAACCTGAGCACTAACGATATTAACTTCTTTAAATTCTAGTATTTAACAACTAACTTACTAACCGAGCTCTTGAATATAGGTTTTCCACACTCACACAGCCAGGCACACGGGCGTGCTGTAGACCGTGTGAAAACAGGGCAAAGATTTTTCCCTAACACGGGATGCGACAATTTGTCACGGTCGTGCGACATGGCTGTGCTTGATCCTGCCAAAAAAACGCAGGCGTGCGACACGCCCGTGTCTTAGAACCGTGTTTAAACCTGAGAAAATAGCACGGGCGTGTGACACACCCGTGACTAGCACCCATGGTCGAACCTGTCAAAATAACTCGGGCGTGGGCCTATATACACGGGCGTGGGAGAAGTGAACGAAGCCAGGCACGGTCGCGCGACACGACCGTGTACATCAACACGCCCAAGGAACAAGGGCATGGGCTGTATGTTAAAGGTGTCGAAATTCAAAAAAATGCGAAACACACAGGCTAAAATTAGGGCACACAAGCGTGTCTCCTGGCCGTGTGCCCCAAAATCTATAAAAACCCCTCATTATTTATCATCTTCTTCACCCAAAATCCCTAACCCTAGCCGTTGCAACTCCACACGCCCCCCTCTGCCACGGCCGTGCGCCACCTTCAACTCCGTTTTTGATGCCCAAACTCCTCCCTATAGCGTTTGTTTACTCTTTTCTCTTCTATTTTACTTATTTCTAATGCTTATTATCATGATAATCTTCAGTTTTCTCATATTATTTCCATTTCGCTCATTGTTCTATCATTTAATTTGCATTCTTAGGATATTTATCATATATTCCATGTTGACTCAAGTTGTTAAGGAAACCTCATGCTATTGTCACACCCATGCCATTACTATGCTCATGTTCATGCTATTACCATGTTAATAACATGAAATTATGCCATAAAATTCATTGTTTTGGTTGAGTTTTGTTAGTGTTAGTAATGTTGGCTGAAATTGTTAGTATAAATTCATGGCTTTTTCCTTTTCAATTTCATTTACCTATTATTTTTTTCCAATTATTAAGAAGAAATAGTAATTCTTCTTGCAAGTATATAATGTCGAGTTCACGTGGTAAAAAGACCGTCGTCCCCGCTTCGAAGAAAAGAAAGGGAGCGTCATCTTCCTCAGGTCCTACCACTGAAATTTGTCACCCCTTCCTTCGGTTTCCTGTTGGACCACAAGAAGAACTTTTCCAGATACTCTGGGCCTGACCTTTAGTTATGGGCCGCTGCATTAACTAAGCCGCACTTGAACAAGTCCAACTGGCTGACGCAGTCAAAGCTCTTCTGACAACCGATCCATGGGAACTTTTCTTTGCAATCATCGAGCTGACGTACCTCAAGCTCACGCTTGAACTTTGCTCGAACTTCCACCTTCAAGATGTTATGACCAGCTATGATGATCCCAGCACGATTCAATTTTGCCTCGACGGTTTAGTCTGCCAATTAAGCGTCCCAGATTTTGATACCACATTGGGCCTTTACACGGAGAAGTTCAAAGAGGAGAACGACCTATATGCCCTCAACCACCATGTCCATCGTTCTCTTTCGCAGTGCTGGGATACATTAGTACCACGCTCGGCCACCTACGACCCTAGTCGCTCCAAGGCATCAGCTCTCCTTCCATCCTTGAGGTACTTACATTCTATCTTAGCTCACATTTTGACAGGACGGCGAGAGAGCACTGGCGTTGTCAATGATAAACCACAATTTATACATATTTTTATCCCTTGCTTAACACGTTTATGAATTATTTCTTCTTAGATTTGGTGACTTTGGTGCTCCTAATCCTTTAATTTCATGTTTTATACTTTGGTGAGCATAGGAGGACGAAAAGAATGAGAAACGGGCCAAAAATAGAGAAAATAAGCCGACAAGGGAAAACAACACGGCCTGGATTTCCTCACACGGGCAGTACACACGCTCGTGCCAATCTAACAGGCTCGACCACGGCCCAAATCAACCTCAGCACGGGCGTGTTGATATCTCAGCCTCGACCACAGCCTGAAGTATTCGCACACGGCCGAACCCTAGCTAAGTTCCATTAGGAAAAGGGTAAGTTTTAGGGCTTTTAGGCATTCTAAAGCCTATTTAAACACCCTAGAGCAAGACTAAAGAGGAAGCGGAGAATAGGGAGTGAGGAATTACTCCAAGAAAGCCGATTGATCCATCTCAGAAGCCAGATTCATCATCAAGACTGAAGATTTCTCTTCAAATTCCCTTCAGGAATTTTGGGTTTTCTTTATATTTTGTATTCTTTATTATTTTGAGATGTTTTCTTATTTAGTTATGAACTAAAACCCCTAAATACCTAAGGGGGATGAAACCTAAGACGAATCTTGTTGTTATTTTCTGAATTGTATGATAAATATTTGACTTGCTCTTAATTATGTGTTCTTAATTCTTGTTTTGATATTTCAGGATATCACTTCAAGTTAATGCTCTTAGTTGGAGGATGAATAGTCCCTGGCTAAGAGTGACTTTGTCATAATTAGGCGGAGTTGATTGCGCGCCTAGAGATAGGGTGACCTGATTTTACCGAATTAGGGTGAAACCTAATAAGGAAATCCAAAGATCAAGTTAATGCAACCTTAGGGTGTTAATTAGAGAAAAGTCTCGGTTATTCAACCTAGGGATTAGACATTATTAGTCTTGAATAGGGATAATAACATAACTTAGGGATTTCTATGTAACAAGTTGAATGAATAAATTGTCCGGTTTGGAGCCAGAATAACAAGTAAAAGTCTAGGTGGATTTTTCCTTAGGTATTGTCCTAAATCAATCATTTTTCCCAAAAGTAATTTCCCAATTCTATTTTCTACAACTTCTTAGTTTAATTAATTAGTTAGTTAAAACAAACCCCTTTACTTCTTAGGCTAGATAATAAAAAGACAGTCATTACTAGTACTTTTAGTCCTTTGGGTTCGACAATCCGGTCTTGCTAAAGCCATACTACTGTTCGATAGGTACACTTGCTTACGTCGTGATAATAGTTAGTTTCAAGAATGATTAATTATAAATTTATAAAACTTATCACGGAAAATCACAATCAGTCAACACTAACGACATCTACTTCCTATGGTGTATGTCGCATGGGCACGTCTTCGACCTCGCCTACTTCATCGCCTTTGCCATTCACCATCAGACGGAGCAGCATCGGCAGGGGGTCATCTCCATTGGCCCCTATGTGACTAGATTGGCTCGGCACTTCGGGCTCCTCAACATAGCGGCACAAGAATCCTCCCTTACTTTCATTGGCCAGATGTCTCCACAAGGCATCTCGAGCATGCTAAGCATGAGGATGATTGAAAAGAGCCGTGGAACCTACCCTCACCAGTATTGCCTCACCCAATCAACCGAGGAGGAGGCCCCTGAGGACATTACTGATGATGTCCCTCCACGACACGAGGACCCACCGTCTCAGCCACTACACACCCATTGTCCAGTTTATGCGACGGCTTCATATTCTGACATCTCTGAGTGCCTCACTCAATTTGAGTAGCAGTGTTTTCAATGATTTGATAAAATTGATGCTACTCTATAGCAGATTTGTCAGCACCTCCATATTTCATCGCCACCACCACCTCGTGAACCATCCGGCGATGATGATGTTTAAAAATTTCCTTTGTTATTTTTATTTTTATCTTTCTTATTACTCTTATTTCCTTTTGACACTATTTTATTTTTAGGGTTTTATAAACAAATTTTAATTTTGATTATTTCATTACGAGTAATTATGCTTCCTTATTTTCCCTAAAGAGTTCCTGATTTGATCACAGTTATAAAAAGCTCCAAAGCTCACACTATCACTTAGGAACTTCAAACTCCATTGGAAAATGTTCTTCACGACTGCCATGCCCTGCTCGACCATGATCATAACCACCACGAGATATAATATTCTTTTGGCACAGCACTTGTGGAACTCAACCTCTACCATCACCGGAGTATCCTCTTCCACTCTACATAACTCCAAATTAGGGAGTTCGTTCATTTAACATTCAGGAAATTTCACTTCTCTCCCTATTTTATGATCTCATATCTATAATTTCCACTAACTTTATCTTTGTACATTGAGGACAATGTACATTTTAAGTGTGGGGGGTCAATTATATCACTATCAGAAAAATCCTGGAATTTTGTCTTATTCTCTTGTAAATCTCTCATCATTTTTAGGATGAATTTTGATTAATTTATGATTTTTATTGATATGACTTGAATTAAAACATAGGCATTCAAGCATTGACTATTTAAACTTTAAGACATTAGAGAATCAAACATGATAAGTTGATGTTTAAGAATTTAAAATTTTAGGTTGTTTTCCCCAAGTTTTGGTATTATCTTGAATTGAAATCCACAAGTTTAAACATCAAAAAGCCATAATTTTTGTGAGATTTTGAGCCTTTAGAGCATCTATTATTTCTTTCATGCTCACTTTTATTGTTGCTTTGAGTGCGTAAATATCAAATTGTTATTCTAGAACTTGCTTGATTATGCATGTCAAGACCACACCATTTGATTAGATATGTCAAGATTATAGAGGCACTTAGGTTTAACCCACTCATGCCATGAAAAGCCTACCTTCACAACTAACCCTTAGTAAACCCCTTTGAGCCTAACAAGCCATTCCTTGATTTATCCCTAATATTAACCCTTAACTCATTATTGTTGAAATCTCCTCAATTAATTTGATCCCTATTTTTGTCGAGATTTGATTTGAATAAATTGCTTAGCTATGTCTTGTTCTTAATAGTTAGTCTATGTTATTTAACTTGTTCTTAAAATATATATATATACATATCTATTTATTAGTAGTAAGTCATATTTTTTTGAAGCTTGAGTGGTTAAATTCCATATTCTGAGAAGAAGCTCTTTTGTACGCAATTGATGAAATATTTTTCTAGTTAAGTGATTTTTCAATTCAATCTCGATTCTAACCTTCTCCTTCAGCTTGTGACCACACTCCCTAACCAAAGCCTCGTTACAACCCTCTAAAGACCTTTTGATTGATGTATCATATCAATTTATAGTGGTGGAAATTTGATTTTCATGCAAGCCTATGGTAATAACTTTTCATATTGACTGTTGAGTGCTAATTTCATTATCCTTAAACACCTCGAGTGATTTGAGTGAATCTTTAGTGAGGATGTTTAAACTCTGTGAGATTTTAAATCAATGGTGATTACTTAGATGAGGCAAGATGCCTATATTTTTCATGATTAAATGCTCAACTTGGAATGTTTGAAACTTTAATGTTCTTCTAGTTGAATTCTTAATGTACTATTACTTATGAATTAGTTTGAGATATTATTGATAGGAATTATAAGTTGAGAAAAAAGAATTCTTAATTGTGAATTGAGAATTTTGCTTGAAGACAAGCAAACGCTTAAGTGTGGGGGTATTTGATCAACCTTAATTTATACATATTATTATCCTGTGATTAACACATTTATGAATGATTTCTTCTTAGATTTGGTGAATTTGATGCTCCTAATCCTTTAATTTCATGTTTTATACTTAAGTGAGCACAGGAGAGCAAAAAGAACAAGAAATGGGCCAAAAATGGAGAAAATAGGCCGACATAGGAAAATAACACGGCTTGGACTTCCTCACACGGGTAGCACACATGCCTGTGCCATTCTAGCAGGCTCGAACACGGTGTAAAACAACCTCAACATGGGCGTGTTAATCTCTCATCCTTGACCATGGCCTAAAGTAATCGCACACGGGCGTGTCCCTATCAAACCCAAGTTAAGTTCTATTTGAAAAAGGGCAATTTTGAGGGCTTTTAGGCATTCTAAAGCCTATTTAAACACCCTAGAGGAGGATTAAAGAGGACACGTAGAGTAGGAAGCAAGGAATTAATCAAAGGAAGCCGATTGATCCATTTCAGAAGCCGGATTATTCATTAAGACTAAAGATCTCCCCTCAATTTCCCTTCAGGAGTTTTAGGTTTTCTTATGCTTTGCATTCATTATTCTTCTGAGATGTTTTCCTTTTTAGTTATGAACTAAACCCCCTAAATACCTAAGGGGAATGAAACCTAAGACGAATCTTGTTATTATTATCTGAATTGTATGATAAATATTTAACTTAGTCTTAATTATATGTTTTTAATTCTTGCTTTGGTATTTCAGGATATTGATTCAAGTTAATGCGCTTATTCAGAGGATGAATAGTCCCTGTCTGAGAGTAAATTTGTCATTATTAAACAGAGTTGATTGCATGCCTAGAGATATGGTGACAAGATTTTGCCGGATTAGGGTGAAACCTAATAAGGGGATCCATAGATCGAGTTAATGCAACCCTAGGGTGTTAATTAGAAAGAGATTTCAATTATTCAATCTACGGTTAGACGTTATTAGTCTTGAATAGGGATAATAACATAAATTAGGGATTTCTATGGAACAAGTTGAATTAATAAATCGTCCAATTCAGAGTCAAATAACAAGTGAAGTCTAGGTGGATTTTTCCTTAGGTATTGTCTTAAATCAATCAGTTTTCCAAAATGTATTCTCCCCAAATCTATTTTCTGTGCACTCTTAAATTAGTTAATTAGTTAATTAAAACCCCCATTATTCTTAGGCTAGATAATAAAAAAAAAGTTAATACTAGTACTTTTAGTTCCTTTGCGTTCGACATCCAATCTTGCTAAAACTATACTATTATTCGATAGGTGCGCTTGCCTTCGTCGTGATAATAGTTAGTTTCAATATGATCATTTATAAATTTTAAAACTTATCACAAGTGACAATCAATAATCTACCATGAAACATCAAAATACATACATGCCACACATGGGTCAAACCCTAGACATCAACTCTAGCTCAAATAAATGCTAGAAATGGCTAGATCGGCTGATAAAAACATTAAAAATGGGGCTAGGATGCACTTACTATCAAGCTTTAATGTTGAAGAAACCCTATCTATGGTGACCTTAGGAATTTCGGCTATGGCATGGAGAAGATGAGCAAATTTTTTACTTAATTTTCCCTTTTTATTCTTTTATTAACCAAATAACCAAAATGCCCTTTTTACGAAACATTCAAATTTTACTTATTCATGCCCATTTTTGTCCATAAAAATAAAAATTGGTAAAATTTCTATTCAAGGACCTCTAATTAATAATCCATAGCCATTTCATGTTTAAAGCTTCTAGAATCACATATTTTGTAACTTTTTCAATTTAGTCCTAAAAATCAAATTAGACACTCTAACAACAGAATTTCTTAGCGAAACATTCATACAATCACGCAAACATATCATAGACCTCAACACATTCATAAAATGATTTTGTAACTCCCTAATTCTCTAAAGGAATAATGGTTTAACCTTTAGTTTGGCGATAATAGATCTGTAACAGCCCATTTTTAGTCAAATCAGATTAGTGGTTTTGGAACCAAAAATCTGAAGTCAAAATATTTAATGTTTACAACATGATGGAGTGATTGTGTGAAAATTTTGTTAAGAAAATTTATCGTTTGAGTGGTCAATTCGATAAAAAGGACTAAATCACGTAAAGCGTAAAATGCATGTTCTATTAGTTTAAATGTATCTATTAGCTATGGATCATTAAAGTGGAGGTCCTTATGTTGTAATTAGACCATTAAAATGGTGGGTGGACAATTATGGGCTTATATTAAGTGAATTTTGATGTTTTAAACCATGGTTAATTTAGTAATTTATGAATAATGTTATATTAAACAAAACCAAATTAAGTCTTCATCTTTTATTTCTCATTTCACCATTGAAAATAGAAGAAAAACCTATCCATTTTTGAGCTTGAAGTTTCGGCAACTTCAACTTGCTATTTGGTATGATTTTTGACTCGGTTTTTAATGATTTCTATATTTTTGTGATTGTTGCAACTACTACTAGCTAGCCTAGGGACTATTTTGCAAAACTGTTAAAGATTTTGAAAGTTTCCATTGATGAATATGTATGATTTTTGATGTTTGATAATAGATTAAGAATATTTGATGTTAGATAAACAAGTTTTGTTAAGTGATTTTTAGTGAAAATGCAAAATAGGGATTAAATTGAGAAATGTTGAAACTTTATGGCTTATATGTGAAATAAATGAAAATTATGATAATTACGCTTTTAGTGCTTTAAAATTGCATAAATTGTATATACAGGACTATAGTTATGTTCGACGATAAATCGACTATTTGTGGCACTTAGTGTACGAATCAACATAGCTTCGGCTATATAAGGCACTTAGTGTGTGATTTGAGATAGCTACTGTAACACCCCTAACTCAAATTTGTCGTCGGAGTAGGGTTACGAGGTATTATCGATCAATACACATCACTTCATATACATATGTCATTCATTCATATATTCATACTCAAATACTTTTTAACACAATCATCTTGTCCTTTTTGTAAAGCCCATGAAGCTTTAAACATGCTTTAGAAGTGGTTCGGACTAAACTGATAACATATGAAAATTTTAGAACTTAGAAAAATTTTAACATTTCAAGGGTCACACGCCAGTGTGAACAGACCGTGTGCCTCACACGGCTACTAGACACGCCCGTGTCATAGACCGTGTGGAAATAGGGCATACATACTGACTTGCATCATACGGCCAAAGACACGCCCGTGTGCCAGGCCGTGTGAAAATTGGAAGGTATACTAACTTATCAACACGGCCAAGTCACATGCCCGTGTGCTAAGCTGTGTGCCATTTAGGGGATATACTGACTTGTACCACACGGCCAATCACACACCCGTATGTGAGGCCATGTGGAGCATACTGACTTCAATTATATTTCAACATCAGGGGACACATGTGTAAAAGCCCGGTTTAGACCCGAATTGGAATAGCGGTTTTGGGACCACAAATCTGAGTCAAAAAAATATTTTAATATTATTTTCTGTGTTTATAATATGTGAATTGATATCTGTGAAAGTTTCGTGTGAAAATTTTATCGTTTGAGTGCCGATTGGTTAAAAAAGACTTAATCGCGTAAAATATAAAAGTGGCTAGATATTTGTTAAAAGTTCTCAATTGATATGGTTTATTAAAGGTGAGGTCCTTATGTTGTAAATGGACCATTGGTTTAATGAATGGACAAGTATGGACAATAGTTAGTGGAATTTTTAATGAAATAGCTAGGTTAATTTTGTAATTTATGTATTAAGTTATGATTAAATAAAACAAAAGTAAAAGATGAATGTGTTCATCTTATTTTTGCAAAAAATAAAAATAAAGGTTGAAGCTCAACTAGCGTTCGCTCATATTTAAGCTCAATTAGGTAAGCATTTGAGCTCGATTTTTGATGATTTCTACGTTTTTGTGATAGTTGTTAAGTGTTCTAGCTAGCCCATGCTTAAATTCATGAAATTGTTAATAATTTAATGAGATTCCATTGATGAATTCACGAGTTTTGTGTTGTTAAATGATGAAACATGAAAGCTTAGTGCTTGATATACATGTTTTGTAAGGTGATTTTGAGAAAATTTGCATATTAGGGATTAAATTGAGAAAAGTGTAAATTGAGGGACTAAAATATAAAATAGATGTAATATATAGGCTTATATGAACACTATGAACATTTGGCATAACATGTGTAAAAGGAGATTTTGTGTATTTTGGGATTTTGTGAATTAGGGACTAAATTGTCAAAATGTGAAAATGGAAGGGCTAATTTGTAAAATGCCCTAAATATGTGTATATAGATTGAATTGAATGATTTTTTGAATAAAAGGTTAATTTTTAATACATATAGATCAAGAAAAGAGGAATTCGGATCTAGATCGAGGGAAATCGAAGGTTATTGAGTAAACGATCCGAATTATCAATCCCGAGTACGAGGTAAGTTTGTATGTGATAAATGATGTTACATTTATGTTTTAATGCTTTGATAATGCATGAATTGTATATATTTGACTATGGTTTGAGCATGATGATAAATCGAGTATGTTTGGCACTAAGTGTGCGATTTGAAATAGCTTCGGCTATAAATAGCACTATGTGTGTGAATTGGAATAGCTTTGGCTATATAAGGCACTAAGTGTGTGAGATCATTACAGCTTCAGCTAACCATTAAAGCATTAAGTGTGCAAATTTTTAAAGCATGGAAAGATTTCTGAATGAAATAATGTATTGGAACGAGAGGTGAGAATGAAATGAATAAATACAGGAAAGTTCAGGTATGTACAATACCTATGTGGTAGATGATACTATGTGAATTAAGCTTGATGAAATTGTATAAACATATTATATGTGATGGAATAGAATTGACGGGTGATTTGTGAACTACTAAGTGTTTATTATTTGAGGTTTAGTATTATATAAACTGTTGATTATATTCAGTGCAAACTTACTAAGCTTCAAAGCTTACTGTGTGAAATGTTCTCTATTTTACAGTGTTATAAAGCTAGCTCGAATCCCGGAATCGTTAACGACTCAATCACACTATTGAACATCTATTTTGGCACCATTTTGAGAGTTGTATATATGGTATATGGCATGTATAGGCTAGAGTTATTTTGGTAGGTTTTGTGATGTAAATATTTAGCCATATGATATGGCTTGATTATAGTTGAACTTATGGTTTGATTTTGGTATATGATATGAAATGCAATATGGTCAATATGATATGTTCATGAATGGCCAAGTGAATTGGTTAATTTGGTAAGTTTTGGTATTGGTTAATTGAGAACTTGGTAAGATTATGATTCACATGTTTTTGTATGATTTTGGCTTATGAATTGGCATGATTTTGGTATGATTATAAGCATGAATTTGGTTATTTATGATATGGCATGAATGGTGTATGTTTTAGTGTATGAATTAGCTGAGGTTTGGCATAAAATGTTTGGATTTGATCATGTAGAGAGGACCCAAAATTAGGGTGGCAAAGTGGCCTTGTAAATGGCCTATTTTTGTCCACATGGGTAGAGACACGAGCGTGTGTCTTAGCTGTGTGTGACACACGGTCATGTTATACGGCAGTGTGTCCCCTAGGATACACTACGATTTTAAGTCAATATACCCTATAGTTTTGACACGGCCTAGACACACAGGCGTGTCTATTGGTCGTGTGTGGCTCACAGGCTGACACATGGGCGTGTGGTCGGCCGTGTGACCCAAGTCAGTAACCTCCCTAATTTTCACATGGCCTGGCACACGGACGTGTCTTGTGGTTGTATGGACAAGTCAGTATGTATGCCCTATTTTGCCAAGGCCTAGACACAAGGGCATGTCTAATGCCGTGTGAGGTACACGGCCTGTTCACACGGGCGTGTGACCTTTAAAACTTAGAAAAATGTTTAAGTTTTGGAAAAATTTTTATGTGGTCGGTTTAGTCCTGACTCCTTTCTAAAGCATGTTTAAGGTCTCGTTGACCTACGTAAGGGACTCTGTATTGATGTATAACCTTTGATGCTATGATGATTGTGAAATGAATGCTAAATGTTTCGATATGTCCGATAATGCCTCTTAACCCTAGTCCGGTAATAGATACGGTTTAGGGGTGTTACAACATGACCGTGTAACCTGACCATGTGTCACACACAACTGAGACACAAGCCCGTGTCCCTACCCATGTAGACAAAAATAGGCTATTTCCAAAGCCATTTTGCCACCCCATTTTCACAAACATACACAAGTATAAATGACAACATTTTTACAACTCAATAGGCAGCCATTCCATAACAATTCATACACATGTAATACCATTTCTTCCTACCATTCAAATGTTTAACTAATATCATACATCTTCCATTCATATATCTTTCAAATAACAAGATACATTTGCATATTTTCCATTCCATCAAACATTTGACAAAACATACTAAAGCATACTATCAAGATTAGCCAAATCCCATGGCTTAACCTTTACATAAAATATACCAAAATCATAATCTCAAGTAACCATATTTATCATCTTTAAAACTAGCCTATACATGCCGTATTTACAATTATCCACAAGTTCAAAAGTACCAATCGGCAATTGGATAGTGTGATGTGAAACTCCAACTTGTCTGAAACGAGGGAGCTAACGAACCTCTATAAAACATAGGATAAGAAACAGAGTAAGGTTTATAGCTTAGTAAGCCCGTATAATTCAAAATTAACTTACCATTATACATAACCAAACAATTAAAAAAAAGTATATCAAATTCACTTGCCAAATGCCTATACACAAGCATTCATCAACAAGTTAGTCACGTAAGTGCATGTAATCATCCATCATCTCAATTCAATACTCAATATATATACATATAATACCAAATTCATATATCATGGACATCATATTCAACATTTCACCAATCATATGATCAATAATTCACTAAATAACAGTACTCATCAGTATAAACAGTATTTATGCCCGTTGAACCCATTAGAACTACAAAGGATACTAGGGTGATATACATCAGTATTCTATCAATTCATTATCATTTCTACTCTTTTGAGCCATGATCGGTAAGCTCCTCATGAGCTGATCGATAGTAAGCTCTGACAAGCTGAATCAGTAAGCTCATACGAGCTGTGGTAAGTCCGCAACAAATGTAGGAGCTCGACCAAAACGGTAACCCTAGTGACATGTCACTCGTATCCTATGAATTCATACAGTTCATGTAACATCCCGATTTTAGGCCTAGTAGAAACAGTGGTTTCGGGACCCCGACTTCAATGTAGTAAATCTTGGTCTTATTATATTTTCATGTTCTACAGTTTCACAGAATGATTTTGTGAAAATTTCGTTTGAAAATTCTAACGTTTGGACACTCAGTTTAGTCAAAAAACTAAATCGTAAAAAGTGCAAAAGTTAAGTTCTACATGTTAGAGGTGTCCAATAGATATGAAATTTTAAATTAGAGGTCCTTAGATGGTAAATAGACCATTTGTTAAGTTATTGAACGAAAATGGGCATGGAGAGATATAATTTCAAAGAAAGGCTAAAAGGGCATTTTGGTCATTTGGTAAATAAAAGAATAAAAAGAGAAAAACAAGTCAAAATTGTGTTCATCTTCTTCCTCCCTTAGCCAAAAATTTCAAGACACCATAGCTAGGGCTTCTTTAATTTTAATGCTCTTTACGTTTTTGAAGTCGTATTCACTCGATCTTTCCATTTCTACATTATTTGAAGTAGGGTTCATGTTTAAAAATTTATCCATGTGTGACAAGCATGTATTTTGATGTTTAATGGTAGAAAATGAAAGTTTGATGTGCAATAAATAACTTTTACTAGGTGATTTTTCATGAAAATACCTAAAAGGGACCTATTTGTAAAAGTTGTAAAATGTGTAGTAAAAATCTCATTTGATGAAAAATGTGGGCTGATATGAGCATGGGTGTGGGTCTGATAGGCTTGGGTAACAAAAAAAATTAATGCATTTCATTTTACGAGCCTAGGGACAAAAATGTAAATATGTCAAAGTTTAGGGGCAAAAATGTAATTTTTCCATAGTATGATTTTTGGACTGAATTGAGTAATGTGATAATTAAATAAGCTAAATTTGCTATTATAGATCAAGATAAACGAAGTTCGGACCTTGATCAGGGGAAAAATAAGGTTATTGACGATTAGATCCATTTCTACTATTTTTGTACTAAGGTAAGTTCGTGTGTAAATAATGTAACTTATATTATGTATTTAATATTTTGTTATTGCATGACTTGTACAATTATCATTATGGATTCGTTCGACAAAGATTCGGTACGGCAAAATTCCTGGTTGAACCTTAGGAATAGTTAGGATACAAATGTCATGACATTAGGGTTATGAGTTTACGTGTAAGACCATATCTAGGATATGGCATCATTATGAGATTTCGTGTAAGACAATGTCTGGGACATGGCATCGATATGAGAATCGTGTAAGACCATAGCTGGGCTATTGGCATCGATATGAGATCCTGTGTAAGACCATATCTGGGATATGGCATTGGTATGATTCTATGTGTATGTGATTCTCGAGTATCCTTTAGTATTCCAAGTATTTCAACTAGTGATTTAAAGATTATGTCAAAGATGTGAAAGGTTATGATTATGTTATGAAGTGGTATAGGTACGTACGCAAAACTCATGAGAAATGATCTCGGTTTTAGATGCATTATTGGTTAAGGATGCAAATGAGTAAGATATGTTTATGATCACTTGATGATTTTGTGCTAATTTACATTATGTTATGTGTAGGTTATTGTATGTTTAAAGTTGATTATTATTTACGTGCTAACTTACTAAGCTTAAAGCTTACCCCTTTCCTTTTCATTTCTTATAGTGTCATCAAGCTAGCTCAAGGATCGAAGACGGTCGGAGATCCACTCACACTATCAAATTATTGTTTTAGGTACTTATTATTACATTATTTTGAGTTACGACATGTATAGGGACTTGGTCTTTTTGTGATA
Organism: Gossypium anomalum; assembly: GCA_025698475.1. Classification (NCBI taxonomy): domain Eukaryota; kingdom Viridiplantae; phylum Streptophyta; class Magnoliopsida; order Malvales; family Malvaceae; genus Gossypium; species Gossypium anomalum. The sequence continues at coordinate 39,725,112 of CM046959.1, read as the reverse complement.
TGTGTATTTGGCCAAATGTGTTGGCTTGTAATGGTATTTGATTCACTTTGTAAATGGTCATTTGGAATTGGCTAATATTAGTTAAGTATTTATACATATAGTGATGCCTTTCATGGATGGAATTATTGCATGGTTTGTGATGATAATTATGAAATGTTGTATGTGATAGAAAATAGCATGTAATTGATGTGTGGATGTCTTGGTTGTGGTTGAATTGGTTGTGTATATGCTCGGATTGATGTTGTTTGATGTTGTGTGCATTGGTGTAAATAAAGGTGGCAAAAAGGCTAGGTAAATAGCCTTATTTTTGTTCACACGGGTAGACACACGAGCCTATGTCTAGGCCGTGTGCGATACACGGCTTGGCCATTGGATGTGTGATCCAATCGTGTGTCCCCTGTATTTTAAATTTTAGCTTTAAATTGGCGACACGGATAGAGACACGGCCGTGTGTCTCAGCCGTGTAAAGGACACGACCCAGGGACGTGTGCGCGTGAAGTCTGCACCTATTTTAGGAAAAATTATGAAAATTAAATTGCCCACACGGCCTAGCACACGGGCATGCGCCTTGGCCGTGTGATCCTAATTTGTTGATGACGTCATAAATAGAGAGTTACACGGGTTAGGAAAACGGGCATGTGTGACCACACGGGCATGTCCCAAGCCACACGGGCATGTGACCCCTATTTTTATGAAAAAAATTTTAAGTGTTTGGAAAGTTTCCAAAGTTCTCAGTTTAGTCCCGAATATGGGTAAGGGGTGTCACATTTAGTGGCATCAGAGCTGCAGTTTAGTCGATTCTCAAACTAACATAGCGTGTGTACGAGTCTAGCTATACATGTCATAAATGAATTGTGATAGTGTTTTTATATAGCAATGGATCCGAACAGAGCTGAGGCTGATGAAGTTAAAAGTAATACGCCGGCTCCCACTCAAGGGGCAGCGCCGCCTGATAGTAAACCCCCTACAATTAGTCAAGAAAGAGACAGGGAAGCCTTCCTCCATATGATGAATGCATGGTAAACAGAATTTGTTCGAACTAACCCGAACGCTAAACCCCCTCCACCTCCACCTATTCCTCAGCCTATCCCCGTAGCACCCTAAGGTATGGACTCCATGAGATTGAATAGACCTCTAGTTGATAAGATTCGAAAACAAGGAGCTGAAGAGTTCTGAGCTAGTATAGATGATGATCCCGAAAGAGCAGAGTTCTGGCTTGAGAATACCATTAGTGTATTTGATGAGTTATCACGCACACCTGAGGAATGTATGAAGTGTGTTGTATCACTTCTGAGAGACTCAGCCTATCAGTGGTGGAACACCCTTGTGTTGGTTGTACCAAGGGAGAGAGTTAATTGGGAATTTTTCCAAGAAGAGTTCTGTAAGAAGTACATTAGCCCCAGGTTTATCGATCAGAAACGAAAATAATTTCTTGAGTAAAAATAGGGCTAAATAACAGTAACAGAATATGAGCGTGAGTTTGTGAAACTAAGCAAATACTCTCGAGAATGTGTTTCGATTGAAGCAATCATGTGTAGGAGATTTGAAGATGGGTTAAACGAAGACATTCGATTATTGGTTGGCATTCTAGAACTAAAAGAATTTTTTGTGCTTGTAGAGAGAGCTTGTAAGGCCGAGGAGTTGGCTAAGGAGAAAGGAAAAGCTAAGCTTGAGTCTCGACACTTGAAAAAGAGACAGATGGGTAAGTCACTTTGATCCTCATCTAAGAAACCGAGAGAGTTTAACACTCGACCGAGTGCTTCAGTTGGGTTTTCAAATAGAAACCATGGGAAACAGTATTCATGTTATAAGGCTCAGACTACTTCAATAGTGAGTACGGGTAATGCTTGACCTATTAGATCTGAATGTCCATATTGCGATCAATGTTTCCCCAGTGAGTGTCAAGTGAATGATCGAACTTGTTTCAAGTGTGGTTCCCAAGATCACTTCATTAGAGATTGCCCCGAGATGGTTGAAAAAAAGAAATTTCAAAGTGCAAAGATCGGGTAATACTACTCCTAGAGGGAGGCCATAGAGAAATTCAGGAAATGGAGCGAGTAGCAAGAGTGCACCTAGACACCCAGCTGTGAAATCCGAGGGTAGAGCACCTGCGAGGACTTATGTCATTCGCACTCGCGAAGAGGCTTCTTCTCTTGATGTGATTACAGGTACTTTTTCTCTCTATGATGCTCATGTCGTTTCTTTGATTGATCTAGGATCAACCCATTCCTATGTTTGTATAAAATTGGTATTTAGTATGAATATGCCTATTGAGTCTACAAAATTTGTGATAAAAGTGTCGAACCCTCTAGGCAAGCATGTGTTAGTTGACAAAGTATGTAAGAATTGTGATGATTAGAGGTCATTGTTTTCCAGCTAATTTTATAATTTTTCCATTTGATGAATTTGATGTAATTCTTGGTATGGATTGGTTGACCATTCATGATGTGGTGGTAAATTTTGGAAGAAAAATTATTGAATTGAAATGTGAAAGTAGTGATATTCTTTGGGTTGAATTAGATGAATCGAATATATTGCCAGTTGTGATCTCTTCTATGAGAGCTCAGAGGTATATGAGAAAGGGGTGCGAATCTTATCTTGCCTTTTTGTTGAATATCAAAGTGTCTAAGTTAAAGATTGAGTCAGTGCCAGTAGTATGTGATTATTCGGATGTGTTTCCAGAAGAGTTGCCCGGATTGCCTCCATTTAGAGAAGTTGAATTTGGTATTGAGTTAGTCCCTGGCACTGCACCTATTTCGGTTGCTCCATATAGAATGGCTCGAAAAGACTTAAAAGAGTTGAAAGCTCAGTTGCAAGAGTTGACGGATAAAGGTTGTGCAAGTCCTAGTTTTCCTCCGTGGGGTGTACTAGTATTATTTGCGAAAAAGAAAGACAGCTCTATGAGACTTTACATTGATTACCGACAACTCAATAATATGACCAGAAAGAATAAGTATCCTTTGTCGAGAATATATGATTTGTTTGACCAATTGAAAGGGGCCACATGGTTTTCAAAGATAGACTTGAGGTTCGATTACTATTAGTTGAGAGTTAACGACTCAAATGTGCCAAGAACTGTATTTCGGACGAGATATGGTCACTATAAATTTTTGGTTATGCCTTTTGGTTTAACGAATGCTCCCGCTTTGTTTATGGACTTAATGAATCAAATTTTTAGACCATACTTAGATAAGTTTGTGGTTGTGTTTATCGATGATATTTTCATTATTTCTCGAAATGAGTCCGAGCATGTTGAGCATTTGAGAACTGTTTTACAAACTATGGTAGATAAACAGTTGTATGCTAAGTTTAGTAAAAGTGAGTTTTGGCTTCGAGAAGTCAGATTTTTGGGGCACATTATTTCGGGTGATGGTATTCAAGTTGACCAAAGTAAGATTTCAATAATTGTTGATTAGAAACCACCGAGGAATGTATCTGAGGTTAGAAGCTTTCTAGGCTTAGCCGATTATTACAGACGATTTGTTAAAGGATTTTCCATTATCGCTACTCCGATAAAAAAGTTGCTACAGAAGGATGTCAGGTTCGAATGGTCAGAAAGGTGTCAACAAAGTTTTGAGAAGTTGATGTCATTGTTAATTGAGGCACGAGTTTTAGAATAGCCTGAACCAAGAAAAGAATTTGTGATCTATAGTGATGCATCCTTGAACAGATTGGGTTGTGTACTTATGCAAGAAAGCAAAGTGATAGCTTATGCCCCTAAACTTTCATAGAATTACAATTTAGTCCTTATGACATAAAATTACAAATTCATGCAATTTAGTACAACCCATGCTTAGCTGAATTTCATTGGGACTCCTAACAACCCATATCTTTCATTATTTCACACTTTTAACCACCATATTTTACAATTTCTCAATTTAATCCCTTTTTGACATTTTTGTCAAAAATCACTTTACGAAACTAGTTTAACTATCAATAACCTTCATAATCTATCATTAACCATCAAATTATTCAAGCATTCAACAATGGCAACATATTAAATCTTTAACAATTTCAAAATCTAAGGTATGGGCTAGCTAGAATACGAAGCAACGATCTCAAAAATGTAAAAATCATTAAAAACGGATAAAAAATCGTACCTTAATTTCTAAAAATAGCTTGGTCGAATGAAGAAAGTAAAAATGGTGTTTTATTTACCCTAATTTTGGTTGATGATGATGAATGGAGAAAGAATTTTGTTTTGTTTTATTATAATTAATCTTAATTACCAATTCACCTTAACAACCTTTAAAAATATTATAAATTACACCATTTGCCATGCTATCATCATCCACTAACCTATAAATGACCTATTTACCACTTAAGTACCTTTACTTTAAGATTTTATAGCTATTAGACACTTTTAGCTAATAAAACATAAGTTTTACGCTTTACACGATTTAGTCCTTTTTACCAAAATAAGCAGTCAAACAGTAAAATTTTTTTACGAAACTTTCACTCTAAAATTCTATCATGCTGTAAACTTTAATAGAATAATAAATAAAGATTTTTACTTCGGATTTATGGCCCCGAAACCACTGTTCTGATTTAACTCAAAAACGGGCTACTACAACTACCCCATTAGGGATTTTCATCCCCAAAAATCTTACCAGTAAATAGGTTAGGGTACTATTTTTGCATAGCTTCCTTAGGTTCCCATTTAGCTTCCTTGTTCTCGTGTTTATGCGAAAGAAACTTTACTAAGGTTATACATTTATTTCTCAATTCTTTGATTTTACAAGCTAAAATCCTGATCGCTTCTTCACTATATGTCCAATCAGCCTGTATCTCAACATCTACCGGAGAAATCACATGTGACAGATCGGATCTATATCGACGTAACATAGAAACATGAAAGACATTATGAATCTTTTCAAGTTCTAACAACAAAGCTAGTCGATATGCTACAAGCCCTCTTTTCTCAATAATCTCATACAGCCTGACGAAACGCGGACTCAATATTCCTTTACAGCCAAATCGAATAACCTTGTTCCACGGTGACACCTATAGAAACACTCGGTCCCTGAGTTGAAATTCAATTTCTTTACGTTTCAAATCCGCATATGATTTATGTCAATCTAAAGCTACTTTTAAACTGTCACAAATTGTTATCACTTTTTTTTTAGTTTCTCTGGTCAATTCAACCCCATGAATCTTTTTCTCACATAGTTCAGTCTAGTATAGCGGAGTTCAACATTTACGACCATATAAAGCTTCACATGGTGCCAACTTTATACTCGTTTAAAAAATGTTGTTATACGTGAATTCAATCAACGATAAGTATTTTTCCCAACTGTCCTCAAACTCTAGAATACAACATCTCACCATGTTTTCAAGAATCTGAATAACTCTCCCGGTCTGACCATCAGTCTAAGGATGAAAAGCAGTACTGAAATTTAGTTTCGTACCTAGGCCTTCTTGCAATTTCTTCCAGTATCGAGACGTAAATCTCAGATCTCTATCAAAAATAATAGATAGTGGCACTCTGTGTAACCAAACAATCTAAAAAATGTACAATTTAGCTAATCTGTCAAGTGAGTAATCTGTATGTATCAATATGAAATGAGCAGTATTTGTTAGTCTATCAACGACAACCCAAATAGCATCTTTCTTTTTTGAAGTTAGGGGTAATCCCGACACAAAATCCATTGTAATTCTATCCCATTTTCACTCAAGAAACATCATAGGCTGTAGTAAACCGGACGGTACTTAATGTTCAGCTTTGACTTGAAGACAAATCAAACATTTAGAAACAAACTCAAAGATATCTCATTTCATTCCTTGCCACCAATAAAGCTGTTTCAAATCGTTGTACATTTTGGTACTTCCCGGATGACTAGATAAGCAGCTATGATGTGCTTCATACAAAATCTTCTGAATGAGTTCTAAATTTCTCGGTATGCAAATTCTATTCCGGAACCTTAAACAATCATCAGTCCCAATCTAAAACTCTAAATCAAGGGTATTCTCACATTGAATTCGTGTCACTTGTAATTCACGGTCATCTTTTTTAGCTTCACAAATTTGTTGAAGAAATATTGATTTAGCCTTTAATTCAGCTAAAATAGACCCATCATCACAAATCATCAACTAGGTATTCATTGCTCATAATGCAAACAAAGATTTTTGGCTCAGGGCATCAGCAACAATATTAGTTGATAATCAATCACAAAGTCATAATCTTTCAATAACACGAGCCATCTTCATTGTCGTAAATTCAAATCTTGCTATGACATTAGATATTTTAAGTTTTTGTGATCTGTAAAAATGTGGCATTTCTCATCGAATAAGTAATGTCGCCAAATTTTCAACGCGAACACAATTGCAGCCAACTCTAAGTCATGCGTCAGATAATTCTTTTCATGCGGTTTCAATTGTCAAAAAGAATAACCTATAACATATCAGAACACATCCCAGACCGTTTAATGATGCGTCACTATAAATCACAAATTCCTTCCTCGATTCTAATTGAACCAATACTGGTGCTTCAGTTAACAATACTTTCAAATGTTCGAAACTTTGTTGACATTTTTTCGACCATTCAAACTTCACATCTTTTTGAAGCAGTTGTTTCATCGATGTCGCAATCATCGAGAATCCTTTCACGAATCTTCGGTAATAACCCGCTAAGTCCAAAAAACTACGGACTTCAGACACATTTCTCAGAGGTTTCCAATCAATAATAGCAGAAATCTTACTCGAGTCAACTCTAATATCTTTGGCTGAAACAATATGCCCTAGAAATTCAACCTCTCTAAGCCAAAACTCACATTTTCTTAACTTTGCAAATAACTGCTTATCACGTAGAGTTTGTAACACAACTCTCAAATGCTTAGTATGTTTTGATTCATCTCGTGAATAGATTAGAATGTCATCAATAAATATAACAACAAATCTGTCTAAATACGGTCTAACTATTCGGTTCATCAAGTCCATAAAAGTTATAAGAGCATTAGTTAAACCGGAAGGCATAACAAGGAATTCATAATGTCCATACCTTGTTTGAAACGCGATTTTCGGCATATCCAACTCTTTAACTCGTAACTGATAATAACCTAATCTCAAACCAATCTTTGAAAATATTATAGCCCCTTTCAACTAGTCAAATAAATCATCAATTCACGATAGAGGGTATTTGTTCTTTATAGTCACGTTATTCAGCTGTCTGAAGTCGATACACATTCTTATAGTGCCATCTTTCTTTTTCACAAATAATACCTATGCACCCTAGGGAGAATAACTCAGTTGTGGAAAACTGTCTGTCAATTCTTGCAACTGAGCTTTCAACTCTTTCAATTTGTTGGTCCCATTCTATACGGAGCTATTGATATCAGTGTTGTTCCCGTTACTAATTTAATACCAAATTCAACTTCTCTAATCGGTGGCAAACCCGGTAATTCTTTTGGAAATACATCTGAAAACTCACAAACAACAGGTACAAATTCAATCTTTGATTCAGACACCTTTTTATCTAATACGTATGTAATATATGCATCACAACCCTCTTTCATACATTTGTGAGCTAGCATAGATGATATCACATTAGGTAATTCACTAGAATCATCAGACTCAATCCAAAGAATTCCACCATTTTGACATTTCAAATCTATAGTCTTTCATCTACAATTCACAACTGCATCATGCATAGTCAGCCAATCGATACCCAGAATCGTATCAAACTCATCGAATGGTAGAAACATCAAGTCAGCTCGAAAACAGTAACCCCGAGTCATCAAAGGACAATTCTCACAAATTTTATCAACTAAAACATATTTCCTAAGGGGTTCGATACTTTAATTACAAAATCTATAGACTCGACATGTAAACTCTTTTTAAATACTAAATTCATACAGATATATGAATAGGTTGATCCAGGATCTATCAATGCAACTATATTAGTATCAAAAAGAGAAAAAGTACCAGTAATAACATCTGGCGATGATGCCTCCTCCCGTGCATAGATAGTATAAGCTCGAGTAGGTGCTCGTGCCTCTGATCTCACAGTACAATCTCTCGTAGCACCTTAGTTACCACTCATATTTCCAGTGTTTCAGGGTGGTCTCCCTCTAGTAGTCGTATTGCTTATTTATGCCGGTTGATCTCTTTTAGCTGTAAACTTTTCTGGACAATCCCAAAGGTAATGATCAAGTGATCCACATTTAAAGTAAGCTTCTCTTACTAATCTACATTCACTGTAATGTCACTTATTGCAATGTTTACATTCAGGTCCAGCATTTCTAACACTTTCCACACTGGCAACGGATGTCGCTTGAGGTTTAGAGCTAAAATGAATCGTATCTTTATCTCTGATTGAAATCCCTGCAAAAGCAGTAGAACGAGGATGATATTCTCTAGATTTATTTGATGCTGACTGATGTGATCTTCCCGTAAATCTCTTTCTAAAGTTTCTAGCCTCAAAATTAGCTTTTCTTTTATCTTTGCAAAGCTCTTCGGCTTTACAAGCTCTGTCAAACAAAACGACAAACTCTTTTAGCTCAAGAATCCCAACTAGTAGCCTAATTTCTTCATTCAATACATCCTCGAACCTTTTACACATTATAGCTTCAGAAGAAACACATTCATGAGCACATTTACTGAGTCGTACAAGCTCTCTTTCATATTCAGTTACCGACATACGACCCTATTTTAATTCAAGAAATTCTTTTCTTTTCTGATCAATAAACCTTTGGCTGATGTATTTTCTTATAAATTGAACTCGAAAGAAATCCCAAGTAACTCTTTTTTGTGGAACTATAGATATCAAGGTATTCCACCACTGATACGCAATGTCTCTTAACTGTGATACAACACATTTTAAACATTCTTCAGAGGTGCAAGATAATTTATCGAATACCCGAATCATGTTCTCAAGCCAAAACTCAGCTCTCTCGGGATTATTGTTAACAGTGGCTCTGACTTCTTCACCCCCATGTATCCATATCTTATCAACAGCTGGCTTATTCAATCGCAGGGCATCCAGACCTTGAGGAACTACAGGAATCGGTTGGGGTATAGGTGAGGATGGATGTTAATGAATAGTGAGGTTCGTACGAATGTACTGTGTGAACTACTCATTCAATATCTGAAAGAAAGCTTCTTTAGCCTCACCCCCATGACTATTCGTCACGGGTCTAGATTCAGAAGGCAGTGCTCCCTGAGCGGGAGCTGGCTTGTTACTCTCTACGTTATCTGCTACAGCTCATTTGGGAACCATTACTATATAAAAACACATTTGAAAACGTTAAGAGTCATCAAACTATCACAGTTTTATATATGGCATGTATAGCTAGACTCACATATGTCACATTAGTCCTAGAATCAACTAAACCGTAGCTCTGATAACAATAAATGTAACACCCCTAACCCGAATCTATCATCAAAGTAGGGTTACAAGGTATTACCGATCAATACACATCACTTCATATACATATCTCATTCATTCATACATTCATACTCAAATACGATTTAGCACAATCATCTTTTCCCTTTTTATAAATCCTATGAAGCTTTAAACATTCTTTAGAAGTGGTTTAGGACTAAACCGATAACATATGAAAATTTTGAAACTTATAAAAATTTCAACATCTCAAGGGTCACACACCCGTGTCAACAGACCATGTGCCTCACATAGCTAGTAGACACGCTCGTGTCATAGACAGTGTTGAAACAAGGTATACATACTGACTTGCATCACACAGCCAAAGACACACCTGTGTGCGAGGCCATCTGAAAACTGGAGGGTATACTGACTTATCAACATGGCCAAGTCACACGCCCGTGTGCTAGGCTGTGTGCCATTCAGGTGATATGTTGATACATGGAAATTATGTAAGTGGAAACAAGTAAAAAACTCAAGTGTGACATGTTGATAAAATAAGGTTAGCAAGTTAAATTTATATGAAATGTGTTCAAGTATGCTAACGTGTGTTGTTATTTGATGCTTAGGCAAGTGCCAAGTTGTTGGTTGAATGGTATTCTATCTGCTTATAAGTTGGATTGGATTGGTAAGTGCTCAAATGAAAATATGCTTGTACTCATGTAAAAGTGGTAAGGTTTAAAATTATACAATTTCTTATGAAATGACTTATTATGTGATTAATTTGAAAATGCGATATTGAAAAGCACTAGCTTGTGGATATGGTTGAATGATATGCTATGTCTTGTATGTTATGCGTATGTAACAGGTGTGGAAAGTAATGAAATTCAAATGAAAATAATGAAATTTGGAAGAGTTTAAAGTTGCTAAAAATCCTATTATGCTAGGGATAATATGTATAAGTGATGCTGTGGATTTACTCATTTAGTGAGTTGTTGAATTTGGTTTCATGAATCATGTGGTATCAGTATATGATTATTCTTAATATGTATAAATTTCATATTGGAAATAGATTGATCTAATTAAAGTTTATACAAGCTTACTAAGCATTCATTGCTTATGTAGTTATTTTTCTTTACTTTTTAGACTATCGGAAGCTCGACCGGGTTGAAAGCTCTTCAGAGATTTATCACACTATCCAATAATTATATCGATATATTTTGATGTCTTGGTTAAGGTTGTAATGGCATTTATAGGTATTTTGGCTAATGTTAGCCTATGTGTTTTGGTTGTGGAAATGATCATTTGGTTAGTTTGCATTTTGGGCTTGTGTTGGTAAAATGATATATATATTATACGGTGTATATAAGTAGCCTTTTAATGTTTGATATACGACTTGTTATGGTTGAATGATGGTAGATGGAAAAGTAGATGAATGTACATATTACATATGACATATAACTTGTTGTGAATTGGCGTTTTGCCATAATAAGCATATATGTATTTTGATACTAATAATTATTTGGTATAGTTGGTACCAAATGGTATGTTTTGGTAAGTGATTTACATATAGTGTAATGATGCAAACTTAGTTAGAACTTAATCAATTATTTTGGCCAAATTGAATACATGGTTATACATGTTTTAATGTTCTAATTTGAGGTGCCTTTGGGCATATTGGTTGGATGTTATTGTACCATATGTGTTTGGCTTAATTATGCATGATTTTAGTGACTTTTGAGGGCTTAGGTAACGTACAAAAGGGATTATAGGTACATGTTGAAAAAAGTGAGAAAAATGGCTTGTAAAATAACCTATTTTCGTCCACATGGGTAGAGACATGAGCGTATGTTTCAGCTGTGTGTGACACGGCCAAGTAACACGGCCGTGTGTCCCTGTAGTTTTCAAAGGGTTGCAGGTCAGGTTTTACATAGCCTGACCACACGGCCGTGTGACCTTTATAGTTTATAAATTTTCATTTTTTCCCTAAAATTTCTATATGTTTCTGATTTAGTCCCGATTTGTTTCTAATGTGTTTTTATGGCCTCGAGGGCTCATATAAGGGACAATATGTATGCTATTGATTGGCTTTGCTGTGATTGATGATATGAATTAAATGTACTAATTTTTTTTATAGTTCTAAAATGTAAACTCCAGTAATGCTTTGTAACCCTATTCTGACAATGGATACGGGTTAAAAGTGTTACACCGATGCTCGACCCTCAAACTTCGCAGTCACCTCGTGTGTAGTGCTACAGTGAATTCTTGCATTACTTCTGGATCCATGTTTTCTACCTCTCTATGAAGTGGTTGCTAGTTTAGTAATTTGCTTTGAGCTAATTTCAATCTTATTTGGATAATCCTTCAGAAAACATTCCGCCGATCCACATCGGGAACAAGACCCACTCTACAATAAATGGTTTTTACTATAATGCTCACATACCTATTTATCCAAATTGAGGACACTATCAACACTAGTGACTAATGTGCCCTTAGGTCTCGAATTACCATCTCATGATCGATCTCTCTCTGTATATCTAGAAGGAGGCATGAACCTATTTGGAACATCTCTGGACCTTTTATGTAGAGGAGTGGGAAATGATCTAGACATACTCTGCTTGCCTAAATCCTGATATTTCATTCCAACACAATTCTTTGCATTACATATATCTTCCATTTTATGTGCTCAATTTGCCAGAGTAACAAACTCCTTAATTTCAAGAGCTCTAGCCAACATCTAAATTTCTTCGTTCAAACCCCACTCAAAGTGAGTACACACACAGCTTTGGTGGGAACTATCTCTCGAGCATATTTACTGAGTTGAGCAAACTCTCTCTTATACTCAGATAATCCATAAATAGTTCTCATAACATGCCTTGCACCAATGATTATAGATATTCACATAGGACCATTCTTGGTGAATAGTCCTTTTTGCGAACTGTTGATATCGGTTTGTCTTATCGAACTCAGAATTGTATTACTATCATCTTGGATCCATACAGAAGACACCATTACTATTTAATGTAGAAAGTTTGATCATCCTAATCAAGTAGACAGATTAGATGGTACATTCATCTTACCTTTGTTTCTTAATTAGATAGTCCACTCCTGGTAGTTACCTCTTTGAAACAGATAACTTGTAGGTGGATTATTAATAGGGAATCCCTTATTTGGGGAAACATACATAAGAGACAATCATGGCGAACTTTCATATCTTTCATATATGGTTTTGCATAATCAAATAGCTCGTAACTAGTAATGGATTTCCAGAAAACGAACTCATTCTTGGCGGACTCACAGATTTCCACTTATATGATAGTCCTAATAGACATCTCTATTTAAGACAGTCCTGACAGACTTCCACATTAAGATAATCCTGATGGACATCCCCATTTTAGACAATCCTGATGAACTTCTACATTTACAATAATGTCATGGCCTTGGATTTCCATTTCACATAAGCAGCTTAAAGCCTTTGACTTCTAGAGTCTTTCCCTACCCTTTAAGGGATTTCATATACTAGTGGACACCTTTATACATACAATTCCAAAATCCATTCACGGCACAGTCCAATCGAACCTTCCTCAAAGCCATAGTAAATATAAATATATATGCGATACTCATGCATGCTCATCTAAACCTCCACAAAGCCACAATTATAATTAACATGCACATCAAACAATTACTCTGTCAATAAATACTATTTATCATAGATGTCTCACATCCATCATTCTATCCACACATCATATTCATATTTACTTATAGCCATACAATTCTATCTTATTAGTAACATACATCACGCCAAACCACTCATCTATTCAACATAATCAGACTCACAAACAAACAGTATTTGCATGTTAACACCACATGTAGACAGAACACCTCAACACTTCACAACAAGTTGATTTACAATTTGTAAAACACTAATTCAAACATATATAATACACTAATGACACAGGAACATCCATTTAAGGCCTGAGTTTGAGAACTTAACTGAAAGTTGATGCCAAATCCATCTACTAATCTTTACCCTTGCTACACAAGCCTCTAACAGCGGCTACTATGAACATAACAACCATTTTAGAATTCCAGTGAAGATAATTCATCATCATAAGAAGAACACTTTGCTTGCATGCATAGGACATTTCAAAAATTGACAAAATAGATTCGATGGATAACTAAAATCTTTAACCTTCTTTCCTTTTCTTAAATTAGTTTGCACAGAAAGGTTAAGAAGCTTACCAGCTTATGAAATTTCCATTTTCCAAGTCTCAAACCTTCATTTCTTTCTCCACGTACAAATTCTCCTTAATCCTTCTTTGTAACACCCCTCACCTATATTCGACACTGGATTAGGGTTACGAGGCATTACCGGAGTTACATCGTAAACAATCATACAATTCCGAGTCATAAATTTTAACCAAATTAAAAACCATTTGTATTCAATCATAAAGTCTCTAATACGAAACTACGAGGCTCAAAACTGCTTTGGAAGTGGTTTGGGACTAAATCGAGAACTTGAGTAATTTTTTCAAAACTTAAAAAAAATTTACCATCTATAAGGGTCACACACTCGTGTGGTTTGGGACACGCTCGTGTGGGCAGGTCGTGTGGTCACACACGCCTGTGTCCCTAACCCGTGTAACTCTCTATTTTTCCTGGCATGAAAAAATTGCAGTCATATGGCCAAGCCACACGCCCATATGCTAGGCTGTATGGTTAATTAATTTTCATAAAATAGGTGCAGACTTCACACGGCCAGGACATAGGCCCATACCCGGGGTCGCGTCCCTCACACGGCTGAGACATACACCCGTGTCTCTGTCCATGTGCTCAATTCTGAGCATTCTGTTTCTCAAAATTAAGGTGAAGGGGACACAAGGCCAAAATCCATGCCCATGGGGTAGGCCGTGTGTCACACACGGTCTAGACACACGCCTATGTGCCTACCCGTGTGAACAAAAGTAAAGGTTATCTACCAAGCCAATTTGCCACCCTTATTGCACACACATACACAACAACAAATGGCATAATTCATAGCATACTTAGACAACCAAAACATCCATAATCAAGGCTAAAACATGTCATTTCAATACCTAACATAATTACAACATCATATTTTACCAAACCAAATCATACCAACTCACATTCTTCAAGCTTCACTATGACTATCATTAAATGCATTGTATCATATTGTAACACCCCAAATTTTGAGCCTAAAAGTATTAGGTTTTGAGCATGGGAACAGCTAGGAGGCTGCACATAAATATTTAGTTGTGCAAGAAAGTGACACAAATATCTGTCTACTTCAGTGGTTAAGTGCTCTGGGAAGAGTCTGAGAAGTCTTGGGTTCAAGCCTTGGCTTGTGCAAAATTTTGTTTTTACTTGAATAAACCTCTGTTTTTAGTCAGTAGGCTTTTAAATAAAAATGGGTGAAACATGTCATAAAATACCTACTGGTCATGGGGCAAGTGACGTGTGGAGTGTTTCATGAGGTCTGAAGTTCGAATCCTACAATGTGTAAGGGAGTGTTTTATTTTGCTGTGAGTACATACGAGCGCCCTAGGTTGACTGAAACTCTAAGGAGTTTGAAAGGAGTTCAAATTGGTAGGTTGGAGAGATTCGAGGAGGGGATCAAAGGATTGGTGGACGGTTTGAGTAATTTGAGGAGGAAAATTTAGGATTTGGAGAAGAGTAGGAGAGCTGTGCCGATTTTGGACTTCTAGCACTCAAAGAATTCGACTCTGGTTAGTATTATTCTATCCATTTCAGTTTTTGTCTTTTATTTTGGGGGATCTTTTCACTTCTTTGTTGAGGCCAAAAATCTCCTTAACCATTTGGGTTTTCTGCATTTTGTGATCATGTTTTTCCTTTCAATCATTCTTTTGTTAAGCCGACTCTCTCTTACTCTACTTTTTCACCTTGCGAGTTCTTTGTTGTGATCTTTGGCCGAATACCCTGGTTTAGTATTGGCTGAATGTTTTCTGTCCTCTTCTTTTTTGTTCTCTCTTAATCCTTTTTCTCGTATCACCCTTTTTTTTGGATACTTAAGCCGATTACTTCATATCTCTTTCTCTCCACTTTGTTTTTGATTTTGACAATTAATAATCGACCAATCGGTGGGTGCACTCGATTCTTCTCTATTTTATCTCCCTCTCCCTATCGTAATAATTTATCCTTTTAATAATTTCCTTATTGTCGTTTATTGCTAGGGGTGTGGTGTTGCTAGCCTTGCTGCTAGAGTATCGTGTGACTAGTTGGGGGTAGACTGATTGCTTCCTTTCCCCTACGCTTAAGGTGCATTTCAGTAAGTGATTATTCGTTTGGATTCAATCTGGTCGTGGGAATATATGTTAATCGGTGTCGGTTGGAATGCAGGTTATCATTAAGAAGCAAGTGCTTAGTCTCTTGTAATGGGTTAGGTGTGTAAACCCCGATCGATTGAGTTAGAAAAGTGATAAGATACCGTTTTGTTAAGTGATATAGAAAGGGATTGCTAATCCTGTTGTTAAAGAGATTAACGGTGTTTTGTGTTTGAATATAGGTTGGTGTACTTGGGAACTATTCACACATTTTTGAAAACAGGTGTGTAATCACACTGCTATAAACGTAGATCAGCAAAAGCCAGAAAAGTATGACTATTGACGCTACACGAGCGTGCGCTTGCTCGTGTGGTAATTCGAAAGCATAAACGTGGGCGTTTGATCGTAGAGGCCAGCATGAGCGATTTCATGGGCTTAAACCGTTTTGGGCCACGTTGGACTGAAAAGGGCCGTGTGGGCCTCACGGACTTGTAGGCTCCACACGGGTAAATCGTAAGGACGTGTGGAGATTATTGGGCTAGGCTATGTAGCTTACACGGCCAAGGCCATTTTTGTTCTTTGTGGGCCTTGGGCCTATTTTCACTATTTGACTGTTAAGGTTGCACGGGTTACCCGAGACTACTGTGAACCTATTCTTGGGTCGGTAAGTGTACCTAGACCCTCTCTTATGTGGTAAAATGACTATATTGCCCCTGTGTGGTAAAATGACTATTTTGCCCTTATGAGGTAAAATGAGTGTTTTGCTCTTATGAGGTAAAATAACTATTTTGCCCTTATGAGGTAAAATGACTGCTTTGCCCTTATGAGGTCAAATGATTGTTTTGCCCTTACGAGGTAAATCGACTATTTTACCTTTACGAGGTAAATCAACTGTTTTGCCCTTACGAGGTAAATCAACAATTTTGCCCTTATGTGGTAAAATGACTGTTTTGCCCTTATATGGTAAAATGGCTGATATGCCCTTACATGTGCCCCTATGTGATATATGTTTATATTTTAGCATGTTATTGTAACTGTGTTGAATACATGTTTAATATTATGCTTTGACATGACATATGGCATGATGCATTGGATGGGGGTGGGTTTTTATATGATTGGAGGAAGTGTACTATACTGGCAGTTCTGCTACAAATCACTGATGGCTCTAAGCTTATTATATTGGCAGCTCTGCTACAAATTCTATTTATGTAACATCCCAAAATAGGGCCTAGTTGGAATAGTGGCTTCGAGACCACAAATCTGACATCAAAATATTTATTTTATGATTATTATGAGGTCTAGAATATGAGAATATGCATGTAGTAAAATTTCATGAAGAAATTCTTTGAGTAAGGTGTCCAATTGGAAATTAGGGACTAAATTGAATAAATTGCAAAACTTGAATTCTAGAAGCAATTTGTAGAAAATTGCTTTAGATTATAAATTAGAAGGTCTTGGAGAGCAATTTTCCCAAATCCTAAGTTTTTGGACAAAAAATGGGCTTGCATGGATGAAATTTTAAAGAAAGGGCTTATGGGCATTTTGGTCATTTGGCATTTTAATGAAATAAAATGGGAAAAATGAACAAAAATCAGCCATCTTCTCCTTTGTACCAACCGAAATTCCCAAGCCCTCCATAGCTAAGGTTTTCAAGCTTTTCAAGCTCATTAGTAAGTGCTCTCAAGCCCCGTTTTTAATGTTCATTGTATTTTTGAAATTCTGGTAGCTTACTCTCTCCATTTCTACCCATATTTCATGCTAGGGTTCATGTTTAAAAATTTACCCATGCATGAGTTACTTGTATTTTGATGGTTTATGGAGGAATATGAAAGTTGGATGTGTGTTAAACATCTTTTCCTAGGTAATTTTCATGAAAAACCCTTAAAAGGATCTTTTTGTAAAACTTGTTAAATGTGTGGTAGAAATGTGAAGATAATGGAAAATGTGGGCTGCCATAAGAGGGAAAAGTGTTCAGCTAGGCTTGGGTAAGATAGAAATTGCATGTGTTTCATTACACGAGCCTAGGGACTAAATCATAAAAATATGAAAGGTTAGGGGCAAAACGGTCATTTTGGCTGAGGGTGGAAATTTAGACTTGAAGAGTATAATGTGGAGTGTTAATTATTTAATTTTGTTGTTATAAACCCCGAGGAGTAAATTTCAGAGGTCGATCGAGGGAAACGAAAGGTTTCGAAATAACAGAAACACAACATCGAAATGAATACCAGGTAAGCTCGGATAACTTAAAGTAAACTTCTAATATGCCTAATTATATGATTTGTGAATGAATGATGTTTGCATTTATTGGTGACATAAAAATTTCATGAAATGCATCTTTGATAATGATAGGTTGAAAAATGTCTCAGTTGAGGTTTAAAAGGGAATTCGATGGATAAACCATGTTTTATATGTGTAATGAGATCCTGCATGTGCTGCAGAAAGGATTTAGCTGGGACGGGTAATCCATTGATCTCAAATATAAAAATGATCTAGCCCGGACGGGTGTCCCTTTGGATGATCGAGCCCCCCGAAGAATACATGTGCACTATAGATTTAGCCCAGACGGGTAATCTGTTGAGGGTCTGAATTTAACCTGGACTGTTAATTCAGATCCGAGCTCAATAAAGGTGTTTGTCATCATAAGGGATTTAGCCTGGACTGGTAATCCCGACATCACCTTATGAGTTTATAAAATAGGGAATTTAGCTGGACTGGTAAACCCACCATAAAATGTGAGGTTCGTTGGAGTGCATACTTTAAATGATCATCCTTATGAATTGACGGTTAATGGATATTCCATCGAGATTTCCTAGAAACTCAATGGGATTAACATGAGAATGATGTATAAGTGAAAGGATGTATGATGAGCTCATCTAAGATAAATTACATGGTGCTTTGTTATGTGACTAACTCATTGATTGACTGCATGTGATAGGGAACCATTTATACTTATCGGTTTCATCATCTATTATGGATGTATGCTAATTACTTGGTAAGTTTACTTTCCGATTATTCAAGCTTACTAAGCATGTGAATGCTTACCCCTCTCTTTTCCCTACTTTTCAGAGCTCGAGGACTCGTAAGGATCGAAAGACAGTTGGAGAGCCAACACACTATCAAATAGGCCATCTTTGGTATAAAGACATTTCTATTTTGCTCAATGGCATGTATAGAACTTTTGAGTATTTTGATGTATATGTCATTTGATTTACCAAACGAAGGCATGTAAAGATATATCTATCTTTTTGTATATGGCTATGAGAGTTGGCTTAATTTGAAGTAGGCTATGACCTACAAATATAAGCATGTTTATACTTCTTATGATGGTTTGTTTTTAATTGGCAATGATTCACAAGAAGGAGCCAATCTCAAACATGTCAATGAGATAAGAAATTTCCTTAAATACAAGATGGGAATTAACCTAGCATGTGTAAAACCAGATATGAGGATTACATGCAATGAGATTCATTAAGGTGCCGAGTAAGTGTATAAATTAGGTCTTAGTATGTATTAGAGTATCCTATATTTATGATTGGTTGATAAGAGGGTGATCAAAGGCTTGGAAAATAGCCTAACAAGATCCACACGGTTAGACACACGGGTGTGTGTCTAGGCCGTGTGTGACACACGGCTCACTCCCATGGGTGTGTGTTATGGCCTTGCGTCCCCTGCACTTAAAATTTAAAGTCAATTTAGTACATAGGAAGGCCACACAAGCGTGTGTTATGGCCGTGTTTTAAAGTTAGTTTAGTACATGTGCAGGTCATACGGGCATGTGTCATGGTCGTGTTTTAAAGTCAGTGTTGCACACGGGCTACGGGCACGGGCGTATCCCAAGCCACACGGGCGTGTGTAACTACATGGCCCCATCCACAAGAGCGTGTGACTATTCAAAGAAAGGGAATTTTTCTAAGGTTCCCAAAGTTCATTTAATGTTTTTGATTTTATCCCAAATCGGCCTTATGTACGTTTAGAGCCTCAAAAGCCTGTATAGGGGATGTCATGCACATGTTTGAAATGTTTTAAAATTTTGGCGAAACTTGGTGACCCTTTTTGGTATGTTAGTAAATGTGAAATCCCGATAACGTCTCGAACCCTATCCCAGCGTCGGATACAGGTGAAGGGTGTTACAGTTTAGTGCTGCAACCGGTGCTAATTCTGGTGTGTAGGGATGGGTGGGTTGATTATATCCCCACATAGAGTGTAGGGTTGGATGGAGATGGTTTGTAGAGGCTGGATGGGTGGGACTTGCATACTATTTCATGTTCATCTTGACCGCTCATTTCTTTATCTTTGTAATGGGCCAAGGCCCGAATATATGACTACTTCTGTATTGAGATGGGCTAAAGCCCAAACTAAAATTGTCACTATTTTTAGAAAGGGCTTAGGCCCAAACTGTAATTGCACTGTTTGATTGACTATCTGATTATATGGGATTACACACTGAGTTTTCGTAAACTCACCCATCTGTTTATCTATACTGGAAATCCCCAAGCTTAGGCAGATCGGTGCTGCGAGGGACTCAAAGGTGGCCACACAACCGCACGTACTTTCTTGTTTGATTTTAAATTATGGGTATTTTGATGTAATAAGGCCTCTTTAAATATTTATCTTTAATTTGGGGTTTTATTGTTTTGAGTTACAACTGCTAGTAGTAGGATGCGGGTTTTCAAAATAAATAAATGGTTGGGTAAGTAATCTTTTCTAATAAATGGACATTTAATATGATCAACTCTTTGCTAAACGGCTTACATTTTGAAAAAAAACGAGTCATCTTAAATTTCTGTTAAGATCACAAAGGGGTTTAACATAGAATGGCCTTTTCAAACGAGATGACACTTTACAAAAAACACTTCAATGTGACATCGCCAGATTTGTCCATAACATCTAGGCCAGGTTTAGGGTGTTACACATATAGATCTTCTAGCATACCAATGAACCAAACTCAATCATTTAACAACAAAGCTATATAGCCATAAATAAGCATATAGCAAACCATTACAAAACACATAAACAAAAGGCTTTTGCACATGTACTTATATATATATGAGCTTACAATCAATTTAACCAAGATGAGCCCATTTACATGGCCAAATACCAAATTAATCCTTTGACAATTACAAGCCAATACATTTGGCCAAAATCATGATGACACATATAATAAAATGACCAAGTCCTATACGTGCCATGCACTCAAAATGTTTAAGATCATCGATACCCAAAATGACAATTTGATAGTGTGATGTGATCTCCGACGATCTCCAGCTCGAGCTAGCTTGGTGACACTATAAAACAGTGAAAGTAAAACGGAGTAAGCTATATAGCTTAGTAAGCTTATATGAAGAAATAGGCAAATCTTACCATATATTTAACGTTCAACTAATATAATATAAGGAAATATAATTTACCATAGTCTCTTAATCATAATTCATTCCATCACAAACTTACCTTGAATTCATCATTTCGCGAATTTAATAATCATAAGTTTTATGCACTGTAACAACCCGCTTTTGAGTCAAATTGGACCAGTGGTTTTGGGACCACAAATCTGAAGTCAAAATATTTATTTTAATATTTTAATAAGGTTTAAAGCATGATACAATTATTATGTGAAAGTTTCATTAAGAAATTTTACAGTTTAAATGCTTAATTCGGTAAAAAGGACTAAATTGCATAACGTGTAAAAGTTGAGTTCTATTGTTTAAAAGTATCAAATAGCTATGGTTTATTAATATGGAAGTCCTTATTATTTAAATAGTCCATTTATAATGTATGTGGACATTCTTGGACATTGTTTAAGTGATTTATAAGTTATAATTATAAGGTTAGTATAGTAATTTATATATTAAGTTAATAATAAAAAAAATCAAAATCATGTTAATTCATTCATCATCTTGCCAAAATTGAGAAATAAAATAAGGGTTTGAAGCTTCCATGGTTTCAGCACACTCTTAGCTAGATTAAGGTACAGTTTTAGCTCGGTTTTTAATGATTTTTATGTTTTTAAACTCGTTGCAGCTTAATCTAGCTCACCTGTATCTTCGTTTTTGAAACTGGTATAGGTTTTGAATGATGCCATTGTTGAATGCTTGAGTATTTAAATGTTTAATGACAGATTATAAAGGTTTACTGATAGATGTACAAGTTTTGTTAAGTGATTTTTGACAAAAATGTCAAATAGGGATTGAATTGTGAAAATGTAAAATGTGGTAGTTAAAAGTGTGAAATAATGAAAGATATGCTCCGCTAGTGGTATATAGTAAATTCGGCGATCATGGGTTATGGCCTAATTGTGCAATTTTACATTTTTATGTGTTAAGGACTAAAATGCAAAGTAGTCAAAAGTCTAGAGTAAAATTGTAAATTAGCTAAAATGAATGTTTTAGGCTAAATTGAATTGAATGAAAGTTTGAATGAGTTAATTTGATATTATATAGATCAAGATAAGCAAATACCAGAACTAGATCGAGGAAAACGAAAAGTAGACGATTAGCCGATAGTTTTATCCGAGGATACGAGGTAAGTTCGTATAATTAGAATCGAACTTTTATATAATTGAAAATATTTGAAATGAATATTTGTGATTGAGTAATTGATGTACCTGAAATAAAAATGCTTTATTGATATATTATATTGTTACTGAGCCTCGTTTGAACTGTTTCAATTCATTGGATACGAGTGACTTGTCACTAGGGTTACCGATTTGGTTGAGCTCCTGCATTTGTTGCGGACTCACCACAGCTCGTATGAGCTTACAGATATATCAACTCATAAGAGCTTACTGTTTTTAGCGTAGTGGATGTAACACCCCTTACCCGTATCTAAGGCCGGAATAGAGTACGAGGCATTACCAGACTTAACAATACACGTAGACAAAAATCGGGCCATAAAATTTCATTTAATTCAAAACTTTTCGAACATATGCATAACAAACAAAGTTAACTATATCATTACATCAAAACGTAGGACATAGCACGATTAATTAAACTTATAAACCATAATGGATAAGGACCACATCTTATAATCATATACGATAACTCAATCCAAACTGATACGTTTGGTCAAAATCATAATAAAAGTACATATCACAAACCAACTTCCTATACATGCCACTCACTTAATATTTCTAATATTTGAATTAATTCTACCAAAAATGATAGTTTGATAGTGTGATTTTGCCTTCGACAATCTCTAACCCGAGCCGACCTGCCAATACTAAAGAAATGGAGAGGATGGGTAACCTTTACGCTTAGTAAGTTCATATGAAAATAATAAGCAATTACTACCATGCTTTTCAAGATAAAACACTATAATTGTACAATTACACATATTCAGGTTAAGCTGTGTTTTCGAGTTACAGCTACTAAATCATTCATATCTGAAGCTAAAAAACTCTAAATTTAGTTTCGTTAATTTTCCTTGAAACTAGATTCATATATCTTTCTCCCATAAAATTTCCAGAATTTTTGGTTTGCCAATTAGTATAGTTTATTAGTTAAAGTCTCCCCTGTTTCAGAGTATGACTACTCTGACCTCTGTGCACTACGAACCAAATTTATCCCTGTACAGAATTTCAACGACCATACCGTTTATTTCCCTTAAAAATGGACTCAATAAGGAATCCATTCATGTAAAATATGACTCTTAATAATTTTTTTACAATTTATGGTGAATTTCTAAAGTTAGAAAAGGGGATCTCAAATTCATTCAGACCCTGTGTCACAAGAATTCAAATATCACACAATATAGAATCTAGCTACATATATCCCGTAGCTCTCTAGAACCACGCATGCGACCTAGCTACATATATCCCGTAGCTCTCTTGTCTACATGGTGTACACATAGTATCACCCATGCGACCTAACTACATCATAATGTCTCGTAGCTCTCTTGTACACATGATGTGCACTCAGCACCATACATGTGACCTAGCTACATACCATCTGTATCATCCAATCTTTCCGAAGGTTCAACCAGGATTTCTCTCTTTTCCAACAATTCCACCAATCAAGTAATTATCAACAAACATATTTCCAATATTATTATAAAATATCATAATACAAGTAAAATTGATATATTACTTACATCTCATTTAATATCAAGGCAATAACATTAAATTGCACATTGCATTATTAAAAATCATATGAACTTACAATTGCTCATAATATCCATAATCATAGAAATCACATTTATGTATGATAATTCAATGCACTTCATGTACCATAGACATATTTTTAAATCAATTCATAAACTTAGCACCATAACATTTAATTTAAAATAATTCAATTAATTCACTAAATTTAACTTTCAAATATAAATTACAACATTATTGCAGTATTATTATCATACCAACTTACCTCGATCCAGAAATGGCAATTTACTATTTTAGTCCATAACCTTGTATTTTCCCGATTTAAGCTTGAATCTCGATTTTCTTCATCTATAATATCATATTTAGCCTAATAATTAGTCACATTATTCATACGGCTCCAAAAATCATATTTTTACAAATTTTCATTTTGACCCCTAAACTTTTGCATATTTGCACTTTTGCCCCAAGGTTCGAAAATTAAACTTCATCCTATTTTCTTATGTTTTATGACATGCTGATCATTTTTCCCTTCTATGGAAACATCAAATTCTCACTCTAACATGTACTTATGACTATTAGGTATTTTTACCGATTAAGCCCTCTTACTCGTTTTCACTTAAAACCGAGTAGCACAAGTTGTTTAACATAATTTAAAACCTCATATTCTATCATAAAACACCAAAATACACAAATTTAACTCATGGATATTTTTCCAAATACAAACCCTAGGTTGAATTATTGCTAGCATAAGCTTAATCAAGTTACCGGGATTCCAAAAACGTAAAGAACTTGAAAAACGGGGTTAGAACGGACTTACTATTGAGCTTGGAAAGCTTGAAAACCCTAGCCATGGCTTCCCCCATGATAATTTCGACCTCCATGAAAAAGATGAGTCAAATTTGGCTTTATTTTCCCTTTTTATTTCTTTTAATTACCAAATGACTAAAATGCCCTTACTACTAAACTTTCCAAAAATTCCATCCATGTCCAATTTTTGTCCATAGACTTAGAAATTGGTCATATTTCTATTTAAGACCTCCTCATTAATATTCCAAAACAATTTCATACTAAAAACTTCTAGAATACAAGTTTTGCAAATTATTCAATTTAGTCCCTAATTTCAATTTAAGCACTTTATGCATACAATTTCTTCACGAAATTTTCACACAATCATGCAATCATGTCATAGACCTCAAAATAATCATAAAATAATTATTTCTATCTTAGATTTGTGGTCACAAAACCACTATTCTGATTAGGCCCTTATTCGGGATATTATAGTGGAGCTTATCATTTTAGCTCGTATAAGCTTACTATTCAGCTCGATAGAGCTTACCGTTTCAGCTCAATAGATCATACTGTTCATTAACTTAGGAGGAGCTTACCGATCATGGCTCGAAAGAGCATAAATGATAATAAATTGATGGATTACTGATGTTATTCACCTGAGTATCCTTTGAATATCTAATAGGTTCAATAGGCATAAATACTGTTTATACGGATGAGTTACAGTTTATAAATGTTACTATTGTTATATATGATATATGAATTTGGAATTGTAACATCTCGAAATAGGGCCTAAATGGAATAGTGGTTGCAAAACCACAAATCTGAGATAGAAAAGTTTATTTCGATTAATTTTTATGATTTACCGAGTGATTAGATGCATGTGTTAGAGTATTGATAAGAAATTTTATAGATTGCATGTTTAATTTGCCTATTAGGGCTTATTTGCAGAAGTTGCTGTAACAGCCTGATTTAGGGCCTAAACAGAACTATGGTTTTAGAATCGTGAATTTGAAGTCGAAAAATTTATTCTGATTAAGTTTTAAGGTTTATTTATTGATTAAAATATTGTGTAAAAATATCGTTAAGAAATTGTATTGATAAAGTGCTTAATTGGACTTTTAGGACTAAATTGCAAAAGTTGCAAAATATGTGTTCTAATTCATAAGTACTTGATTGAAATGGGGTTTTAAAGAGGAGGTCCTTAAATGGCAATTAGACCATTATATTTTAGTTGGACAAAAATGAGCATGAATAGGACAAAATTTTAAAGAAAGGCCTTAAGGGCATTTTAGTCATTTGGTAATTAAAAGAAATAAAAAGGGAAAATAAAGCCAAAATTGACTCATCTTTCTCATGGAGGCCGAAATTAGCATGGGGGAAGCCATGGCTAGGGTTTTCAAGCTTTCCAATCTCAATAGTAAGTCCGTTCTAGGCCCGTTTTTCAAGTTCTTTACGTTTTTGGAATCCCGATAACTTAATTAAGTTTATTCTAGCAATAATTTAAGCTAGGGTTCATATTTGGACAAAATACCCATAGGTGAAATGTGTTTATTTTGATGTTTTATGGTAGAATATGAAGGCTAAAATTATGTTAAACAACTTTTGCTAAGCGGTTTTAAGCAAAAATGAGTAAAACGGCTTAATCGGTAAAAGATGTTATTGTTCATAACTATGTGTTAGAGTGAGAATTTGATGTTTCCATAGAAGGAAAAAATGATCAGCATGTCATAAAACATAAGGATAAGGGATGAAGTTTAATTCCCAAGCCTAGGGGCAAAAGTGTAAATATGCAAAAGTTTAGGGGCAAAGTTGTAATTTTTCCAAATTTTGAGTTAAGAACTGTTTTGAGTAGTACATTAATTAAATAAGTAAAATATGATGTTTTAGATCCCGAAAAATGAGATTTGAACCTAGAATGGGAGAAAAATCAAAAATCAGGAAAGTTGGTAAAATGGTCGTTTTAGTATCGAGGTAAGTTCACATGTATAATAAGCGTTAATTTATGCATGTTTCAATGTAAAATTGATATATTTACTATGATTGTCGAGGTGTTGAAAGTAAGTATAATTATGATGATTTAAATGTTCAATATTAATTCGACATGGAAATGAGAAAGTATGTAAGTTTGTATGTAAATAATACATTATCTTTATTACGTTTTTATATTTCAACATATTTTATGTATTGTAGCTGATTTTTGAGTCATAAATGACTATTGGAAGAATGGAATAAAGTATTAGAAAGTGAGATACTTCCTGTTTGAACCTTCGGAATCGAAAGATACAGATGGTATGTAGCTAGGTCACATGTGTAATAAGGGATGTATACCATGTATACAAGAGAGCTACGAGACATTATGAGGTAGCTAGGTCGCATGGGTGATACTATGTGCACACCATGTAAACAAGAGAGCTACGAGATAAAGTGGCTAGGTCACATGGGTGGTACTAAGTGTTCACCATGTGTACAAGAGAGCCAAAATTATGTGTCCAATCAATCTAGGTCACATGAGTGGTGCTAAGTGAAGGCCACTATGTGTACAAGAGAGCTTCAATTTCAAAGGTGGGCTGTGTGGGATACCATCGCGTATCTGTTATTATTCCGAAGAGTTCAACTGGGAAATTGATTAAATGAAATTGTGTATGACTTTGTGATGATAAGTGTAAGTATATACGTGTGTAACTTATGAGTAATATGCACGATATGTGATTAGAAATTGGAAAGATTGTTATGGGTAAGTGATGAATACAATTGACGTGTGAAAGATCAAAATTTACAATAAAACTATTCTAGATAGTTGCAGTGACAAGAATCTAAAACTTTACCAAAAATAGTAGAAATTGAATCAGAGACTAAATGAGATATAAAATTAAAGCTTAATGAGTCTATTTTCATATAACAGAAATAAACAAGCAAAGGAATTCTATATTCTGAGATATTTAATTTTATATGTGACTGGTTCAGAATGACTATGTGATCCCCTGTTCTGACTTTGAAAAGACATTAAAACATTGTACAAAAATAATTATGGGATATAATTTATATGTTTGAAATCCTTAATGAGTCTAGTTTCAAATAAAATAAACGATAACATCATATGAGTTTTGTACGAAGAGAAAATTTATTTGTAGGGAAGAGTGGTCAGGGCAGTTGAGCAGTGAAACAGGGGTAAATTCAATGAATAAACTGTACTAATTGGCTAGACCAAAAATTTTAAAAATTTTATGGTAAGAATATACGTGAATTTAGTTTCATGGAAAATTAACGGTTTGTAATTTGGAGCTCTGGAAATAAATAATTTAGCTACTGGTACTCTGCTTGACAGCTTATTTTGAACCTGTTTATAATTGTAATGGTGAAAGTATGTGTGTTTGTAATGGTAATATTACGGGAACATATTGTGACTTTGTTTAATGTATGATAATGTATTGTTTATTAATATTTACATATTTACTTACTAAGTTATAATGCTTGCTCTCTTCCTTTCCTTTTTCTTATAGTGTCACAGATGTTAGCTCGAGTTGGAGGTCACCGGAGGTTAAATCACACTATCAAACTATTGATCTATATATAAAGCTTTTAAAGTATTATTAAGTCTTTGGCATGTATGGGGACTCGTTTAATTGTTATTAAGTTGCTGGGAGTTGGCCTAAAATACTGACCTATGTTATTTGAAGGTCTCTATTGTATAAAGTCATTTAATGTAGATAGTCTTGAATATGTTTGAAAAGTTTAAAATTGATGAAATTTTATGTCTCGGTTTTAAATGATTACAATTACTCAAGTTTGGTAATACCTCGTACCCTATTTCAGCGTAGGATACGGGTAAGGCGTGTTACATTTAGTGGTATCAGAGCTATGGTTTAGTCAGTTCTCAGACTAACCTAGCATGTGTAAGATTTAAGTTATACATGTCATATTACTACCTGTAATAGTGTGATGCCTCCTGATCCCGATGAAATAGTTCTGTTGAGACAGAAGTGTTTTCCAACCGAGCTACCATCGACAGTGTAAAAAGGGGTAAAGTAAGTTCATATAATTTAGTGGATATATTGGTGTACTTAAAAATTGATCTTGGTGACTTGTGATGATATGTGTGAGATCAAGTGTAAAATGAAATAGGCATAAGTGGAGAAATATAGAAAAGTGAAAAGAAATGAAAGTTTACATCGTTATAAACTCATCCATGTTCGTTTAACATTGACATGATATTATGTGTCTAACTTATTTGACTAAGTGAATGTGATAAATAGATTTACTCAAATTTATGGAATGTATGTTTGAGTGCATTTGTTTTAAGATATGAATATGTGTGTAAGTCTGTCTAAAGTGAATTATATAACTGTGATAATATTAAGATGAAATGAGACTCGTAAAAGGTAAGAGTATTAGTTCATGATATTTATGTGATAATGAATGAGTTGTGAATAAGAATTTCTCTTGGAATATGAAAGATGAGATGAAGGGAAAGTTTATATTATGATAAGTGTTTATGTTGATTGGCAATTGTTTGATGCTATGAGTGTAACTTGTGAAATTAAATGAATGTTATGAGTAATTCTATTTGAGAATTATGAACACATGTATAAGTGTATTTGTTTGTATAAGATGATAGGAGGGTTGTGTAAAATGAATATGCATGTTGAGTTATATGAAGCAAAGTATATATATATTGATGAGTGTTAAGTTATATGCATGAATATATAAGAGGCAAGTTAGAAGTGTTACAGCCTCACTCCCTTCCAATAAGATTAATTGACAATGTGATAGCATTTGAGAATGGTTTAATAAATGAACTCAGTTGCAGAAAAGATGTCAAGTTAATATGAAGATTTTCTGAATTCTGAAATGTTATAGTTAAAGAAAGATTAGACTTAGTTAATTAACTCATTCAGGTATGATGGTTAAAGTATATGATTGTTGGATTTTTTTTAAAATAAATTTTGATTGTGAATGAGATAATATGGATTTAGTAATGATAGAATTAGATAGAAGAATAGTGATTGAGCTGTATTAATAGCTGAATGCAGAGTTTTTGGTTTAAAAAAAAAAGTGAAAGCAAATGTGGGAATTGGAAATAGTTTTCAATTAATATAGAGGTCATATAGAGTTGAAACTTAGTTATATTGGATTTCAATTTGATAGTGGGGTGATTTTGAAAGTACTGCTTTGAAGAAAATTTGTTTGGAGATGTTTAAGAAATTTTGAGAAAAGATATTGAATCTTTTTACCGGTAAGATTTTCGGGGACGAAAATCCCTAAAGGGGGGAGAAATGTAACATCTCGAAATAGGGCCTAAATGGAATAGTGGTTGCGAAACCACAAATCTAAGATAGAAAAGTTTATTTCGATTAATTTTTATGATTTACCGAGTGATTAGATGCATGTGTTAGAGTATTGATAAGAAATTTTATAGATTGCATGTTTAATTTGCCTATTAGGGCTTATTTGCGAAGTTCTTTAGAATAAATTGATTTAGGGCCTAAACGGAACGATGGTTTTAGAACCGCGAATTCGAAGTCAAAAAATTTATTCAGATTAAGTTTTAAGGTTTATTTATTGATTAAAATATTGTGTAAAAATATCGTTAAATGGTAAATAGACCATTATATTTCATTTGGACAAAAATGGGCATGAATAGGACAAAATTTTAAAGAAAGGCCTTAAGGGCATTTTAGTCATTTGGTAATTAAAAGAAATAAAAAGGGAAAATAAAGCCAAAATTGACTCATCTTTCTCATGGAGGCCGTAATTAGCATGGGGGAAGCCATGGCTAGGGTTTTCAAGCTTTCCAAGCTCAATAGTAAGTCCGTTCTAGACCCGTTTTTCAAGTTCTTTACGTTTTTGGAATCCCGATAACTTAATTAAGCTTATTCTAGCAATAATTTAAGCTAGGGTTCATATTTGGACAAAATAACCATAGGTGAAATGTGTTTATTTTGATGTTTTATGGTAGAATATGAAGGCTAAAATTATGTTAAACAACTTTTGCTAAGCGGTTTTAAGCAAAAATGAGTAAAACTACTTAATTCAGAAAAGATGTTATTGTTCATAACTATGTGTTAGAGTGAGAATTTGATGTTGCCATAGAAGGGAAAAATGATCAGCATGTCATAAAACATAAGGATAAGGGATGAAGTTTAATTCCCGAGCCTAGGGGCAAAAGTGTAAATATGCAAAAGTTTAGGGGCAAAATTGTAATTTTTCCAAAGTTTGAGTTAAGGACTGCTTTGAATATTACATTAATTAAATAAGTAAAATATGATGTTTTAGATCCCGAAAAATGAGATTTGAACCTAGAATGGGAGAAAAATAAAAAATCGGGAAAGTTGGTAAAATGGCCGTTTTAGTATCGAGGTAAGTTCACATGTATAATAAGCATTAATTTATGCATGTTTCAATGTAAAATTGATATATTTACTATGATTGTTGAGGTGTTGAAAGTAAGTATAATTATGATGATTTAAATGTTCAATATTAATTCGACATGGAAATGAGAAAGTATGTAAGTTTGTATGTAAATAATACATTATCTTTATTACGTTTTTATATTTCAGCATATTTTATGTATTGTAGCTGATTTTTGAGTCATAATTGACTATTGGAAGAATGGAATAAAGTATTAGAAAGTGAGATACTGCCTCTTTGAACCTTTGGAATCGAAAGATACAAATGGTATGTAGCTAGGTCACATGTGTAATACGGGATGTATACCATGTGTACAAGAGAGCTACGAGACATTATGAGGTAGCTAGGTTGCATGGGTGATACTATGTGTACACCATGTAAAGAAGAGAGCTACGAGATAAAGTGGCTAGGTCACATGAGTGGTACTAAGTGTTCACCATGTGTACAAGAGAGCCAAAATTATGTGTCCAATCAATCTAGGTCACATGAGTGGTGCTAAGTGAAGGCCACTATGTGTACAAGAGAGCTTCAATTTCAAAGGTGGGCTGTGTGGGATACCATCGCGTATCTGTTATTATTCCGAAGAGTTCAACTGGGAAATTGATTAAATGAAATTGTGTATGACTTTGTGATGATAAGTGTAAGTATATACGTGTGTAACTTATGAGTAATATGCACGATATGTGATTAGAAATTGGAAAGATTGTTATGGGTAAGTGATGAATACAATTGACGTGTGAAAGATCAAAATTTACAATAAAACTATTCTGGATAGTTGCAGTGACAAGAATCTAAAACTTTACCAAAAATAGTAGAAATTGAATCAGAGACTGAATGAGATATCAAATTAAAGCTTAATGAGTCTATTTTTATATAAAAGAAACAGAGCAAGCAAAGAAATTCTATATTCTGAGATATTTAATTTTATATGAGACTGGTTCAGAATGTCTATGTGATCCCCTGTTCTAACTTTGAAAAATTATTAAAACATTGTACAAAAATAATTATGGGATATAATTTATATTTTTGAAATCCTTAATGAGTCTAGTTTTAAATAAAATAAACGATAACATCATATGAGTTCTGTACAAAGAGAAAATTTATTTGTAGGGAAGAGTGGTCAAGGCAATTAAGCAGTGAAACATGGGTGAATTCAATGAATAAACTGTACTAATTGGCTAGACTAAAAATTCTGAAAATTTTATGGTAAGAATATACGTGAATATAGTTTTAAGGAAAATTAACGGTTTGTAATTTGGAGCTCTAGAAATAAATAATTTAGTTGCTGGTACTCTACTAGACAGCTTATTTTGAACCTGTTTATAATTATAATAGTGAAAGTATGTGTGTTTGTGATGGTAATATTCCGGGAATATATTGTGACTTTGTTTAATGTGTGATAATGTATTGTTTATTAATATTTACATATTTACTTACTAAGCTATAATGCTTACTCTCTTCCTTTCCTTTTTCCTATAGTGTCACAGATGTTAGCTCGAGTTGGAGGTCGCCGAAGGTTAAATCACACTATCAAACTATTGATCCATATATAAATGTTTTAAAGTATTATTAAGTCTTTGGCATGTATGGGGACTCATTTAATTGTTATTAAGTTGCTAGGAGTTGGCCTAAAATACTGACCTATGTTATTTGAAGGTCTCTATTGTATAAAGTCATTTAATATAGATAGTCTTGAATATGTTTGAAAAGTTTAAAATTGATGAAATTTTATGTCTTGGTTTGAAATGATTACAAGTACTCAAGTCTGGTAATACCTCGTACCTTGTTTTAGCGTTGGATACGGGTAAGGGGTGTTACAAGAATGATGCAAAGTATTGTATTAATGGATGGTTTCATGTATTTTTAAATGACTAACATGTGATGAATAGTTGTGATTAGGTATTTGTTAATTGAATTGGCTACACTTTATGTATTAATTTGATTATGTATAAATGGTAAGTTTAATTCTAAATTATACGGCCTTATTAAGCTATAAAGCTTACTCTATTTTTTTTCTATGTTTTATAGAGGTTCGTTAGCTCGCTCGTTTCAGACAAGTCGGAGTTGCACATCACACTATCAAATTTCCAGTTGGTACTTTTGAAATTGTGGATTTGTAAATATGGCATGTATAGGCTAGTTTAAATGTTGATAGTTGGTCACTTGAAAGTTATGCTTTTGGTATATTTTGTGTATGAGTTAAGCCATGTGATTTGGCTTATTTTGGTATCATATTTGGTTGTGTATAAGTGTTTAATTATGGCATGTTTTGGCAAGGTATTGATGGAATGGAATTATGCAAGTGAAGTTTTGATATGTAGTTGTTAAATGAATGGATTACGCATGATGTTGAATAGGTATTTGGGCATGTAATTGTTAGGTTTTGATATGGTAAATAATGTGTATTGAAATGGTTATTTTGGCTGCCAATTGAGTTGTAAAAATGTGGTTATCTATGCCTATGAATGCTTGTGTTTATAGGGTGGCAAAATGGCCTTACAAATAGCCTATTTTTGTCCACACAGGCAAAGACACGGGCGTGTGTCTCAGCCGTGTGCAACACACGATCATGCTGCATGGCCGTGTGGCCCCTGGGGTGCCCTTCCAAATTAAGTCAGTTTACCCTACAATTTTGGCACGGCCTGATACATAGGTGTGTGTGGCCATTTCGAAGGGCACACGAGCTAGACACACAGGCGTGTGGTTGGTCGTGTGACCCAAGTCAGTATCCTCTCCAGTTTTCCACGGTTTCGTACACGGGCGTGTCATCGGCCGTGTGACACAAGTTAGTATGTATGCCCTGTTTTCACACAGTCTAAGACACGGGCGTTTCTACTACCCGTGTGAGGAACACAGCCTGTTCACACAGGCGTGTGACACTTGAAATGTTGAAATTTTTATAAGTTTCCAAAATTTTAGTATGTTACCGATTTAATCCTGAATGCATGTTTTAAGCTTCGTTTGCTCGATTTAAGTACATATTGAATGTGAATGAATGATATTGACAAAAATAAGATGCTATTGGATATATGATTGTTCTGAATTAAGTTAGAAGTCCGGTAATGCCTCTTAACCTGCTCCGGTGATGGTTACGAGTTAGGGGTGTTACATGCACATACCTATACCAACTCGTAATGGTATCATACTTATTCTCATCTTTGACATACCCAATGAACCACTCAGAATAATAATATTGGATACTCAGAAAACGTTGCACACAAGGTGTCATATATGTAGCCATTGTTACCTCTATCTCATAACACATATATGCTCGCTATCGAGCCATCAGCAAGCCTGTTCACACAAGCTATCAGTCCAGACGTAGCTACATGATGCTGCTGACACAAGCTGTCAAGTAACCGCAACATATGCCAGTATACTCGGCCACCGGTAGGACGTATAGGGCTAGCACCTGGATCACATAACATAATACCCTAGTGACATGTAATTGTATCCTAATCTATTCCTAATGTTTGATTGGGATTTCTCGCTTGCCAAAACGTCCTCAAACCTGTCCGTAGAGTCGTTTACACAATCCACACAAAATTAAAGCATTTAAAATACAATTATAATAAAGCTTATTTACATACGAACTTACCTCGGTTACAAAAAATGCGAAAAGGATCTATTCGTCAATTACTTTATTTTTCCCCCGATCTACATTCGAACTTTGTTTTTCTTGATAATCGAGCTTGAAAGCTTGGCCAAAACCCTAGCTATGGCTTCCTCTAAAATTTTGGCTAGGGGGGACTAAAGTGAAAAAGATATACACTTTTATTTAGTTAATTTTGTCTTTATTTACCAAATTGCTAAAATGCCCTTAATGCAGAACTTTAGAATTTTACCTAACCATATCCATTTTTGTCCACCCAAAGTATAATGGTCTAATTACAATTTAAGGACCTCCAATTTAAAATCTCATAGCTTTTTACTACCTTTAACCTATAGAACTTAAAATTTTCACCTATAGCAATTTAGTCCTTTTAGTCAAATTGAGCACTCAATCGATAAAATTTCTTAATGAAATTTTTACACAATTATTCTATGATGCTGTAAACCTTAAAAAAATAATAAAATAAATATTTCTACTTCGGATTTGTGGTCCCTAAACCACTTTTCTGATTTGACCCAAAAATGAGCTGTTACAACTCCCCCCTTAGGGATTTTCGTCCCTGAAAATCTTACCGGAAAAGAGGTTAGGGTACTGTTTTCTCATAGCTTCCTTATGTTCCCACATATCTTCTTTGACCCTGTGTTGTTGCCACAAAACTTTCACTAGAGCTATGCTTTTATTTCTCAACTGTTTATTCACTCAAGCTAACATTTTGATCAGTTCTTCACCGTATGTCATATCAGGTATAATCTCAATCTCTGATGGTGAGATTACATGCAATGGATCTGATCGATATTGTCACAACATCGACACGTAAAATACATTATGGATCCTTTCCAGCTCCAACGGCAAAGCTAGTCGATATGCCACTGGCCCTATTCTTTCAATAATCTCATACGACCCAATGAAACGCGAACTCAACTTGCCTTTACGACCAAATCTAAGAATTTTCTTCCACGGAGACACTTTTAGAAACACTTTATCACCAACCTGAAATTTAATATCCTTCCGTTTCAAATCCACGTATGATTTTTATCGATCCGAAGCTGCTTTCTAACAATTATGAATTACTTTCACTTTCTCTTCAGTTTCTCTCACCAAATCAACCCTGTGAATATGTTTCTCACTGAGCTTGGTCTAGTACAGCAGAGTTGTAACACCCCTATCCCGTAACCATCGTCGAAATAGGTAAGGGGCATTACCAGATAAACAGAACAATACAGATTAACATAGAATCACAGATATCACATAATATTATTGCATAAGCAAAATAACAATTCATCCCTTATGGAGGTCTCCAAGACCTAAGACATACTTTTAGAAAAGGTCGGGACTAAACCGAACACATTCAGAATTTTCAAAACTTAGAAAAATATTTCAATTCTGTTGAGGTCACACGCCGTGTGACCAGGCCGTGTGCCTTACACGGGCACCAGATACGCCCATGTGATCCAGCCGTGCCAAAATAGAGTATATATACTGACTTTTACACACAGCCAACAGACACGCCCAAGTGCTATGGTCGTGTGAAACTTAGCTAGCTACTGACTTAAGCCCACGGCCATATCACACGCCCATGTGTCTTAACCATATGACTTTAAGAGGTTACTGCTTTGCATACACGGCCACAAGGCACGCCTGTGTTCCCTGATCGTATGGCACAATGCAGGCTTGGTTTAAGCCAACTTGTCACCCCTATTTGGGACATTCCTATAAGCAATATTAAACAACAGTCATGCCAGAATTTTCAGCCAATACAATGCTTAAAACATGCTTCACTATAACTAAATCATCATCATTCAATAACCTATTCAAATCTATACCAAAACACATTAAAAAATCATATTACAACAACATGCCAAAATGCTCATATCATAGTTCACTTATGGCACCTTCTAACTCATGCTTAAATTTACCATTTCCTCAACTTGGCATATTTCCAAATAACATATTTAATTCACAATTTAGTCCTTCAAAACCTCATTTTCACAAATTAGCCCAAATAGCTTTATTCCATCAAAAATTCAAGAACAAAGCATGATAATCACACATATATCTTTCATAATACAAAACTCATATAATCATTAATGACACATTTCATAATCTTCAACAGAAATAGAAATTCAGACATGGGTTTTGAAGAACAAGAAGCAATGATCACAAAAACGTAGAAGTTATCAAAAATAGACGAAAATTCATACCTTAATCAAGGATTAAGCTAGCCTAAACCTAAAATGGCTTTCTTATTTTTATTTCCTTTGATTTTCGATTATAATATGTGTTTATGAACACATTCATGCAATTTCTTTTCTTTAATTCATATCCAAGCATGAATTACCATTGTATCCTTCATTAATAAACATATCAATTACATAAAACAAGGTCATTTATGTAACGCCCCGTACCCGAGACCGTCACCGGAGTCGAACACGAGGTGTTAACAGACTTAATTCATTACTTTAAACAGCTCAAACAATTTATTTTTAAAATTTTCAGTCAAGCTAGCAATCTGCGTCATAGTCGCTTAAAAATTCATATCTCGAGTTCAAAAACTCGAAATCCAATTCCGTAAATTTTCCCTAAAACTAGACTCATATATCTATTTACCAATTTTTTTATAGAATTTTTGGTCAAGCAAATTAGTACAGTTTATTAGTTAAAGTCTCCCCTATTTCAGGGTTTGACTATTCTGACCTCTGTGTATTACGAATCAGATATCTCCCTGTACAGAGTTTCAATGACTATGCCGTTTATTTATAATAAAACTACACTCAATAAGGAATCTTTACATATAAATCATGACTTCTAATTATCTTTGAAAAATTTGTGGTGAACTTCCAAAGTCAGAACAGGGGATCCAGAAATTGCTCTGGCCCTGTTTCATAAAAATTTAAACATCTCATAAAATATAACTCATATACCTGTTTTGTTCCATCCATATGAAAATATACTCATCAAGCTTCAATTCCATAACTTATTCATTATTTAATTCCATTTCTACTATTTTTAGTGATTTTTCAAATTCACGTCACTACTGCTGTCTGAATCTATTTTATGGTAAATTTTACCCATTTCATGGTTCCCATGGATTAGCTAGCAATTTAGCATGCATAACACCAAATATGATCATGATTAGCGATTCCAATGGCTAATCATTACCAAGCATTTCCATACCACTCAATAACCATATCATAAGACCATATATACAAAATGATTATAATGCTATACATGCCATACTCAAAATATACAAGCCATTATGCCCAGATGGTATACGGATAGTGTGAGCGTGCCTCCGACCATTTTTGATTTTCGAGCTGGCTTGTCAACACTACAAGGAATGAAAAGGAGGGAGTAAGCATAAAATCTTAGTAAGTTCACATGCAAATAGCAAGTAACACAACTATATAAGCAAACATAAAACATCATTTGCATAATCATCACCGAGACATTCATATCACATTTTCATTTATCATCTTACCATATTGTTGTTATATCGAGTTTTCAACCCGAGGGTTAAGTACATACCTGTTCAAAGTATCCATTTCACAACACTTACCAATACGTCCCTTTCATCTCGAGTATTCCTCCATTTGAGTAGAATTTTACTCGTTGAACACATCGGAATATAATACGGATACATGGAAAGTTTGCACATAAGTGCCACATATGTAGCCAAGCTACCATGTAACCCGCCCATAAGTGAACTCGGACTCAATTCAACGAGCTCGGGCATTCGCATCCATAAGTGAACTCGGACTCAACTCAACGAGCTCGGATGCCTAGTTACATCTCTCGAACTCGGACTCAACTCAACGAGTTCGGACATTCGCATCCATAAGTGAACTCGGACCCAACTCAATGAGCTCGGATGCCTAGTTACATCTCACGAACTCGGACTCAACTCAACGAGTTCGGAACTCAATATCCTAGTGACATGTCACTTGTATTCTAATCTATTCCCAAGGTTCAAATGGGCTTTTTCCTCGATCACATATCCTTGCCATCTTCCATGGAATATTGAAACCGACACTCGATAGAAATTCATATTTATCAAGTAGTAAACATAGTATACATATTACTCAATAATAACCACAAAGCATAATATTTCATGATAAAAATCTTCATATCATATAAATAACTTTAATGATAATAATCATCATATCATATAAATAACATTATATTACTTAAATTGACAATTATGTTACCACATTTACACATGAACTTACCTCATATGTGAAAATGGCTACTTTTACCATTTCGTCCACAACTTGGTATTTTCCCCATTTTAGCCCGAATTTTAGTTTTCCTTGCTAATCGAGCTTGGAAGCTTGAAAAACCCTAGCCATGGTTTCTCCTTGTTATATTCGGCCATGGGGTTGAAGATGAGCAAAATTGGCTTTTAATTTTGTATTTTAATTCATTTTACCCCTAAATGACCAAAATGCCCTTACTACTAAACTTTCCAAAAATTCCATCCATGTCCAATTTTTGTCCATAGACTTAGAAATTGGTAAAATTGCTATTTTAGCCCTCCTAATTAATATTTTGAAAACAATTTCATACTAGAAACTTCTAGAATGCAAGTTTTGCAAATTATTCGATTTAGTCCCTAATTTCAATTTAAGCACTTTATGCATAAAATTTCTTCACGAAATTTTCACACAATCATGCAATCATATCATAGACCTCAAAATAATCATAAAATAATTATTTCTATCTTGGATTTTGTGGTCACGAAACCACTATTTCGACTAGGCCCAAATCAGGATATTACAATTTATTACCACACATAAATTCAATGGAGTAATTGCCACATAAGGCCATAATAATCCAAAGCCCTGCCAATTAAACATATTGAATATATGGCATGCAAATTTTATCATTTACGCAATTAAATCCTTTTTCATAATTAAGCACAGAAACAGACAAATTAAATCACTGAAACTTCGCAGATATAAATTCACATATCACAGACACAGAAAATAATATTAAAATATTTTTTGGACTACAATTTGTGGTCCCGAAACCACTATTCTGACTAGGGTCTATGTAACAGTCCAGTTTTGACCCTAGTCGGAATAGTGGTTTTGGGACCACAAATTCGATCTGAAAAATATTTTAATATTATTTTTCGTGTCTTTGATATGTGAATTTATATCTTTGAAATTTTTGTGCTTTAATTT
Organism: Gossypium anomalum; assembly: GCA_025698475.1. Classification (NCBI taxonomy): domain Eukaryota; kingdom Viridiplantae; phylum Streptophyta; class Magnoliopsida; order Malvales; family Malvaceae; genus Gossypium; species Gossypium anomalum. The sequence goes on along the minus strand of CM046959.1, from coordinate 39,685,409 downwards.
GTTTGTTTCTGCGAGTAATTATGAAAAAGGATTAAATCGCATAAAGTGTAAAAGTGGAGTGCTAGATGTTAAAGCACCTATTTCGCTTGGCTTTTAAAATAAAGGTCATTGCATGTCAATTGTACCATTGAAAGCATGAGTGGACAATTATGACCTTAATATAATGGTTTATTAATGGTTTAATTAAAGGGCAAAAAGGGAAAATGGCTTTTAATGTGTAATATAATAAAATAAACATAAAATGGCCATGTATTTTCACCTTATTCAGTCGAAAATCAAAGGAAATAAAAAGGAGAAAGCCATTTAGGGTTCGGCTAGCTTAATCCTTGATTAAGATATGAATTTTCGTCCGTTTTTTATAATTTCTGCGCTTCTGTGATCGTTGCTTCGTGTTCTTCAAAACCCATGTCTGAAATTTTGTTTCTGTTAAAGATTTCATGAAATGCCATTGTTGATATCATGAGTTTTATGATGTTCTTGGATGAATCATGAAGGCTTGGTAGATAATTTATAAGTTTTGTCTTTGAATTTTGATGAAATAGAGCTATTTAGGCTAATTTGTAAAAATAAGGTTTTGGAGGACTAAATTATGAATTAAACATGTTGTATGAGCTTATACAAAAGCCATGAAAATTCGGCTAGCCCTTGTTGCAAAGAAATTTTACATATTGGTGATTTTGTAAAAAATGGACTAAATTGTCATAGTGTGAAAATGTAAGGGCTAAAATGTAAAGTGCCCTAAATATGTGTATATGGATTAAATTGAATGAAATGAATGATTGAATGGTTGAATTTGTATTGTATTAGATCAAGAACAAAGAAAATCAGACTTAAATCTAGGGAAGTCCAAAATAGTTGAATAATAGACTCATTTTATATGAAACCCGTCCGAGGTAAGTCAAAATACAATTACATGTTAATTGAAATAAATTCTGCACATATAAGCTATAATCTGTATTGGATGGTCTTGAGTGCCTGATGAATATCTTTGGAGTAAAGTATGATAATATCTGAAAAGCTTTGCATGCTTTTGAGAAAAGTTGACATCTGTCGAAGATATCGTGTAAGACCGTGTCTGGGACAGAGGCCTCGATTGAGATTTACGTATAAGACTATGTCTGGGACATCAGCATCATATTTGATTTCGTTTAAGACCCTGTCTGGGGCTAAGGCATCGATAATGAATTACATGTAAGACCACGTGCGGGACGTTGGCATTGTACTTGTTTATGAGCATCCAGATCGTTTTCGACACATGTCGATGATAGCATACGAAATCTGAGATTAAGTATATGAAATGTATAACTTATGCAGGAACGTTTGTATCATACTAAGTCTCTGAATATGAAAGACTTTGTTTTGTGAAATAACTTTGAATTCTTATTATTGATTTTACTTATATGTTTAAATGGATGGATTAGCTGTATTTGACTTACTAAGCTCTTTGTAGCTTACTCTGTGTGGTTTCTATCTATTTTACAGTTATAGTAGCTACTGAAGGCTCGGGATAGTCGAGGATTGTCATCACACCGTCAAACTCTTTTTGGTACTTTTGAAAGTGTCAATATTTTTAACTATGGCATGTATAGGCTAGAATGGGTTAGTTTGTAAATTTGATATGTATATATGTTATGCCATGTCAATTGGCTAGCAAATGATAAATATTGTGCATAGTTTTATTTGTGTTTGTTATGTGCCATATTCTAATGAGAATTGGTTATCTTAAAGCATGAATTTGGTTAAAATTTTGGTATGAATGTTGTGTATTATTGCTTGTAACATTTGACCCAAAAAAGAGTGGCAAATTGGCTTAAACCAAGCCTGCATTGTGCCACATGATCAGGGAACACGGGCGTGCCTTGTGGCCGTGTGAAAAAGTCAGTAGCTAGCTATATTTTACACGATCATGGCACACGGCCATGTCTATTGGCCATGTGAAAAAGTCAGTATAGGACCTCTTTATGGCACGATTGGATCACATGGGCATGTCTTGTACCCGTATGAGTCACACGGCCTAGTTACACGGGTGTGTGACTTTGTCAGTTTTGAAAAGTTTGATTAAGTTCTGAAAATTTTGAATGGGTTCAATTTAGTCCCAACCTTGTCTAAATGTATGTTTTAGGTCTCGTAGACCATCTTAATGGATGAATTGTTGATGAATGCTTATGTATTAATATTATCTGATAACTGTGAATCTGTGTTGTTTTGAAATGCTCTGTCCGTCCAGTGATGTCCCTTTCCTTTTCTGATGACGGGTACGGGATCGGGGTGTTACATTTTATTGGTATCAAAGCTATGGTTTAGTCGGTTCTAGGACTACCATAGCGTACGTGAGTCTAGCTATACATGCCATATGTTTAAAACTGTGATAGTGTGATGAATCCTGACATTAAAATGTGCTTCTACGTAGCAATGGATCCCAATAGAGCCGTACATGACAATGTTAAAAGTAATGCACCTGCTCCCGCGCAAGGGATGGTGCAAGATGATTCTCAACCGGCTACGAGTAGCCGTGATAGTGAGGCTAAACAAGCCTTCTATCAGATGATGAATGATTGGTTCACCCAATACATTAGAACCAATCCAGCTGTACAACAACCTCTACCCTCGGTTAATCCATCTCAAATTCCTGTTATGCCCTCGATGAGTCCAGTTCAACTAAGTAGACCACCTGTTGATAAGATTAGAAAGTATGGGGCTGAAGAGTTCTGAGCTACAACGAATGATGATGCTGAAAGAGCCGAATTCTGGTTAGAAAATACGATACGGGTATTTGATGAAATGTCTCTAAATCCAGATGAATGTGTTAAATGTTTCGTTTCACTTCTGAGAGATACGGCGTATCATTAGTGGAAAACTTTAATATCTATGGTTTTGAGCGAACGGTTACATGGGATTTCTTCCAAGTTAAATTTCAGAAGAAATACATTAGTCAGAGATTCATTGATCAGAAACGTAAAGAGTTTCTCGAGCTTAAATAGGGCCGAATGTCTGTTACTGAATATGAACTGGAATTTGTGAGATTGAGCCAGTATGCTCGGGAATGTGTATCAAATGAGGCGATAATGTGTAAAAGGTTTGAGGATGGACTAAATGAAGATATTCGTTTGCTAGTTGGGATTTTAGAGATTAAAGAAATGGTGGTGCTCGTCGAGCGAGCTTGTAAGGCTGAAGAATTAAGTAAAGAGAAAAGAAAAGCTGATTTTGAAGTTAGAGATGCTAGAAAGAGATCCTCGAGTAAATCATTTTAGTCTGGGTCAATGAAATTTTGAGATGACCAGAATCGTTCAAATACTAATGTGGGACATTTGAACCGAGGTCGAATTAGATTGTATTCGAACACCAGAGCTCCTGTTACTTCTGTTGCAAGTGTTGGAAATGTCCGATCTGAGAAACCTGAATGTAAACACTATGGTAAAAGTCATCTGGGAAATTGTAGATTGAATGACTGAGCTTGTTTCCGATGTGGATCCCTAGATCATTTTGTAAAAGATTGTTCTAAACCTGCTAAGCAAGAGAATATGCAGAATTCGAGACCGAGTAACATCTCAACTAGAGGTAGACCTTCCAGAAATACAAGAAATGGAAGTGGTGGTCAAAGAGCTACTGGGGACACTACTCTTAGATCTAAGGCCAGAGCACCTGCTAGAGCCTATGCTATCCGAGCTTGTGAGGAAGCTTCGTCACTAGACGTGATTACTGGTACTTTCACTCTTTATGATACTTCTGTGATTGCATTGATAGACCCTGGTTCAACGCATTCTTATATCTGTATGAATTTTGTGCACAGTAAGACCTTTTTTGTAGAGTCTACTGAATTTGTAATTAAAGTATCGAACCCCTTAGGCAAAAGTGTTTTGGTTGATAAAGTTTGCAAGAATTACCGTTATTGATTCGAGATATTTGTTTTCCTGCTGATCTAATGCTATTGCCTTTCGACGAATTTGATATCATTCTGGGAATGGATGGTTAACTTTGCACGATGCTATTGTGAACTGCAAACAAAAAGTCATTGACTTAAGATGTAAGAATGATGAGATAATTTGAATTAAGTCTTGTGATCTGAATGGACTACCAGCTATGATATCTGCAATGAAAGCACAGAATTATGTAAAGAAAGGTTGTGAAGCCTACTTAGCTTATGTGTTAGACTCGAAAGTAGATGATAAGAAAATTGAATCAGTGCCTGTTGTCTATGAATTCTCTGATGTGTTTCCTGAAGAACTACCTGGTCTGCCTCTGATTCGAGAAGTTGAGTTTGGTATTGAATTGGTACCTGGTACTACTCCGATATCAATAGCTCTGTATAGAATGGCTCCGACCGAATTAAAAGAATTGAAATCTCAGTTGCAAGAATTGACCGATAGACGATTTGCTAGATTGAGTTTTTCACCTTGAGGTGCTCTTGTTCTGTTTGTGAAAAAGAAAGATGGCACAATGAAAATATGTATTGATTACCGTCAGGTTAACAAAGTGACTATAAAGAACAAATATCCTCTGCCCAGGATTGATGACTTATTCGATCAGTTGAAAGGTGCTACTGTGTTTTCAAAGATAGATCTGAGATAGGGATACTATCAGTTGCGAGTAAAAGACTCTGATATTCTGAAAACTTCTTTTATAATGAGGTAGGGGCATTATGAATTTTTAGTTATGCCTTTTGGACTAACAAATGCACTTGGTATTTTTATGGATTTGATGAATAGGATTTTCAGACCGTATTTAGATCAATTTGTTGTTGTATTCATTAACGACATACTAATTTATTCACGTAATGAATATGAACATGCCGAGAATTTGAGAATAGTGCTATAGACACTGCGAGATAAACAGTTGTATGCGAAGTTCAGTAAGTGTGAATTCTAGTTGCGAGAAGTTGGTTTTCTGGGCCATATTGTATCAGCCCCTGGAATCCGAGTTGATCCGAGCAAAATTTCAGCTATTATGGATTGGAAACCTCCAAGAAATGTATTTGAAGTCCGTAGTTTTTTGGGACTTGTTGGTTACTATAGAAGATTTGTAAAACATTTTTCGATGATTGCGACTCTGTTGACAAAACTACTATAGAAAGATGTGAAGTTTGATTGGTCTGAAAAGTGTCAGAATAGTTTTGATCAGATGAAAGCACTGTTGACTGAAGCTCCAGTATTAGTACAACCTGAATCGAGTAAAGAATTTGCAATTTACAGCGAGGCTTCGTTGATTGGTTTGGGTTGTGTCTTAATGCAAGAAGGTAAAGTAATTGTTTATGCTTTGACGCAGTTGAAGCCACATGAAAAGAATTATCCGACACACAATCTTGAGTTGGCTGCTATTGTGTTTGCCTTAAAAATCTGGCGTCACTATCTATTTGGTGAGAAATGTCACGTTTTTTCTGATCATAAAAGTCTGAAGTATTTAATGACGCAAAAAGATTTGAATCTGAGACAAAAAAGATGGTTAGAATTGTTAAAAGACTACGAGCTAGTTATTGTTTATCATCCGAGCAAAGCAAATGTGGTAATGGATGCTTTGACTCAGAAATCATTGTCTGCATTGCGTGCGATGAATGCTCATTTATCACTATCTGATGATACCTTGGTTTGAGTCGAACTGAAAGCAAAACCTTTATTTATGTAACAGCCCGACTTGGGCCTAGTCAGAACAGTGGTTTCGGGACCACTATTCTGAGGCCAGAGAAAATTATTTTTCTGTTATTTTATGTGTTATAATATAATTTTTTAAGTGCATGTAAATTTTGGTAAGTTAATTTTAGCGATTTCTAGTCTAATTTTGAAAAAGGACTAAATCGCGTAAAAGGTAAAAGTTGTATTTTAGTGCCTAAGGGTGTTAATAGACTAGAGAACTAAAATTGGAGGCCTTTAAAGGGCAATTGGACCCTTTTTAAGTGTGTGGCTGGCCAAGGGGAGACAATTTTCAAAAAGCCAAAATTTATGGGATATTAGGTGACTTTTGACCAAATAGGTAATAAAATAAAAATAGGATGATATCATCCCTTTTTCATCTTCTCTCCACCGATTTTTCCAGCCAAGAAATGGGTTTTGAAAGCTTCAAATTTTCAGAAACTTTGAGCCTTAGCAACTAAGTGATCTTTGGTTGTTTCTTAATGATTTTTACATTTTTATAACCCCAAAAGCATAAGCTTTCTAATGAGGGGACTATTGTGCGAAACGATGAAGAGTCTAGGGTTTTTCCATGAGATAAAATGTGTTGTTTGCTGTGTTTTTATGGAAGATTATGAGTCTTGGTAGTGTTATAAACAAATTTTATGAAAGAAGTTTGCATGAAAACACCTTAAATGAGGTATTTTGCAAAGTTGTAAAACAAGTTGTAAATGTGTTAAATAGTAAGAATTTTGAGTTTCTATACTTATGAAAATGGTTCATCTAGGCTTAAGGAGTAAAGAAATGTGATAAAAATCATTTTACGAGCCTAGGGGTAATTTGGTAATTTTGGTAAAATATAGGGGCAAAATTGTAAAAATTGCCCAAGTGTATCAATGGACTAATTTAATTATTACATTGTTTTAATAAGTTGAATGTGATGTTTTAGATGATGAAAATCGAGATTTGGACCTAGAACGGAAAGAAATCGATTAAGGGATAATTACGTCTTTTTCACCTTTGTGGTATTGAGGTAAGTTCGTATGTAAACAATAACATGCTTTACATGTATTTTCAATGTTATCATTACATGAATTGTACAAATATTCATGTGTATGTGATTAATAGAAATATGATAAAACAAAGCCTTGATAGACGAGGAAGAATCCCGTTTGAACCTTAGGAATAAAATAGGATACGAGTGACATGTCACTAGGAATTATGAGTCTAGATGACTAGCTCGAGAGTGAGCATTGAAATGTCATGAGATATGAGGTAGCTTTAGCTACAATTGAGGCACTTATGTGCAATGATTTTCCGAGTATCCAATTAGTATTCCAAGTGTTCAACGGGTAATCCGAATAAAGAGTTGATGATGGTCCCAATGTGGTAAGTCATTGGTGACTATGCACTTGAGTTATGTTACGAGTTGTGCTGGTACGTACACTAAGCCTATGAGAATGTCTTGGTATGTGAAAGATCTATGATGCATAAATATATGTTCTTACCATGATGGATGAAATGATGTTGTATTAATTTTGTGAACAATGATCATGAATGAGTAACTTAGCCTTGACAGATTTGAGTTATTGCAGTAGTGTAACTTTGAAAATACACTGAAAATAGTGGAAAATGAGTTAGAGGCTGAAGAAAATATGGAATTAAATCTTAATGAGTCTAGTTTCATATAAACGAAACCATGTAAGAAAAAGAATTCCTTATAATGAGATATTTGAAGTTGCGTGGGACAGAGTCAGAATGACTTCAAGATCCCCAGTTCTGATTTGATAAAATAATTATAAATTTTATAAAAATGGTTGTGAGTTATAATTTATATGCTTAGAATCCTCAATGAGTTTAGTTTCAATAGAATAGACGAGAACATTATTCGAGTCTTGTGCTATGAGATAATTGAACTTTAGTGCAGAAGGGTTGAAACTGTCAGACAGTGAATCAGGAGTAATTTTGAGGAATAAACTGTACTAATTTGCTGAACCAAAAATTCTGAAAATTTTATGGTAGAGAGGTAAATGAGTTAAGTTTCAGGGAAAATTAACGAACTTAATTTGGAGTTTCTTATCTCTAGATATAAATAATTTAGTGACTGTTGCTCAGGAAGACAGCTTGTCATGAACTTGAGAATATGTTGTAAACATTGATAAAACATGTTAATGAGTTGCTTATTGTTTTCATATGAACTTACTAAGCGTAAAGCTTACCTCCCCTTTCTTTCCCATCTTTTCTAGGGTTGCCAGGTTTGCTCGGGTTAGAGGCCGTCAGAGATATTATCACACTGTCGAGTTAACGCTATCGGTGTAAGTAAATCCAAGTGATTCGAGTCTATGGCATGTATAGGGTTTTAATGTTGAGTATGTGATATTATGATTTAGCTAAAGGTGTCGGCTTGTATTGATAAAGTGTTGTAGCCATGTAAATTGGCCTATGTTGGCTAATGACATTATGGGCCTATATGATTATTCATATATATGTATGATACTATCTCTTGTGAGGTGGCTTATAGCATGTATACCTAGAGGTTGTATTGAGGTAGTAATTTTTGCATGATTATGTGATTATTGCATGCAAGTGCCAAGGTCTCGTATGATGAGTTCATAATCATTTGGTATGTATGAATTATGATATCTATTGCATGAGAAATAGTCAAGATCATGACATGTTTATGGATGTTTAAGTGTCTAATTTTGCCATGTTGTATGCTATTGTATAAGTATGCGTGCATGTGTTGTAAGGGTGATAAAATGGCTTGGAAAGTAGCCTTGTATTTGTCCACATGGGTAGACACACAGGCATGTGTCTAGGTCGTGTGTGACACACGGTCCGCCCCCATGGGCGTGTTGTCCAGCCGTGTGTCCCCTGCACCTAAGTTTTTCAAGTCAGTATGCATGGTAGTGGTACACGGGCAAGAGACACGGCCATGTGTCTTAGCCATGTGAAGGATACGATCATAGGGCACGGGCGTGTGCCTTGGCCGTGCGGTTTTGGCAGAATGTCCAGGTTTTTAGACACGCTTTCAGGACACGGGCATGTCCCTAGCACACAGGCGTGTGCTCTTTACCCACGCGTGCGTGTGGAGCCTTGATGCAATAGATTTTCTAAGTCTTTCATGAGTTCTCGGTTGGGTCTCGGACCATCCCAAATGTATTTTTTGGGCCTCGTAAGCCCGCATAAGGGACAGATTGCATGTGACAAGAAAAGTTTTTAATTATTTGAGATTTCATAGCCCTGTTTAGTATAGAAATGTTAGTAAATGTCAGGTAGCACCTCGAAATACGGGCAAGGGGTGTTACATTTAGTGGTATCAAAGCATGGTTTAGCTGGTTCTCAGACTAACCTAACGTAAGAGAGTCTAGCTATACATGCCATAGTATTACTCGTGATAGTGTGATATCTCTCGGCCCTAACAAAACTGTTGACTAAGACAGGAATGAGTTCCAACTGAGGAAATCTTGATAGAGATAAGAGTAAAGTTGAGATTATTGAATCATGCTTGTGATATGCTGAAAATGGGAAAGGTATGAAAAGAAATTCATGATTTTTACATGAACTAGTATTCATTATGTGATACTCTTGAGTTAAAGAATATGAAACAGTGGAGTAAAATGAAGTTAAGTTGTGAAAAGCTCTTTTATGCATGTTGTATTCATACGATGTTAAATGTCTAACTGGATTGGCCAAGTGTTTATGAAAATAAAGAAATTTGCTTGAAAAGACAAAGTGTATGTATGAATGCTTTTATTGCATGATTAGTAATCAGTATATACATGAGGTTGACGTTTATGTCTAGATTAATGAAGTCAATATGCCGCAATGTTATGCTTTATAATCTCAGTTACAGAATCATAAATGTCACAATAGCGTGAAAGTTGTAATGAAAGATCAAATTGGGTGGAACGCAGGGAATGAGTATGATCATTCACTAATGAATTGACAGAAAAGACCATGGCTGGACCATGGCAATACATGAGATTTGTGTGCCAGTGTAAGACCATGTCTGGGACATGGCATCGGCACAGAGATGAGTGCTAGTGTAAGACATGTCTGGGACATGCATCAGCCTCGACAGAGATAGCCAGTGTAATATGTGTCTGGGACACGCATTGGCTAAGAGTTGTGCTAGAGTAAGACATGTCTGGGACATGCATTAGCACGCATATATGAGTGCCAGTGTAAGACATGTCTGGGACATGCATCGGCCTCGAGATGTTAGCCAGTGTCAGACATGTCTAGGACATGCATCGACTACGAGATGTGCTAGTGTAAGACATGTCTGGGACATGCATTGGCACAGTTACACGTGCCAGTGTAAGACTTGTCTGGGACACGGCATCGACATAGATGGACGAGAGCTAGTACAAGACCATAGTTGGACTATGGCATCAAGTAAGCGATGTACTCAAAACCATAAGACGTTCTCCAATTTGATAAATATTGGCAAGTGATTAAGACTCAATGTGGGAACTTGATAAGACATTAACGGTAATTTGAGTAAAAGAAATAAAAGTTTGAGTTGTGATAAATTCACTTATGTTTAGCTAATATTCACACGAAATAAAGTTGCATGTATTATTGAGATATGTGAATATGTGTTCATAACAAGTTGGAAATTTGAAATGTTCAAATCAATGTGCATAATGCTATGTTGTTGTTGAATATGTATTTGCTTGAGAGTCAAAAGTTTAGAGGCTTTACAATCTTCGCCCCCTTATCAGAAGAGAGTTATACGATGAGATTCTCGAGAGATATGTTTGCATAAGCTTGCAAAAGTGAAACTAAAGAGCACAATAATGGAATAGTATGGGATTAGTGAAGACAAAATTAGTTAGAGGAATAACGTTGGACTTGCATAGATGTCTGAGTATGACAGATTCAATTAAATAAAAGTTATGGCTATCTTTCTCTTCTGATTATTCTATGTTTTCCTCTATTCTGGGGAATACGTATGGTTATCCCTTTCGAGTGGGAATTCTATCATGTGAGGATGCTAGTGGCTGTGATATTAGATGAAAAGATCTACTGGTTCAGTTAGTTATGATCGACATTTCTCCATCTCTTTAGATTTCTATTCTGATATATTGGAATGAAGTCGATAGTAAAAATCTATGTGAGATTATTCTGATGTTCTATTGATTATGGTTTATATATATGCGGGAATTATATTATCTTTGTTACGAGGAATTCTAGAGCGTACAGACAGTAGTTTCCTTCTGGTTTTCTTTGAGGGATTTTCTGGATCATCTTTATTATTTTCTTCTAGATTATATTCTCGGATTTCTGGTATAGTCTTATATCTTGGAATTTCTAATATTGGTTTTTATCTCGTTCTTGTTTTGAGAATTATCGAGCTTGGCTTATCTTTACGAGTAATCTTTGTGTAACGCCCTAATTTTTGAAAATTCTGAAAATGTTGGTAAAATTTAATATTCTGTGTTTTGTCTGCTTGGCGTAGGATTAATTATGTTAGTAGGCCTCTAGAAGGCCCAAGCTTAAGTTAAAACCCGGTAGTTTTAGTTAATTTTAATTCCATAAGAAAAAAGGGGTTCTGGTAAGCTGGGCTTTTAAGTATTAATTGTGTAAAATAAAACACAAGGAAGCAGGTGGCAAAGTGGCACGTGATGCCACTGGGAAGGCTATAAAAGTGGCGTGTGGATGTTAGGGAGGACCCAGGTTCAAGTCATAATGACAGCAAATTAAAGGAATTAATTTTTATGTACAGAGAAGGGAAGTGTTGGAACTCAAGTAAAAGTCTGTCAGGAGAAGTTTGAGTTGCTCAGGAGATTGAGCAAGTAGGGGATAAGGGAGGGAATTTAGGAGCTGATTAGGGAGAGCAGTGTTGGCCGAATGGTGGACTCTTGAAGAGCAAGAGTTGGCCAGCCAAGGGGAGCTTTAGGGGGGCAAAATTCGGCTAGGTTAAGTGCCAGTATAAATTCGGCATTTAGGGTAATTTGTGCCGTTTCCTGACTATTCTCCTCTTCTTTTCTTTTCTCCCCTCTTCATCAACCTTTCCTTTTTCTTCTTTTTCGCTATAGCTGAATCTTTCCATCCTCTTGTTCATCTCCATCTTTTTCTTCAGATGTTTCTAAACCTTTATAGCAATTTGCCATAAAAAGCTGAAATCTCGAAAGCTATACTTTCTTCTAAGCCGATTTCTCCTAGTCAATCCTCTTACTTCTTTTCATTATCTTTGGCCGATTCTTTAATCCTCTAAACCCTAAGTGCCTATCGACAAAGCCAATACAAATCTTCATCTTTTCTCTACACAATTACAAAAAGAGCCGAAAACCCCACACTCATAGGGACTTAGCCGATATTGAGAACACTGAAGACTCGACTTTGGTGATCATTTGAGGGCTTAGAGCGGCATCAGATTTAAGTAGAAATTAATTGGAATCATTGACAGAAGAAATCGGTGGTAAGTCTTTTCAAACTTAGTTTTTCCTTCGTATTTTAGAAAAGTCGAAACCTCAAAAGATTAGGGAGGCTGTCGATTTGGACTTGTAGCTTTAAGGGGTTGTGATAACTATTCTATTTCGATAATAGTGGGATTTAGAGGCTGCTGATCAAGGGCTTGGACAAGTGGAACGATTAGATCTTGATCTAGTCGCTACTCTCGACAAAGGTAGGATCACTAGTGCCTAAAGAGTGGTTGGCCGAATATGGAAAGTGGTTAATATGTAGTTCGTTTCGGTAGTTAGATTAACGTGGTAGTGATATAATTTTAGGTAGTTCGTGCATGGATCTTGTCGACAAAACGTCATAAAACAGGTGTGTAACCGACACCCTCTCATAGACTAGATCGGCAAATGTCGAAAAGCTTAAATGCCGAAAAGCCAATATTTTGGGAACTTGTGAGTGTGCAAATGCTCGTAAGATAAATGGGTTAATAATTCTGGTAATCTGAAGTGATAAAACTACAGTATGCGCGATTTCGTGCATTATTGATATTTTGGGCTTAATGGGCCAACGGGCTTAATTCGGTAAGTATGCGCGGTAAGTGTTTCTGATTGCACGTAAATGGTAGAAATATGCATGAAAACCCTAAAATAGCTAAATTACTAGAATACCATTTTTTATGGGAAATTACCATGATACCCTTAGGTGTAAAATGACCTTTATACCTCTAGGGTTAATTTTGTCTGAAAAGCATGATGATTTAAATCTGTATGATGTATGCCATAATTGTATATCTGTTGCATGGGGACATGGGTTATATTATGGAGGAAGTGTCCTGGTGGCAATGCCACAAATTATCTGTTCTGGTGGCTCTGCCACATATATCTGTTCTGGTGGCTCTGCCACGATTATTTGTTTCTGGTGACTCTATCACACTATCTATTCTGGCAGCCATGCTGCATATTTTTCTGGTGTATAGGGTTGGGTGGGTCGAGTAGTCTCCTCACATGGTGAAAGGTTGGTATGGGGATGCATATGGATGGATATGGTTTGGGTTTTACATAAGCATGTAATATCTGTTCTGATTTGTCATGGGCCTATGGGCTATATTCTAAATTCTGTTCTGGGCTAAGGCCAACATATTCTGTTTCTACGGTTTGAACTGATTTAGGCTATGGTTGGGTTAATTTACACACTGAGTTTCCCAAAACTCACCCCCTTTGTTTTATCCACGCAGGTGATCCCCAACCAAAGTGGGCTTGGAGTCGTGAGGGATTCGGAGTGGCCACATGTTTCTGCAAATTCAGTTTCTTTCTGATGAACTGGACGTCCTTTTATTTTCGTTTACGGTTTTGGGTTTTTAAATGTAATAAGGCCGCTTATTTATTTTTATGGTTTGATTTATATTTTATTATGATGAAAATGATTTACTTTAACTATCGAAATGGATTAGTTCTAGGCGCGTTTTCCAAAACAATAATTGATTTCAAAATAACACGATTAGAAGTAAGGCTTCTGCTAAGAAAATGATTTTCAAAAATTAATCACTTTTCTAAAATGGACTTAATCAAATAGATTTCTTAAAAATATACGTGATGTTAAACTGTGGCAATGGCGGTGTGCATGTCTAGGATTGGATTCGAAGGGAGCTTGGTACTTAAGCAGTCCGACGGACTCACCTCCTTTTTTCCGGTTTCGTACCTGGTGCACAGCTTCCATTCACTTTAACCTATTTTGATAGTATCTTTTAAAACACCAAGTAAGTTTTCTAAACTAAGTAATGCACAATGTTTGAACGTTTTGGTGTGGTACGTCGGATCTGGTCGTAACGTCTAGGCCAGGTTTGGGGTGTTACATTTAGTTGTATCAGACCCAAGTTACAACAACTCGGCTGTGGAATAGGTTTACAAAAACAAGATTTTATAAAGATTACAAAACTCAATTTTCAAAAGTTAGATCTTTAGAAGGTGGCATTCTGAATATCCGGCTCAAGTCTGTAAGTGTTCTGAATTTTCCTGAATATGTTCTGAACTATCTGTCTGTACTGAAATACTACTAGAATACTCTAGATAGGATGCTACTGAAACCATAGGAAAACTTGATAGAGATGGCGTAGCTAGACATCGATTCTGCGAAAACCAACTACGAATTATCATGCGAATCATAAAACATCTGTAATAATCACTGGAATGCTGAAATTAATGCATAAAATTCATAAAACAGATAATACGATATGAGTGCGCGAGCAGCTTGTGGAAGAGGCCGTGGACGAGGCCGAGGTAATGCTCGAGTAGAAACTTCATCTTCTGGGCATATACCGACAGCAGAGGCACCGATACCATCGACAATAGAAGTGGATTCTCATGATCGTGGTGCCGGGGACGACGCCCTGTCGTATGCTATGCTTCGAGTTCTGGAAAGGGTTACCGTGGCAAGTTCGAGTAACAAAAATGACTCCGGGCTAACAGAGCGGAGATCTTTAGGGACGTATCTGGTGTAGCCCCGAATGTGGCAGAATATTGGTTGGAGGCCACAGAACGGATTATGGACGACTTAGACTGCTCTGTGGAGTAGAAGCTGAAGGGAGCAATATCGCTACTGCGAGACGAGGCCTATCAGTGGTGGCTCACCGTGAGAGATGGAACCCCAGCTGATAGGGTAACTTAGGATCTGTTGAAGACGACCTTTAAAGGAAAGTATGTTGGGGCAAGTTATGTGGACGCCCGCAGGAAGGAATTCTTGAATCTGGTTCAACAAAATAAGTCGGTTGCGGAGTACGAGGCTGAGTTTTTGAGGCTAAGCCGGTATGCTATGGGAATAGTCACTACGGAGTATGAGCGTAGCGTCCGCTTTGAGGATGGACTTAGAGATGACCTTAAGGTGCTGATTGCTCCGCAGAGGGAGTGTGATTTCGCGGTTCTAGTGGAAAAAGCTAAGATAGCTAAGGAGGTGAAGCGTATTGAGAGGCAGAACCGTGAGAAAGATCGGAACCATTTCCGAAGGGATTTTGGACCTTCGGGGGGAGCAAATAAGAATGTCAAAAGGGCGAGAGTGAAGGAGCCAGTTTGAGCAGTTCCGGTGAATGTTGTTAGACCACCAATCTGTGGAGACCGTGGTAAGGTACACTTGGGCGAGTGTAGGAAACGTTCCGATGCTTGTTTCCGATGCGGATCTATGGAGCATAGAGTTAAGGACTGTCCTCAGAGAGCTGATCAGGTTCAAGTTGCTGAACAAAGGGTTGCTCAACCCGCGAGAGGTGGACCACAACCACTGAGAGGATGTGGACAAGGTAGGAACGGAAATGGAAATGGTCGAGGTCGAGGGGCACCTGGCAGGGGTGCCAGAAATGCTGAGGTTCGACAGCCAGCATTGGTATATGCAGCTCGTCGTCGTGAGGAGGGCGACGCACTTGACGTAATAACTGGTACGTTTTTGGTTTTTAGCATGCCGTATACTGCTTTGGTGGATATTGGATCTACTCATTCCTATGTTGCATGTTCCATATCTAGGTCGTTGGGTGTGCACTCTGAGAAGATTGTGAGTGGGGTATCTGTACTAAGTCCTTTGGGTCACGCGGTTAGGATAGACAAACTGTATAGGGATGTACCCTTAGAAACTCAAGGTAGGATTTTTCCTGGAGATCTGATGGAGTTGCCGTTCGTAGAGTTTGATCTCATTCTGGGATTGGATTGGCTTGTTAAGCATAAGGCGACTTGGATTGTGCTGCTAAGCGAATGGTGCTAAGGACCACGGAATGTGATGAGGTTATGATGATAGGTGAACGAAGGGACTATTTGTCCAATGTGGTGACGGCATTGAGGGCTAAAAAGTAGATTCGAAAAAGTTGTGAGGCCTATTTGGCATTTGTAAGTCAGTCGGAAGCTGAGGGACTGACAGTGGATAAGGTTAGGAGCGTAAAAGAGTTCCAAGATGTTTTTCCGGAGGAGCTTTCGGGATTGCCTCCAAATCGAGAAGTCGAGTTTGGAATCGACTTGTTGCTTGGAACGGCACCAGTGTCCATCGCACCGTATAGGATGGCACTGAAGGAGTTAGTAGAGCTGAAAGCTCAAATTCAAGAACTATTGGATAGGGGCTTTATTAGGCCAAGTGTGTCTCCATGGGGAGCACCGGTGCTATTCGTGAAGAAGAAGGATGGGACAATGCGGATGTGTATTGATTATCGCCAGCTGAACAAACTAAGGATTAAAAATAAGTATCCACTGCCAAGGATTGACGATTTGCTCGACCAGCTTAGAGGAGCTTCTGTATTTCCCAAGATCGACCTTCGATCTGGATATCATCAGTTAAGGGTCAAAGAGGCAGATATTCATAAGACGGCATTCAGGACTCGGTATGGTCATTACGAGTTTCTGGTTATGCCATTTGGACTGACAAATGCTCCTGCAGCATTTATGGATCTGATGAATCGTGTGTTCCAATCATTTTTGGATTAGTTCGTAGTCGTCTTTATTGATGATATCCTGGTATATTCTGAAACAGAAGCGAAACATGATGAGCATCTTCACATTGTACTGCAAGTGTTAAAGGAGAAGGAACTCTATGCGAAGTTTAGCAAGTGTGAATTCTGGCTGAGGAAGGTAACCTTCTTAGGACATGTGGTCTCTGCTGAGGGGATTAAGGTGGACCCTCGTAAGATCGAAGCAATTCTGGAATGGAAGCCACCTAGGTCAGTGTCGAAAATTTAAAGTTTCCTAGGCTTCGCAGGATACTATAGAAGGTTTGTGGAAGGTTTTTCTATGATGGCAGTACCTCTGACAAAACTCATAAGGAAAGGAGTACCGTTTGTATGGACTGAGAAGCAGTAGGAAGCTTTTGAGAAGTTGAAGAAAGTTCTGACTGAAGCACCTGTGTTAATTCAACTAGAGTCTGGGAAGGATTTTACTGTGTCCTGTAATACATCACACGTAGGTTTGGGTTGTGTGTTGATGCAAGAAGGTAAGGTGGTTGCTTATGTATCACAACAGCTTAAGCCTAAGTCTATATGATGATGGAAGTCTGTTGGCTGAATTGCAAGTAAGGCCAACCTGGGTGGATCAGATTAAGGAAAAGCAGTTGAAAGATGAGTCTTTGGTCGCTCGTTTTCAACAAGTTGAAGAAGGGGAAACTTCTGAGTTCGGGTTGAGTAGTGAAGGAGTTCTGTGTTTCCAAGGAAGAATTTGCGCTCCGAATGACTCTGACTTAAGGCAGTCAATACTTAAGGAAGCTCGTGGGGGACTTTGTGCTATGCATCCTGGAGGGAATAAGTTGTATCATGACTTACGAGAACTGTATTGGTGGCTTGGGCTTAAACGAGAAGTAACAAAAATTGTGGGGAAATGTTTAACATTCCAGCAAGTGAAAGCTGAGCATCAATTACCTTCTGGACTGTTGCAGCCAGTGAAGATACCACTTTGGAAGTAGGAGAGGGTAACCATGGACTTTGTGAGTGGGCTACCCTTGACACCATCGAAGAAAGACTCGATATGGGTGATTATGGATAGGTTGACCAAATCAGCCCATTTCATACCTGTCCGTACTGACTTTTCACTTTAGAAGTTAGCCAAGTTGTATGTGGCGGAGGTTGTGCGACTTCATGGTGTCCCAGTTTTAATTATTTCTGACCGAGATCCTAGATTCACATCTCAATTTTGGCAGAAGCTACATGAGGCATTAGGGACGCGATTGAACTTTAGTACGGCTTTCCATCCCCAAACTGATGGTCAGTCAGAAAGGGTTATTCAGATTTTGGAGGACATGTTGAGGCCATGTGTTATTGACTTCTGAGGGAGTTGGGAGGATTACTTGCCGTTGGCGGAATTCGCGTACAATAACAGTTACCAGGCAAGTATTCAAATGGCACAAGATGAAGAAACCTTTGTATGGGGCGAAGGTGTCGTACACCTAGTTGTTGGACCGAACTAGGAGAACGACAGGTTCTTGGACCTGAATTGGTGGCAGATACTGAGGATAAGGTCAAGTTGATTAGAGACCGGTTGAAGGAAACGTCCGATAGGAAAAAGTCATATGCAGATTTGAAACGTAAGGAGATTGAGTACTCAGTAGGAGATATGGTCTTCTTAAAGGTTTCTCCTTGGAAGAAGATACTAAGGTTTGGTATGAAGGGCAAGTTGAGTCCGCGGTTCATTGGGCCTTATCGGGCTTTGAAGCGAGTAGGCCCAGTGGCTTATCAGTTGGAATTGCCTCCAAAGTTAGACAGAATTCTCGATGTTTTTCACGTCTCCATGTTAAGGCGTTATCGTTCTGACCCTATTCATGTCGTGCCGGTTGCAGAAATTGAGGTGCAAACTGATTTGACCTTTAAGGAGGAGCCTGTGCAAATATTGGATCGAGATGTTAAGATTCTGAGAAGGAAATCTGTTCCATTAGTAAAAGTGCTTTGGCATAACCATGGCAGAGAGGAAGCTACTTGGGAGCCAGAAGAGGCGATGCAACAGCAATACCCTCATCTGTTTGGATCAGGTAAATTTCAAGGACGAAATTTCTTTAAGGAGGGTAGAGTTATAACGACCCAATTTTTGAGAATTCTGAAAATGTTGGTAAATTTTAATATTCTGTGTTTTGTCTGCTTGGCGTAGGATTAATTATGTTAGTGGGCCTCTAGAAGGCCCAAGCTTAAGTTAAAACCCAGTAGTTTTAGTTAATTTTAATTCCATAAGAAAAAGGGGTTCTGGTAAGCTGGGCTTTTAAGTATTAATTGCGTAAAATAAAACACAAGGAAGCATGTGGCAAAGTGGCACGTGATGCCACTGGGAAGGCTATAAAAGTGGCGTGTGGATGTTAGGGAGGACCCAGATTCAAGTCACAATGACAGCAAATTAAAGGAATTAATTTTTATGTACAGAAAAGGGAAGTGTTGGAA
Source organism: Gossypium anomalum (assembly GCA_025698475.1). NCBI lineage: Eukaryota > Viridiplantae > Streptophyta > Magnoliopsida > Malvales > Malvaceae > Gossypium > Gossypium anomalum. Next base: position 39,666,515 of record CM046959.1, on the reverse strand, counting down.
CTCAAATAAAAGTCTGTCAGGAGAAGTTTGAGTTACTCAGGAGATTGAGCAAGTAGGGGATAAGGGAGAGAATTTAGGAGCTGATTAGGGAGCGTAGTGTTGGCCGAATGGTGGACTCTTGAGGAGCAAGAGTTGGCCGGCCAAGGGGAGTTTTAGGGGGCAAAATTCGGCTAGATTAAGTGCCAGTATAAATTCGGCATTTAGGGTAATTTGTGCCGTTTCCTGACTATTCTCCTCTTCTTTTCTTTTCTCCCCTCTTCATCAACCTTTTCTTTTTCTTCTTTTTTTCTATAGCCGAATCTTTCCATCCTCCTGTTCATCTCCATCTTTTTCTTCAGACGTTTCAAAACCTTCATAGCCATTTGCCATAAAAAGCTAAAATCCCGAAAGCTATACTTTCTTCTGAGCCGATTTCTCCTAGTCAATCCTCTTACTTCTTTTCATCATCTTTGGCAGATTCTTTAATCTTCTAAACCCTAAGTGCCTATCGACGAAGCCAATACAAATCTTCATATTTTCTCTACACAGTTGCAAAAAGAGCCGAAAACCCCACACTCATAGGGACTTAGCCGAATATTGAGAACACTAAAGACTCGACTTTGGTGATCATTTGAGGGCTTAGAGTGGAATCAGATTTAAGTAGAAATTAATTGGAATCATTGACCGAAGGAATCGGTGGTAAGTCTTTTCAAACTTAGTCTTTCATTCGTATTTTAAAAAAGCCGAAACCCCTAAAGATTAGGGAGGCTGTCGATTTGGACTTGTAGCCCTAAGGGGTTCTGATAACTGTTCTATTTTGATAATAGTGGGATTTAGAGGCTACTGATCAAGGGCTTGGACAAGTGGAACGATTGGATCTTGATGTAGTCGCTACTCTCGACAAAGGTAGGATCACTAGTGCCTAAGGAGTGGTTGGCCGAATATGGTAAGTGGTTAATATGTAGTTCGTTTCGGTAGTTAGATTAACATGGTAGTGATATAATTGTAGGCAGTTCGTGTGTGGATCTCGTCGACGAAACGTCATAAAATATGTTTGTAAATAACACCCTCTCATAGACTAGATCGGCAAAAGCCAAAAAGCTGAAATGCCGAAAAGCCGGTATTTTGGGAACTTACGAGTGTGCGAATGCTTGTAAGATAAATGGGTTAATAATTCTGGTAATCTGAAGTGATAAAACTACAGTACGCGCGATTTCATGCATTATTGATATTTTGGGCTTAATGGGCCAAAAATCAATTTGGTAAGTATGCGCGGTAAGTGTTTCTGATTGCACGTAAATGGTAGAAATATGCATGAAAACCCTAAAATAGTTAAATTACTAGAATACCCCTTTGTATGGGAAATTACCATGATACCCCTAGGTGTAAAATGACCTTTATACACCTAGGGTTAATTTTATCTGAAAAGCATGATGATTTAAATCTGTATGATGTATGCCATAATTGAATATCTGTTGCATGGGGACATGGGTTACATTATGGAGGAAGTGTCCTAGTGGCTATGCCACAAATTATCTGTTCTGGTGGCTCTGCCACATATATCTGTTCTGATGGCTCTGCCACGATTATCTATTTCTGGTGACTCTGTCACACTATCTGTTCTGGCAGCCATGCTACATATTTCTGTGGTGTGTAGCGGTTGGGTGGGTCGAGTAGTCTCCCCACATGGAGAAAGGTTGGTATGGGGGTGCATATGGATGGATATGGGTTGGGTTTTGCATAAGCATGTAATATCTGTTCTGATCTATCATGGGCCTATAGGTTATATTCTGAATTCTGTTCTGGGCTAAGGCCAACATATTTTGTTTTTGCGGTTTGAACTGATTTAGGCTATGGTTGGGTTAATTTACACACTCAATTTCTGAAAACTCACCCCCTTTGTTTTATCCACGCAGGTGATCCCCAACCAAAGTGGGCTTGGAGTCGTGAGGGATTCGGAGTGGCCACATGTTTCTGCAAATTCGGTTTCTTTCTGATGAACTGGACGTCCTTTTATTTTCGTTTACAATTTTGGGTTTTTAAATGTAATAAGGTCGCTTATTTATTTTTATGGTTTGATTTATATTTTATTATGATGAAAATGATTTACTTTAACTATCAAAATCGATTAGTTCTAGGGCGCGTTTTCCAAAACAATAATTGATTTCAAATTAACATGATTACAAGTAAGGCTTCCGCTAAGCAAATGATTTTCAAAAATTAATCACTTTTCTAAAATGGACTTAATCAAATAGGTTTCTTAAAAATATACGTGATGTTAAAGTGTGGCAATGGCGGTGTGCATGTCTAGGATTGGATTCGAAGGGAGCCTGGTACTTAAGCAGTCCGACGGACTCACCTCCTCTTTTTCGGTTTCCTACCTGGTGCACAGCTTCCATTCACTTTAACCTATTTTGAAAGTATCTTTTAAAACACCAAGTAAGTTTTCTAAACTAAGCAATACACAACGTTTGAAGGTTTTGATGTGGCACGTCAGATTCGGTCGTAACGTCTAGGCCAGGTTTGGGGTGTTACACTTTGAGTTGCAGTATTAGAATCTGTTATGATTATGCGTCTGGCTCAACTATAGAAGTGTGGGGATTTCAGTGTCGATATTTCTTTAAAATTCTTGGGGTAAAGAATGGATATTCGGAAAAGGTAAATCTGAGTTATATGCATTTAAGTTTATTCTCTGGTTTGAGAATACCGTTACGTGTTCTTTGGTAAGTAGTCGTGCAATTAGAAATGATGAGGTTTTATTCTTATAAGTATGATACGGAAACCATAATTAGTGGATTTCTCTCATTCGAGAGATGTTGTATAAGTAAAGTTGTCCTGATCAATAAAGAGATCACATCTATGAAGTTCGAATCATTTGATTCCTGTTAGTAAAGTTTCTAAACAGTTGATGACCAGATTATAGAAATGTGGCTATAAGTGATAAGTTAAATAGTACAGCATAATTCAACTTTTAATTTGGAATTGCAGGGAGGATTTGATTTCTAGTTTCTGTTACTATTATTTCAAAGTAAGATTTGAGTACTAAGAAACTTTGGGTTATACATAGAATTGAGTACAGAGCTTACAGCAGTCTTTTGTCCATTCTTCTAAAGGATGTTGAACTGTCTACAGAGTAAAGCCGAATATTAGATGCACCTGAGACTATTATTGTCGGTGATGATATTAAAAGAAAAATGAGAGAGTACTGTTATGAAATTTCGTATCGGGATATCTACTATCCCCGAGAAAAATGAGGGCTACAAGTTGAATTGTGATAGACTGATGATAGTAGTACGCATGACTATTTTGGTGTATACAGAGGTATTGTTAGACGGATTTGGACAAGTTGTGCTTCTAAGCTTATAGTTCTTAGAATGTCAGTTTTCAGTATTTTGAATTGAGCCAAGAATTTTATTGGTAACTATGGAAAAGCTACAGGAAAACTTGAGTATGAGACTAAGTTGATTTGTAAGTTGTGAGAAAAATATATAAGTGACTCGTGAAAGTTGAGAGCAACTTCTTCTGGTAAGATTTTCGGGGACGAAAATCCCTAAAGGCGGGAAGAAATGTAACAGCCTGATTTTGGGCCTAGTCGGAACAGTGATTTTGGGACCACTATTTCGAGGCCAATGAAAATTATTTTAGTGTTATAATATAATTTTATAAGTGCATGTAAATTTTGGTAAGTTAATTTTAGCGATTTTTAGTCCAATTTCGAAAAAGGACTAAATCGCGTAAAAAGTAAAAGTTGTATTTTAGTGCCTAAAGGTGTTAATAGACTAGAGAACTAAAATTATAGGCCTTTAAAGGGAAATTGGACCCTTTTTAAGTGTGTGGCCGGCCAAGGGGAGACAAAATTTTAAAAAAGCCAAAATTTATGGGATATTAGGTGACTTTTGACCAAATAGGTAATAAAATAAAAATAGGATGATATCATCCCTTTTTCATCTTCTCTCCACCGATTTTTCTAGCCAAGAAATGGGTTTTGAAAGCTTCAAATTTTCAGAAACTTTGAGCCTTAGCAACTAAGTGATCTTTGGTTGTTTCTTGATGATTTTTACATTTTTGTAACCCCTAAAGCATAATCTTTCTAATGAGGGGACTATTGTGCGAAATGATGAAGAGTCTAGGGTTTTGCCATGAGAGAAAATGTGTTGTTTTCTGTGTTTTTATGGAAGATTATGAGTCTTGGTAGTGTTATAAAAAACTTTTATGAAAGAAGTTTGCATGAAAACACCTTAAATTAGGTATTTTGCAAAGTTATAAAACAAGTTGTAAATGTGTGAAATAGTAAGAATTATGAGTTGTTATAGTTATGAAAATGGTTCATCTAGGCTTAAGGAGTAAAGAAATGTTATAAAAATCATTTTACGAGCCTAGGGGTAATTTGGTAATTTTGGCAAAATATAGGGGCAAAATTGTAAAAATTGGCCAAGTGTGTCAATGGACTAATTTGATTAGTACATTGTTTTAATAAGTTGAATCTGATGTTTTAGATGATGAAAATCAAGATTTGGACCTAGAACGGAAAGAAATCTATTAAGGGATAATTACGTCTTTTTCACCTTTATGGTATAGAGGTAAGTTCTTATGTAAACAATAACATGCTATACATGTATTTTAAATGTTACCATTACATGAATTGCACAAATATTCATGTGTATGTGATTAATAGAAATATGATAAGACAAAGCCTAGATAGGCAAGGAAGAATCCCGTTTGAACCTTAAGAATAAAATAGGATACGAGTGACATGTCACTAGGAATTATGAGTCTAGATGACTAGCTCGAGAGTGAGCATTGAAATGTCATGAGATATGAGGTAGTTTTAGCTACAATTGAGGCACTTATGTGCAATGATTTTTCAAGTATCCAATTAGTATTCCAAGTGTTCAACGGGTAATCCGAATAAAGAGTTGATGATGGTCCCAATGAGGTAAGTCATTGGTGAGTATGCACTTGAGTTATGTTACGAGTTGTGCAGGTACGTACACTAAGCCTATGAGAATGTCTTGGTATGTAAAAGATCTATGATTCATAAATATGTGTTCACACCATGATGGATGAAATGATGTTGTATTAATTTTGTGAACAATGATCATGAATGAGTAACTTAGCCTTGATAGATTTGAGTTACTGCAGTAGTGTAACTTTGAAAATACACTAAAAATAATGGAAAATGAGTTAGAGGCTAAATAAAATATGGAATTAAATTTGAATGAGTCTAGTTTCATATAAAAGAAACCGTGTAAGCAAAAGAATTCCTTATAATGAGATATTTGAAGTTATGTGGGATAGAGTCGGAATGACTTCGAAATCCCCAGTTCTAATTTGAGAAAATAATTATAAATTTTATAAAAATGGTTGTGAGTTATAATTTATATGCTTAGAATCCTCAGTGAGTCTAGTTTCAAAAGAATAAACGAGAACATTATTCAAGTCTTGTGCTATGAGATAATTGAACTTTAGTGCAGAAGGGTTGAAACTATCAGACAGTGAATCAGGAGTAATTTTGAGGAATAAACTATACTAATTTGCTAAGCCAAAAATTTTAAAAATTTTATGGTAGAAAGGTAAATGAGCCTAGGTTCAGGGAAAATTAACAGAACTTAATTTGGAGTTTTGTATCTCCAGATATAAATAATCTAGTGACTGTTTCTTAAGAAGAGAGCTTGTCATGAACTTGAGAATATGTTGTAAACATTTGTAAAACATGTTAATGAGCTGCTTATTGTTTTCATATGAACTTACTAAGAGTAAAGCTTACCTCCCCTTTCTTTCCCATCTTTTCTAGGGTTGTCAGGTTAGCTCGGGTTGGAGGCCGTCAGAGATATTATCACACTGTCGAGTTAACGCTATCGGCGTAAGTAAATCCAAGTGATTCGAGTCTATGGCATGTATAGGGTTTTAAAGTTGAGCAAGTGATATTATGATTTAACTAAAGGTGTCGGCTTGTATTGATAAAGTGTTGTAGCCATGTAAATTGGCTTATGTCGGCTAATGACGTTATGGGCCTATATGATTATTCATATATATGTATGATACTATCTCTTGTGAGGTGGCTTAAAGCATGTATACCTAGAGGTTGTATTGAGGTAGTAATTTTTGCATGATTATGTGATTATTGCATGTAAGTGCCAAGGTCTCGTATGATGAGTTCATCATGATTTGGTATGTATGAATTATGATATCTATTGCATGAGAAATAGTCATGATCATGATATGTTTATGGATGTTTAAATGTATAATTTTGCCATGTTTTATGCTATTGTATAAGTATGCGTGCATGTGTTGTGAGGGTGACAAAATGGCTTGGAAAGTAGCCTTGTATTTGTCCACATGGGTAGACACACAGGCATGTGTCTAGGTCGTGTGTGATACACGGTCCACCCCCATGGTCGTGTTGTCCAGTTGTGTGTCCCCTGCACCTAAGTTTTTCAAGTCAGTATGCATGGTAGTGGTACACGGGCAAGAGACACGGTAGCACCTCGAACCCTGTTTAATTGTTTGAGATTTCATGGCCCTTTTTAGTATAGAAGTGTTAGTAAAAGTCAGGTAGCACCTCGAACCCTGTCCTGGCATAGGATGCGGGTGAGGGGTGTTATAGTTTATACAACAGATTTACAAGGTTCAAAAATCTGACAATGAATTGATAGCAAAACGAGTTCTGCGTGATTCTGAATTCCGGGTTGATGCTAATGATTGTTTGAGATTCAGAAATAGACTCTATGTTCTGAGAAATCCAGAATTAATTTAGTTGATTTTGAGTGAGGCTCACAGTAGTAGATTTTCTGTACATCTGGGGAGTACGAAAATGTATAATGATTTGAAACAAATATACTAGTGGTTGGGAATGAAAAGAGATATTTCTGAATTTGTTTCTAAATGTTTGATCTGTCGGCAAGTTAAAGCTGAACATCAGGTGCCATCTGGTTTGTTGCAACCGATTATGATTTTGGAATGGAGATGGGATCAAGTGACTATGGATTTTGTATTGGGTTTGCCTTCGTCTCCGAGAAAGAAAGATACAATTTGGGTTGTAGTTGACAAATTGACGAAATCAGCTCATTTTATTCCAGTACGATATGATTTCTCACTTGATAAGTTAGCTAAGCTTTACATTTCGGATGTTGTAAAACTGCATGGTGTACCATTTTCGATTGTGTCAGATAGAGACCAGAGATTTACATCGCGATTCTGGAAGAAGTTACAAGATACTCTGGGTACAAAATTGCATTTCAGCACTGCTTTCCATTCGCAAACAGATGGTCAGTCTGAGCGGATTATTCAAATACTTGAGGATATGTTGAGATGTTGCATTCTTGAGTTCGAAGGTACGTGGGAACAATATCTAACTTTGATTGAATTTGCTTATAATAATAGTTTTCAGTCAACCATTAAAATGGCACCGTACGAAGCATTATAAGGTAGAAAGTGTAGAACTCCATTATAGTGGTCTAAGCTTAGTAAGAATAAGATTTATGGTGTTGATCTGATAAAAGAAACATAATGGAAAGTGAAAATAATCTGAGATAGTCTGAAAGCTGCCTCTGATCGTCAGAAGTCTTATGCAGATTTAAAACGGAAGGATATCGATTATGAGGTCAGTGATAAAGTGTTTCTAAAGGTATCTCCGTGGAAGAAATTGTTCCGATTAGGTAAAAAGGGCAAGTTGAGTCTGAAGTTCATCAGACTGTATGAAATCATTGAGCAAGTTGGGCTGGTTGCTTATAAATTAAGGTTATCGTCTGAGTTAGAAAGGATTCACAATTTATTTCACGTATCGATGCTTCGATGATACAGATCTGATCCTTCGCATGTAATTCCTCCTTCTGATATTGAAATTCATTCTGATAAGACTTATGAAGAAAAGCCGATTCGTATTCTGTCACATGAGATTAAAGAATTGCGTAATAAGAGAATTCCATTAGTCAAAGTACTGTGGCATAGACACGGAGTAGAAGAGGCTACATGGGAGCCTGAGGATGCAATGAAACAGCAATATTTGAATCATTGTGATAAGATTTTTGGGGACGAAAATCTCGACGGGGAGAAATTATATGATCGATTTTGGCCCTAGTTGGAATAGTGGTTTAAGGAACACAAATCCGAGTCCAAAAAATATTTTAATATTATTTTTCGTGTCTGTGATATGTGAATTTATATCTGTGAAATTTTTGTGCTTTAATTTGTTTATTTCTGCGAGTAATTATGAAAAAGGATTAAATCGCGTAAAGTGTAAAAGTGGAGTACTAGATGTTAAAGCACCTATTTGGCTTGGCTTTTAAAATAAAGGTCCTTGCATGTCAATTGTACCATTGAAAGCATGAGTGGACAATTATGACCTTAATATAATTGTTTATTAATGGTTTAATTAAAGTGCAAAAAGGGAAAATGGCTTTTAATGTGTAATATAATAAAATAAACATAAAATGCCATGCATTTTCACGTTGTTCAGCCAAAAATCAAAGGAAAATAAATAAGAGAAAGCCATTTAGAGTTCGGCTAGCTTAATCCTTGACTAAGATATGAATTTTTGTCCGTTATTGATAATTTCTGCATTTCTATGATCGTTGCTTCGTGTTATTCAAAACCCATGTCTGAATTTCTGTTTCTGTGAAAGATTTCATAAAATGCCATTGTTGATATCATGAGTTTTATGATGTTCTTAGATGAATCATGAAGGCTTGGTAGATAATTTATAAGTTTTGTCTTTGAATTTTGATGAAATAGAGCTATTTGGGCTAATTTGTAAAAATGAGGTTTTGGAGGACTAAATTGTGAATTAAACATGTTGTATGGGCTTATATAGAAGCCATGAAAATTTGGCTAGCCCTTGTTGCAAATCAATTTTACATATTGGTGATTTTGTGAAAAATGGACTAAATTGTCATAGTGTGAAAATGTAAGGGCTAAAATGTAAAGTGCCCAAAATATGTGTATATGGATTAAATTGAATGAAATGAATGATTGCATGGTTGAATTTTTATTGTATTAGATCAAGAACAAAGAAAATTGGACTTAGATCGGGGGAAGTCCAAAATAGTTGAATAGCCGACTCTTTTATCTGAAATCCGTCCAAGGTAAGTCAAATTACAATTACATGTTAATTGAAATAAATTCTGCACATATAAACTGTAATCTGTATTGGATGGCCTTAAGTGCATGATGAATATCTTTAGAGTAAAGTATGATAATATTTGAAAAGCTCTGCATGCTTCTAAGAAAAGTTGACATCTGTCAAAGATATCGTGTAAGACCGTGTCCGGGACACAGGCCTCGATTGAGATTTATGTATAAGACCATGTCTGGGAGATCGGCATCATATTTGATTTCATGTAAGACCCTGTCTGGGACAGAGGCATCGATAATGAATTACATGTAAGACCACGTGCGGGACGTTGGCATTGTACTTGTTTATGAGCATCTGTATCGTTTCTGACTTGTTTGATGATAGCATACGAAATCTGAGATTAAGTATATGAAATGTATAACCTATGCGGGTACGTTTGTATCGTACTAAGTCTTTGAATATGAAAGACTTTGTTCTGTGAAATAACTTTGAATTCTTATTATTGATTGTACTTATATGTTTAAATGGATGGATTAGCTGTATTTGACTTACTAAGCTCTGTGTAGCTTACTCTATGTGGTTTCTGTCTGTTTTACAATTATTGTAGCTACTGAAGGCTCGGGATAGTCGAGGATTGTCATCACACCGTCGAACTCTTTTTGGTACTTTTGAAAGTGTTAATATTTTTAAGTGTGGCATGTATAGACTAGAATGGGTTAGTTTGTAAATTTGATATGTATATATGTTATGCCATGTCAATTAGCTAGCAAATGATAAGTATTGTGTATAGTTTTGTGTATGTTTGTGATGTGCCATATTCTAATGAGAATTGGTTATCTTAAAGTATGAATTTGGTTAAAAATTTGGTATGAATGTTGTCTATTATTGCTTGTAACATTTGACCCAAAAAGGGATGGCAAATTGGCTTAAACCAATCCTGCATTATGCCACACGGTCAGGGAACATGGGCGTGCCTTGTGGCCGTGTGAAAAATTCAGTAGCTAGCTAAATTTTGCACGGTTATGGCACACAGCCATGTCTATTGGCCGTGTGAAAAAGTCAGTATAGGACCTCTCTATGGCACGGTTGGATCACATGGGCGTGTCTTGTACCCGTGTGAGTCACACAGGCTAGTTACACGGGCGTGTGACTTTGTCAGTTTTGAAAAGTTTGATTAAGTTCTGAAAATTTTGAATGGGTTCGATTTAGTCCCGACCTTCTCTAAATGCATGTTTTAGGTCTCGTAGACCATCTTAATGGATGAATTGTTGATGAATGCTTATGTATTAATGTTATCTGATAACTGTGAATCTGTGTTGTTCTGAAATGCTCTGTCCATCCGGTGATGCCCCTTACCTATTTCGGCGACGGTTACAGGATAGGGGTGTTACAGTCTAAACCGGGATGTTACTGGAGTTCAACACTTGCGACCATACAATACTTCATATGGTACCATTTTTATAATCAATTGAAAACAATTCGACCAACGGTAGTTATTTCTCCCAACTACCTTCGAACTCTAAAACACAACAGCGAAGCATATCTTCTAGAATTTGAGTCACTCTCTCAGATTGACCGTCGGTTTGTGGATGAAATGCTGTACTAAAATTCAACTTTGTACCCAACGCTTCTTGGAATTTCTTCCAAAATTGTGACGTGAACCTCAGATCTCTATTTGAAATAATAGAAGTAGGCACCCTATGCAATCTAACAATCTCAGTAATGTATAATTCATCTAGTTTATCAAGTGAATAATCAATACGTACCTATAACGCCCCAAATTTTGGGCCTAGAAGCTTTAAGTCTTGAGTGGGTCCAGTTAGTTGTAACGCCCCAAATCTCGAAAACCCAATTAAAGTTCTTGTTGTGTGTTGTGGCGTAGATGTATGTCTGACTTAGTGGTTTAGTGCTCTGGGAGTGTCTGGGGAGTCATGGGTTCAAGCCTTGGCTTGAGCAAAATTTGTGCTTCTACTTGAGTTAACCCTTGTCTCCAGCTTGTAGGCTTTTAAATTATTGTGAGGGTTGCATGACATAAAAATCTTACTGGTCAAGGGGTTAGTGGTGTGTTATTTGTTGCTAGAAGACTAGGGTTCGAGTCTTGCTGCGTCCAAGTTCATTTATTTTTTCAAGCAGTGGTGCGGGAGGTTGTAGGGCAGTGGGACTCTATTGATTGGTCCGTTGGTTTGTTGAGTGAAGCAAGGGATCATGCTAGCCAAAATTGAGGAGAAGAAAGGGGGATTGGGCGGTGATTGGTTTGAGGATGTAGTGGAGAGATTTTAAGAGAGGGATAAGGGGAGGAAATAGTGAAGATTGAGGTGTGGAGGTAGTTATTCCGAATTTGAAGTCTTGTGGAGGAGGGAGTTAGTGCCGTCTGAAGACTCTTGATGCACTAGGGAATTCAGCTAGACAGTAGTGTGTGTTTCTCTTCATTTTGTCGGTTATCGATTGTTCCTCTTTTTGCTTCTTTACTCGCTCGTTTTTTGCTGGCCGACCTTTGTTTAGCGTGACTTTTAAGTACTTTGTTTTACTTTAGTTATGCAACTTTATTTGGTTTCTTTTCAGTCAATTGTTTAGTTGACATCTTTTGGTACTCTTCTTCTTGGCTCTCTCTTGCAATTGTTTTTGGTTTGGCCGATCCCTATCTATTCTCCCATCTCTTGAGCTTTGACCGATTTCCTCACCACTCCCTCATTGTCATTTTTGGTTCTGGACTCTATCTTCTTCCTTCCACAGTCGGTTGTACCTTGGACCGAATACCTTATTTCCCTTTTCTATTCTTCTCTCTGTTTACTCGAGATCCTTCCCCTTTTCACTGGTGCATTGGCTGAATTTTTGTCTGGTAAGTCCCCGCATTGCCTTTACTTTTCAGCTTTTCTTCTCTTTTCTAGGCATGCCAAGTCTTAACATATTCTTTTGGTTATGGTGTTTTTGGGTTTTAAGTAACTTTTGAGGAGTGAAGGAGCCTCTAGTGCTACAAAAATGATCGGAGCCTTTGTAACATTCTTGACCAGAGGTAATGTTATTACTTGTCATTGAACTGAACTAAGATTATTTTGGCTTGGGTTGGTATTGGCCGAATAGTCCTTCCCTTGTTTTGGGTTTGCGTTTCTTTAGAATCAACCCATATGTATGGGCAAACACGAGTAATAGTTTCGGTTGTCGTGCAGATAGTTAGCAGGGAGCATTTTGTCAACTTTTGCTAGCGATCTAAACGGACTAAGGCTACACTCACTCAAGCAAGGTGATAGTAAGTGATCTTTGTACAAGTTCGATTAGAGTTTCTTTCAACTCATGAGTTAGGCGTCTAACCAAAGTTTTTATTGAAATAGGTTGGAGTATGTGGAGATTGGTATTCTCTCATCAACAGATGTGTAATCACACTGCTATTAGGATGGAACGGCAAAAGCCGAAAATGTACGACTGTTGACACTATATGGGCGTACGCTCGCTCGTGTGGTGAGTCGAATGCACAAAACGTAAGCATTCGACCGAAGAGGCCACCATGAGCGATTTCATGGGCTTAGGCCAATTTTTGGCCTTGATGGGCCGAGATGGGCCATGTGGGCCCTACGAGCTCATGGGCCCACACGGATGTGTGGAGAATATTTGGCCGACTGTGTTGTTTACACGGCCAAGGCCATTATTCGGGCTTATTGGGCCACATGAGCGTGTGGGCCCACATGGGTCATATTATGGGCTTGGGCCCATTTTTGTTGTTTAACTATTTAGGTTGCACGGATCGCACGAGACGACTGTGGACCTACTATTGGGTCGGTAAGTATACTAGACCCTAATTTATGACTGTTATACCCCTGTGAAGTAAATTGACCGAAATACCCTTGTATTATGTATAATTGTTTTTTAGTATAACATTTCTGCATACACGTATGATATTATGTTGCATTACATGGGATGGGATATATAAGTTTGGAGGAAGTGAACTGAAAGGCTATGATCCTTTTACTGGTAGCTCTGCTACAAATACTGATTTAGTTTCGTAACCGGTATGACTTGGTGTGTAGGGTTGGGTGGGTCGATTTTATCCCCACATGGTGTGTAGGGTTTGTACGGAGATGGTGTGTAGAGGCTGGGTTGGGTAGAATTTTCTGATTGCATACTGTGCTGATTCTGTAATGGGCTTAAGCCCCACTAATATTGTTACTGGATTGGGCTTAGGCCACTCTGTTTCTCATTCTGAAATGGGCTAAGGCCCTAACTGAAACTAAAAGGCTTAGGCCCAAATTGTGGTTACTCTGATTGTTGCTTATATGGGATTACACACTGAGTTTTCGCAAACTCACCCATCTGTTTTAACTTTACAGGTAGTCCCCAGACTTAGACAAATCGATGTGCTGGAGGACTCAGCGGTGGCCACTCGCTTTACTTATCTTCTATTAATTTTTGTTTTGGTTTTATTTTAGGTTTTACTTAATGTAATAAGGCCTCTTGGGTAATTATTTTTAATTTGGTATTTTAATTTATTTTATTCATTAAACTTATATATGCTAGCAGTAGGATAGTCGCATGATTTCAAAAGTCAAACATTTTCAAAAACACCACGAAATTGCAACTAGTTTTAAACGCTTCCGCGAATGAGAACTATTTTACAAAGTTAATAACCTTTTTATATAGGTAAGATTTAACCATACAATTCCACATTATCAATGAGCAAACTCAATTTTCATTCGGCTTTTCAAAATTATACAACGAGGCTAGCTAAAGCTTGGATATATGCTTTTAGAAAACCAGTCTAATGTGACACCGCCAGATTCGACCATAACGTCCAGGCCGAGTTTGGGTGTTACAGTACCGAAATAAAATGAGTCGATTTCGTTAACCTATCAACTACGACCCAAATAGCATCTTTCTTTTTCAGAGTCAGAGGTAACCCGATACAAAATCCATCGTAACTTTAACCCATTTCCACTCGAGTATCATTATAAGCTGAAGTAAACCTGAAGGCACTTGATGTTCGACCATCACTTGTTGACAAATCAAGCATCTCGTTACAAACTCTGAAATGTCTCGTTTCATGCCTGACCACCAATACAATTTCTTCAGATCATTATACATCTTTTTCCACCCAGAATGAACAGATGGACAACCATTATGTGCCTCATGAAGAATTGTCTGAATCAGTTCCGTAACTCTCGGTACACAAATCCTACCTTGGAACCTCAAACAATCATCGGATCCAATTTGATATTCTGAATCACTATTCGATTTGTACTAAATATTTTAGCTTGCAACTCATTATCACCTTTCTGAGCTTCGTAAATTTGTTGAAGAAATATCGGTTTAGCTTTCAACTCAGCCAAAATCGATCCATCATCAGATAAGGTTAACGGTGTATTCATTTCCATTAAAGCAAACAAATAACTTTCTACTTAAAGCATCTCCAACTACGTTCGCTTTCCCCGGGTGATAATCGATCACTAAATCATAATCTTTCAAATTGTTCGAGCCATCTCCGATGTCATAAATTCATATATTCTGAGTCATTAAATACCTTAAACTCTTGTGATCGATGAAGATGTGACACTTCTCACCGAATAAATGGTGTCTCTAAATTTTTAAAGCGAATACAATAGCGACTAGTTTCAAGTCGTGCGTTGGATAATTCTTTTCGTGCGGCTTCAACTGTCTCGAGGCATAAGCTATCACTATACCCTCTTGCATCTACACACAACCTAAATAGTTCAATGGCGCGTCGCTGAAAATCACAAACTCTTTTCCCAACTCAGGTTGTACTAACACTAGTGGCTCAGTCAACAACGCTTTCAACTATTCAAAACTCTATTGACATTTCTCAGACCACTCAAATTTCACATCTTTTTGTAACAATCTTGTCATAGGTGTAGCAATCATCGAAAATCCCTTAACAAAACATCGATAATAATTGACCAAACCCAAAAAGCTTCTAACTTCAGATACATTTCTCGGTGGTTTCCAATCAATAACTGCTGAAATCTTACTCGGATCAACCCGTATACCTTCCACTGAAACAATGTGTCCCAAAAATCTGACTTCTCGGAGCCAAAACTCACTTTTGCTGAATTTAGCAAACAATTTCTTATCTTTCAAGGTTTGCAATACAATTCTTAAATGTTCAGCATGCTCAGACTCATCTCGAGAATAAATTAGGATGCCATCAATAAATACAACTACGAACTTATCTAAATATGGTCGGAAGATTCGATTCATCAAGTCCACAAAAACTACAGGAGCATTTGTTAATCCAAAAGGCATAACAAGAAATTCATAATGCCCGTAACTTGTTCTGAACGCGGTCTTTGGCACATCTGAATCTTTAACTCTCAACTGGTAATAGCCTGATCTCAATTCTATCTTCGAAAACACTGTTGCCCATTTCAACTAATCAAACAAATCATCAATTCTCAGTAAGGCATACTTGTTCTTTATTATAACCTTGTTAAGCTAACGATAATCAATACAAAGTCTCATGGATCCGTATTTCCTCTTGATGAATAATACTGGTGCACCCTAGGGCAAAAAACTTGGTCTCGTAAAACCCTTATCTGTCAACTCTTGCAACTGAGATTTCAATTCTTTCAATTTGGTCAGAGCCATTCTATATGGAGCTATCGATATCAGTGAATTCCCTGGTACTAAATCAATAGCAAACTCGACATCTTTGATCGGTGGCAACCCAGACAACTCTTTTGGAAACATATCTGGATATTCACAAACTACGAGCACAGATTCAATCTTCAATTCAAACACTTTTGTATTCAGTACATACATAAGATAAGCTTCACACCTTCTTACATACCTCTGAGCCGACATTGACGAAATCACAATAGGCAACTCACCTGACTCATTCGATTCAATCTGAAGAATTTCATTATCTTGACATTTCAATTCAATAATCTTTCGTCTAAAATTCACTACGACATCATGTAGAGTCAACCAATCTATTCCAAGAATCACATCGAACTCATCAAACGGTAAAAGCATTAAGGCAGCTAGAAAACATTGACCCTAAGTCATTAAAGGACAACTCTTGCAAACTTTATCAACTAAAACATACTTGCCTATGGGGTTCGACACTTTAATTACATACTAAGTAAGCCCAATAGGAAAATTCTTACTACATACCAAATTCATGAAAATATAAGAATGAGTCGATCCAGGGTCAATCAATGCAACTACATTAGTCTCATAGAGAGAAAATGTACCAATGATAACATCAGGGGATGATGCATCTTCGGAAGCGCGAATAGCGTAGGTTCTAGCAGGTGTTCTGACCTCTGATCTCATAGTTAAATCTTTCGTTACACATTTGCTACTGTTCCCATTTCCTGTATTTCTCGGTGGCCTCCCTCTAGTGGCAGTGTTGCTCAGTCTTGCATTCTAAAATTTATTTTTGCTCTGTCTTGCATTCTAAAATTTATTTTTCTCAGCCATTTCAGGGCAATCTCGAATAAAATGATCTGGGGAGCCACATTAAAAGCAAGCCCTGTTATTCATTTTGCATTCACTGGGATGTCATCTACCTCAGTGTTGACATTTAGGTCTATTAGACCTAGCATTACCAACGCTCGCTATTGACGTTGTTTAGGCCTTAGAACCCGAATATGCTTTCGACGATCTCTGCTGGGATACCAAGCTGAACCATTCGAACGAGTATACAAATCTCTCAATTTATTTTACGAAGATTGAAATGACTTATTCAGTGGTCTTTTTCTCAAATCTCTAGTCTCAAACTCAGCTTTTCTCTTTTCTTTGCTCAACGTTTCGCTTTGCAAGCTCAGTCGACTAGCACAACAAATTCTTTCAACTCTAAAATCCCAACTAATAGTCTGATATCCTCATTCAACCCATCTTCGAATCTCTTACACATGATGGCCTTGGTGGAAACACATTCCCGAGCATACTTATTGAGCCTAACAAACTTTCGCTCATATTCAGTCACAGACATACGGCCCTGTTTCAGCTCTAAAAACTCTTTACATTTCTGATCAATGAACTGCTGACTGATATATTTCTTTCTGAACTCATCTTAAAAGAATTCCCAGGTAGCTTTTTCTCTCAGTACCACGGATACAAGAGTATTCCACCACTGATAAGCCGAGTCCCTTAGAAGTGATATAGCACATTTCAAGCACTTATTCAGTGTGCAAGAAAGCTCATCAAATACCCTGATAGAGTTCTCAAGTCAAAACTCTACTCTCTCGGGATCATTGTCAACATTGACTATAAATTCTTCAGCCCCTTATTTCTAAATCTTATCAACTGGAGGCTTGTTCAGTCTTAAAAATTCCACACCTTGGGGATCTACGGGAACCAGTTGGGGGTTAAGTGGGGGTGGAGGATGTTGGGTAGCCGGATTTGTTCGAACAAACTCGGCAAACCACTCATTTATCCTTTAGAAGAAGGCTTCTCTAGCATCTCCTCCCTAACTAACCATTACTAGTCTACTTTTAGATGGCGATGTCCCTTGGGCGAGAGCCGGCGTATTACTTTCAACATCATCAACTACATCTTGGTCGGGATCCATTTACTATATGAAAATACAATTTAAATTGTCAAGATTCGTCACACTATCATCACTTATATATGGCCTGTATAGCTAGACTCTCACACACGCTACGTTAGTCTGAGAGTCAACTGAATCGTAGCTCTGATACCACTAAATGTAACACCCTTCACCCGTATTCAACGCCGAAACAGGGTTACGAGGCATTACCAGACTTACATCGCAAACAATCATACAATTTCGAGTCATAAATTTCAACCAAATTAAAAAAATTATATTTATTCAATCATAAAGTCCCTAATACGAGCCTACGAGGCTCAAACATGCTTTGGAAGTGGCCTTAGGACTAAATCGAGAACTTGAGTAATTTTTACAAAAACTTAAAAATATTTTGTTATGTACAGGGGTCACATGCCCGTGTGGTTTGGGACACCCGTGTGGGCAGGTCGTGTGGTCACACACGCCCTTATCCTTAACCCGTGTAACTATCTGCTTTGCAAGGCATGAACAAATTGAAGTCACACGACCAAGGTATACGCCCGTGTGCTAGGCCATGTGGTTAATTAATTTTCATAAAATAGGTGCAAAAGTCACATGGCCAAGACATACGTCCATGCCCGAGGCCGCGTCCCTCACACGGCTGAGACACACGCCCGTGTCTCTTCCTGTGTGCTCAATTCTGAGCATATTGTTTCTCAAAATTAAGGTGCAGGGGACACACGGCCGAAATCCATGCCCATGGGGTAGGGCATGTGTTACACACGGTCTAGACACATGCCCGTGTATCTACCTGTGTGGACAAAAATAAAGGCTATCTACCAAACCAATTTGCCACCCTTATTGCACACACATACACAATAACAAATGGCACAATTCATAGCATACTTAGACAACCAAAACATCCACAATCAAGGCTAAACCATGTCATTTAAATACCTAACATAATTACAACATCATATTTTACCAAACCAAATCATACCAACTCACAATCTTTAAGCTTCAATATGACTACCATTAATATGCATTGTATCATATAGATCTTCTAGCATACTAATGAACCAAACTCAATCATTTAACAACAAAGTTATATAGCCATAAATAAGCATATAGTGAAACATTACAAAACACATAAACAAAAGGCTTTGGCACATATACTTATATATATATGAGCTTATAATCAGTTTAACCAAGATGAGCCCATTTATATGGCCAAATACAAAATTAAGCCTTTGACAATGACAAGCTAATACATTTGGCCAAAATCATGATGACACATATAACAAAAATGACCAAGTCCCTATACATGCCATACACTCAAAACGTTTAAGATCATCGATACCCAAAATGACAATTTGATAGTGTGATGCGATCTCCAACAATCTCTAACCCGAGCTAACTTGGTGAAACTATAAAACATGGAAAGTAAAATCGAGTAAGCTATATAGCTTAGTAAGCTCGTATGAAGAAATAAGAAAATCTTACCATATATTTAACATTCAAGTAATATAATATAAGGCAATGTAATTTACCATATTCTCATAACCATAATTCATTCCATCACAAACTTACCTTGAATTCATCATTTCGCGAATTTAATAATCATAAGTTTTATGCACATACCTGTACCAACTCATAATGGTATCATACTTATTCTCATCTTTCTCATACCTAACGAACCACTCGGAATAATAATATCGGATACTCAGAAAACCTTGCACACAAGGTGTCACATATGTAGCCATTGTTACCTCTATCTCATAACACATATATGCTCGCTCTCGAGCCATCAATGGGCCTGCTCACACAAGCTGTCAGCCAAGACGTAGCTGCACGATGCTACTCACACAAGCTGTCAAGTAACCGCAACATATGCCGGTATACTCGGCCACCGATAGGACATATAGGACCAGCACTCGAATCACATAGCATAATACCCTAGTGACATATCACTTGTATCCTAATCTATTCCTAAGATTTGATTGGGATTTCTCGCTTACCAAAATGTCGTCAAACATGTCCGTAGAGTCATTTAAACAATTCACACAAAATTAAAGCATTTAAAATACAATTATAATAAAGTTTATTTACATACGAACTTACCTCGATTAAAAAAAAGGCGAAAAGGTTCTATTCGTCAATTACTTTATTTTTTCCTCGATCTACACTCGAATTTCCTTTTTCTTGATAATCAAGCTTGAAGGCCTAAATTGAAGAAGATGGACACTTTTATTTAGTTAATTTTGTCTTTATTTACCAAATTACTAAAATGCCCTTAATGCATAATTTTAAAATTTTACCTAACCATGTTTATTTTTGTCCACCCTAAAGTGTAATGGTCTAACTACCATTAAGGACCTCCAATTTAAAATCTCATAGCTATTTACTACCTTTAACCTATAGAACTCAAATTTTGAACCTATTACAATTTAGTCCTTTTAGTCAAATTGAGCACTCAGTCGATAAAATTTCTTAACGAAATTTTCACACAATTATTTTATCATGCTGTAAACCTTAAAGAAATAATAAAATAAATATTTCTACTTCAAATTTATGGTCTCTAAACCACTATTTCGGTTTGACCCAAAAACGGGCTGTTACATTCTCACTTCTATGGCAAACCAAAAGAAAGATGAAGGAACAGAAAAATGAAAGAACAATCTTGGAGAATAACACCTCTACTATATATATAATCCTCTCACACATCCTTCAATAGTACCAAATAATCAACCACCTGGAAAAATATTAATCATCATGTTTCCCACTAAGAACTAACTAGTTCTTAAGTAACCAGAATAAAGTTGAAATTCAACGTTTTCTCACCTGGCCTACCAAAAAATCTTATTTACAAAAAAAACCCCCGCCAGATAAGAGAACTTTTCAATTTAATACTCAAGTCCCCTATATAACTTAAGACTTTAAAAAGTTCGGTTATAACAACTCTCCCACCTTTGAAGAAAATTTCATCCCCAAAATTTCTTAAAATAACGAAAGAAGATGAATTACAATAGAACAGTGTATAATAATGAATAATCCCATTCAAGATAATTAGTAAAATATTTGTACCCTGATACTTGGCAGATTAATCAACACATAACATAATGTAGTTAGTGGTATGTGTTCTTTCCGTGGAACATCCTTCAAAAAGATGTAACACCCCTTACCCGTGTTCGACGCCGGAACAGGGTATGAGGCATTACCGGACTTAATCACTAATCATCGTATAAAAATCGATTCATAATTTCACACTAATTTAAAACTTTTTCAAACACATTCAAGTTGTCCCTTAAAAAGAGCTTACAAGGCCCATGTCATGCTTTAATTCAACCGCACACATAGGCAAGCATGCACATTGATAAATTGCATCATTTAATTAATAACATAATCAAGACTATCTTCATTTAATGACTTATACAATAGAGACCTTCAATTAACATAGGTCAGTATTTTAGGCCAACTCCTAGCAACTTAATAACAATTAAACGAGCCCCCATAATGCCAAAGACTAAAAAAAAACACTTTAAAACCTTTATATATCGATCAATAGTTTGATAGTGTGATTTAACCTCCGGCGACCTCTAATTCGAGCTAACATCTGTGACACTATAGGAAAAAGGAAAGGAAGGGAGTAAGCATTATAACTTAGTAAGTAAATATGTAAATATTAATAAACAATACATTATCATACTTTAAACAAAGTCACAACATGTTCCCGGAATATTATCATCACAAACACACATACTTTCACTATTACAATCATAAACAGGTTCAAAATAAGCTATCAAGCAGAGTACCAGCAGCTAAATTATTTATTTCTGGAGCTACAGAACTCCAAATTACAAACCGTTAATTTTCTTGAAACTAGATTTACGTATATTCTTACCATAAAATTTTCAGAATTTTTGGTCCAGCAAATTAGTACAGTTAATTCATTGAAGTTACCCCTATTTCACTGCTCAACTGCCCTGACCATTTTTCACTCTGAATCAATTTTCTCCTCGTATAGAATTCAAAGGATGTTCTCATTTATTTCATTTAAAACTAGACTTATTAAGGATTTCAAGCATATATATTATATCCCCTAATTATTTTTTTAAACTTTTTAATGATTTTTCCAATTCAGAACAGGGGATCACGTAGTCATTCTGAACCAGTCTCTCAAAAACTTTAATATCTCATAATATAGAATTCCTTTGCTTGCTCTGTTTCCATTATATGAAAATAGATTCATTAAGCTCTAATTTGATATCTCATTCAGTCTCTGATTCAATTTCTACTATTTTTCGTAAATTTTTAGATTTTCGTCACTGCAACTATCCCGAACAGTTTTATTGTCAATTTTGATCTTTTACACTTCAATTGTATTCATCACTTACCCATAACAATCTTTCTAATCTCCAATCGAGCATATTGCTCCTAAGTTACACATGTATATGCTTACACTTATCATCACAAAGTCATACACAATTTCATTTAATTAATTTCCCAGTTGAACGCTTCGAAATAATAACAGATACGTGATGGTATCGCACACAGCCCACCTTTAAAATCGAAGCTCTCTTGTACACATAGTGGCCTTCACTTAGCACCACTCATGTGACCTAGCTCGATTGTACACATAATTTTGGCTCTCTTGTACACATGGTGAACACTGAGTACCACCCATGTGACCTAGCCAGTTTATCTCGTAGCTCTCTTATCTACATGGTGTCCTTCACCTGGAACCACGCATGCGACCTAGCTACATATACCCCGTAGCTCTCTTGTACACATGGTATACATCCCGTATTACACATGTGACCTAGCTACATACCAATCGTATCTTTCGATTCCAAAGGTTCAAACGGGAAGTATCTCACTATATGATACTTTATTCCATTCTTCCAATAGTCAATTATAATTCAAAAATCAGCTACAATACATAAAATATGCTAAAATATAAAAATGTAAATAAAAATAATGTAATATTTACATACAAACTTACATACTTTCTCATTTCCATGTCGAATTAATTTTGAACATTTAATTCATCATAATTATATTTACTTTCAGCACCTTGGCAATCATAGTAATTATATCAATATTACATTGAAACATGCATAACTTAATGCTTATTATACATATGAACTTACCTCGATACTAAAACGGCCATTTTACCAACTTTCCTGATTTTCGATTTTTCTCCCATTCTAGGTTCAAATCTCATTTTCCAGGATCTAAAACATCATATTTTACTTATTTAATTAATGTACTAGTCAAAATAGTCCTTAACTCAAACTTTGGCAAAATTACAATTTTGCCCTTAAAATTTTGCATATTTACACTTTTGCCCCTAGGCTCAGGAATTAAACTTCATCCCTTATTCTTATGTTTTATGACCTGCTGATCATTTTTCCCTTCTATGGCAACATCAAATTCTCACTCTAACACATAGTTATGAACAATAACAATTTTTATCGATTAAGCCGTTTTACTCATTTTTGCTTAAAACCGCTTAGCAAAAGTTGTTTAACATAATTTCAGCCTTTATATTCTACCATAAAACATCAAAATAAACACATTTGAACTATGGGTATTTTTCCAAATATGAACCCTAGCTTAAATTATTGCTAGAATAAGCTTAATCAAGTTACCGAGATTCAAAAAATCTAAAGAACTTGAGAAACGGGGCTAGAACGAACTTACTATTGAGCTTGGAACGCTTGAAAATCCTAGCCATGGCTTCCCCCATGCTAATTTCGGCCTCCATGAAAAATATGAGTCAATTTTGGCTTTATTTTCCCTTTTTATTTCTTTTAACTACCAAATGACTAAAATGCCCTTAAGGCCTTTCTTTAAAATTGTCATATTCATGCCCATTTTTGTCCAAACGAAATATAATGGTCTAATTACCATTTAAGGACCTCCTCTTTAAACTCCCATTTCAATCAAGTACTTATGAATTAGAACATATATTTTGCAACTTTTGCAATTTAGTCCTAAAAGTCCAATTAAGACTTTATCAGTAAAATTTCTTAACGATATTTTTACACAATATTTTAATCAATAAATAAACCTTAAAACTTAATCGGAATAAAATTTTTGACTTCGAATTCGTGGTTCTAAAACCATCATTCTGTTTAGGCCCTAGATCAAAATTTCACATTAAAGAACTTCTCAAAAAAAAACCCTAATAGGCAAATTAAACATGCAATCTATAAAATTTCTTATCAATACTCTAACACATGCATCTAATCACTCGTTAAATCATAAAAATTAATCGAAATAGACTTTTCTATCTCAGATTTTTGGTTTCGCAACCGCTATTCCATTTAGGCCATATTTCAAGATGTTACAAAAGACACGTGAATAGTTGTATCACCAATAGATTTTTACAGATAAACACCTTGGTGGATAGTCTTTTTGAAGAGACATAAGATGAAATCATATGGAGTGTAGAAACATATATCCTTAACGGATAGTGACCATTTAGTATTCATTTTCACAGATATCTAATGGGCAAACCCAACGTGGTGATTACTTGCTTAAGCACCTTATATTGGCAGATATTCCTGCTTTTATGAATACCAAGGGTTTAATTAAAACCCTTATAAGAAATTAACAACTGTCAAACATAGATTGGGAAATTTGAACAGTTATTACCATTTTGACTTGAAACTTTTAGAAGATGATTGCCCTATATAGACAATCGTAAAAAAAAGAGAATCGTTACTTTTTCAAATTATTTTTCCCCCAAATTTCCTTGTTACTCAAGTTCTTTCAAAACCCCTAATCTTTTATCTTTTCTTTCTTTTTTTATTCCTCCACTTCATTATCGGAGTATTCTTGCTTTCTTTTCTAGAATGCACCCGTTATCAAGGTAATCTTTCATCGCCATTATTCTTCGCTTCGTAATCTTCTTTAAATGGCTAGAGTTAGGATAGGTTAAAGGGGTAGAATCAGTAGACATAGTGGTCAGAGTTAAACGGACCGGGTAGTGAGTCTACTATTAGTTGTAACAATGAGCCACGTAATCATGAAACTAACATAATGGCAGAAACTCTGATTTTTAAAAGACGATAACCCCAGAGGAGATGGTCAGGCATTTAGAGATTAAGGGAATCCAATTGCCCAACTTTGCCTACGATTTTAATTGTGATTCAGGTGCCTATAAGACATATTGGTTGAATGGATTTTGGTCATTTGAATTGGTTATTTTATGCATGCTTTGGACATGTTTTAATGTCTTGGCTAAATGTGCTACTTGCTCGTAGGTTCATGTTTGAATGGGTGAAAGAAATGGCTTGAATTTTGGCTAATTTCTTGTTGGGCAATTGGATTCCTCTAATCTCTAAATGCCTTTGGGCAAAGAATATCCTTTATAGATGTACCATGTTTGATAGATTAAACAACAAGAATAATAAGATAACTGAGATAAATAAGTCCAAGATATAAAGCTCTAATGAATTTTCGAGAATATAATCCATACTAATTGATAAAGAGATCGATGATACCCCCAAGAAAATCCAGAAAAAAAGAATATCGATTATACGCACTGGAATCAGTTGTGACATAAACAACATAAATATCATATACATAAAGCAGAGCAAAAACCAGTAGAAGTAGAAAATAGCATCATACGAGTTTTTGTCATCGAGTTCTCTACCGAAATATAATAGAATAGAATGCCAAAGAAAAAAGAGAGCGATGTCGACTATTAATCAACCAGACTAACAATATCGCTATCTAACATTATGATTAGCCAGTATTCCCATATGATAAGAATCGCATATGAAGATAAACAATTACATATGTCTCTAAGGATAAAAGAACATATAGAATACCCAGAGGAGATCGTTGTAAGATACTCGACCATAATAGTTGCATTCAGATATATTTGCAGTTCGAACACTATCCCACTAACTACTAAAGTCTTAGATGACTCCACATTATCTCGTTACACTAAAGAAATCAATTTAGAAGAAATTTTAGTTAACATATTCCTTACATACCATACCTGATAAACTGGATTACTCGTGAATAACTTCTTCTTTAATAGCGACATTGCGTATCCCGAATGATCTTCAAAAAAATCTAATATCTCTTCTAGAACTCTCTTTACTTGCTAACCAATTCTCAGCTCTGACCACATTATTACTCAATTAATCGCTGAGCTCTTCGTTTCCCCTTTTTTGCAAACTTAAACAACACAAATCTTGTAAATTCCGTTGTATAAGACTTTAAGGGTAAAGGGGGCGGAGGTCGTACTGCCACTATATTTAATTCTCATATATACACATCAAACATAACTTTCATTACCAACATAATATTATGGACCTTTATTATTACCTTTCTGAGTTTCTGCACATCAATAAAAACTTTTTAATCATATACTTGAGTATCACTATCAACATTTTTGGAATGAGCTTAGTTGGAAAACATCTTTGTCTATAAGTGAAACAAATCTTATCAGAGTTAGGAGACATCACACTATCATAGGTTATATAATGACATGTATTTCTAGAGTTCATACATGCTACGTTTAGTAGATAACCAACTAAATTGTAGCTCTGATACCACTAAATGAAATACCCCTAACCTGTATTTGTTGCCGAAATAAGGTTACAGAGCATTACCGTAAAACCATAACTTGAAATCATTCATTTCCAAACATTTCACAAATCATAGCATAATTCATTCAAACGCTTGCATTTCTTCCCTTATTCGAGCCCTCGAAGCCTTAGAAATACTTTAAAATGATTTAGGACTAAATTGGGAACATATGAAACCTTAAGGAAAACGTTAATAAAATCACACTGTAGGGGTCAAACGGCTGTGTGGTCAGGTCGTGTACCTTACACGACTGAGACACACGACCCTGTCTCAAGCCGTGTAACATTCGAAATAGGGACACAAGGCTGTGTCCCAGCCTGTGTCTGTGCCCGTGTAACTCATTGACTTGGGTCACACGGCCAAGCCACACGTCCGTGTGCCAGGCCATGTAACTCTCGAAATGGCCTCACACGCCCGTGTGCTAGGCCATGTACTAGGTCGTGTGCTAGGCCGTGTAACTTCCTGACTTGAATGCCTTAAAACCTACAGGGGACACACGGGTGTACCACAGGGCCGTGTGTCACACACGACTAAGACACACGCCCGAGTCTTAGATTGTGTGGACCAGAAACTAGCTAAAATTCAAGCCATTTTTTACACCCATTCAAAGATAAAAGTATAAGAAACTTTCACATTTAACCAATCCTTAAAACATGTCCAAAACAAGTATAAAATGACCAATTCAAATAACTAGAACCATTCAACCATTATGCCATATAAGCACCTCAATCAAAACCAAACTAATATGCCTAAACATGAGCATATTTAATCGCATTGCTACCATTTCTAAACATACATTACTTGATCTATACCATGTCAACATAAACTTAACATTTGGACCATTACTCACATGCATCTAAATCACATAAGTGATACAAACCAACCATATGTAAATGGTACCAACAACCAGCATATATACATACCATATTTCAATCATGCACATCTATTCAAAACCTTTCCAAAACATACCATAACTTGATCAAGTTGAGGTCAATTCATGACCTACCAGTTTGGCTATTCAAACATGCATTCATACATTGTAAAAATAACACACATCAACAAGGCATAAAAAATACCAGGGTCACATAAAACAAAATGACATATACATGCTAGGCTTATCAACTAACATAAACCACAAGTCCAGCTATATATGCCATTATAACCTTGATCAAAACATCCAAATCTACCAATATTCACTAGATAGTGCGATAGGTCTCCAACGAGCTTCCAAATCAATCGAGTTATTTGATAATCTTTAAAGTAAAGAAAAATAACTGCGTAAGCAATAAATGCTTAGTAAGCTCGTATAAAATTTAAACATAACAATTCATTTCAATAGTGAACTTTATGGGGTATTTGTAAACCTATACCAATACCACGAAGTTTATAGAACTTTATAACCATCAACTCATAAATGAGTAAGTTCATCAATATCACATATATTTTTCATTCCTAACATAGTAGGATTTATAAAACATATTACATAATCATTAACCTTTTCATAATACTATGAAGCACTCAATTTACTTTTTTACCATTCCATTTACTTACTTTCCATTTCATTTACTTAGCATAACTTAAATAACATTATCAATTCATGAATTACTACATTTATCCATGACATAGATAAATTCATCCATAACATAAGTAGATTTCTCATGCATGAGTACATTATTTAACTTATCAACCCTTTTTTTCATCAGATTACATCTCAACTCAAAACTTATTGTTTCATTACCTTTTCTTACATGTTTCATTTGTATAATACAAGACATAAGCATAATCATCACCAACATGATAAACTATTTCATTAGAAAATACGTACTTTGATTCTTACCACCCTTTCATGAACATAAGAATATTTCCATTTGGACACTTACCATTTCAATGCATAACTTTATAATTAAACATAATAGAATCCAACAAATAGTTTGGCACAAGCCTAAGCTTCATCAACAATACATGATAGTGCATCAATTCATAATTCACTTGAATTAACATAAGATAAGTCATTAAACATGAATCCTCACTGAGATCATCAATTTCATGAACAAAGACATACTTTCATTTAACATTTCCTTTTCATTCATTTATATAGCTTTCATGATAAAAGTCATTTGAATACTTATTGGTCTTTCCCTTTCCATGCCCGTTTAACCACTTAGAATAATATCGGATACGCGGGAAGCTCACACAAAGTGTGCTAAACATATGGGCAAAATCATTTACTTTCCTTTTCCTTTACATCGATGCTCACTCAAGCCATAAATGGGTCTACTCACACAACCTAACGGTCGAAATGTAGCTTCACGATGCCGTTCACACAAGCTAATGAGTATCTATAACAAATGTCGGAACTCATCCTTCGGTAAGACATTCAAGATTAGCACCTGAAACATAGTAACCCTTATGACATATCATTTTTATCCTATATATTCCTAAGGTTCACATGGGGCTCGATAGTCATCAAAATGCCGTTAGATTTAAATTATTTTTTTACATGATAAATTGCATAATAACACATAACACATATATATTGATTCATTTACATTAGAACAACACATTAAACATTCAATTTAATCAACATTTAAGTGTTTATAGTTCATACGAACTTACCTGGCTAAATTGTAGCAATGACAAAGAACATGGGCTATTTGGTAATTTTCTCTTCTCCTCGATTTCCCACTCGTTCTTCATCTAAATTAATAATTTCAATCAAATCATTAATTTAGATAGTAAAACTAATTCATTTTATGTAATTTAGTCATTTTTGACATTTTTAAAAAATTGCCCATAACATTTTACTTTTATTCAATTTAGTCCCTGAGCCTAAAACATGCAAATTAACCATTTTTATTACAAACCCTTGCCAACCGAATGTTTATAGATCCAATACAACCCATATTTATAAAATTTTCACATCAAGTCTTTATATTTTTACTATTTCAATAATTTAATCCCTAATCGTTAAATTCATCAAGAATCACTTAACAAAATACTTATAAATAACAACTAATACTTCAAATTCATCATTCAACATCTAAAATAAAAAATATTCGTCAATGGTAATATTCAAAATTTTTCACAGTTTCAAAAATGAAGGTGCAGGCTAGCTGGATCTAGTTGCAACGATCTCAAAAACATAAAAATTATAAGACAAGAGTGAAAAACGGACTCACATGCATCCATTGAAGTTTGGCTGAAGCTTGGAGCTTCTCCCTTTCTTTTTCCATGGTACATTCTATAACACCCCTAAATTTTCAAATTTCACAATTGAATCCTTAATACACATTTTTACCAAAAATCACTTAATTAAACATGATAATCTAACAACATATATTTATTTTCATCATCAAACAACAAAAACCACAAGCTACCATCAATGGAAATTCATGAATACATTAACAAATTCAAAAATTCAAACATGGGCTAGCTAGTATTTGAAGCAACAATCTCGAAAACATAAAATTTATCAAAAACAGAGCAAAACATATACCCGAATCAAGCTTCCAAATGTGCCAAATATTCAAAGCTTTCAAATCTTTATTTTCTTCTTTTGTTTTGGCCAAGAAAGATGAATGCATGGCCATTTTAGTTTTTTTTTTCTTTTATTTCATGTTATTTTACTTTTTACTATTTTAACCTTAAGTATTTAATTAGAAATATATAATGGTTGTCCATATTTGTCCACTCAAATATTTAATGGTCAATTTACAACATAAGGACTCCACATAATAAAAGCCATAACAATGTAGCACTTTAACAAATAGCTAGCCACTTTTGCATTTTACGCAATTAAGTCCTTTTATAAAATCGAGCACACAAATGATAAAATTTTGACACGAAACTTTCACACATATTAATTCACATACTGTAAACACCGAAAATAATATTAAAATGTTTTTCTGACTCAGGTTGTGGTCCCAAAACCACTGTTCTGACTAGGGCCTAAACCCCGAAAATCTTACCGGTAAAAAGGTTTGGGTATCGTTCTCTAATAGCATCCTCGAGCTCCCTCGTAGTTTCTTCTACCCCATGTCAATGCCATAAGACTTTCACTAAAGAAATTTTCTTATTCCTCAATTCTTTAACCTCACGATCTAAAATTCGGATCGGTTATTCTTCGTATGTCATATCAGGATTAATTTCAATCTCAAACGGTGAAATCACATGCGAGGGATCAAATCGATATCGTCGAAGCATCGATACGTGAAATACGTTATGAATCTTTTCTAACTCAGATAGTAACAACAATCTGTAAACAACCGGCCCTATCGCTCAATAATATCATACGACCCAATGAATTTCAGACTCAGTTTGCCTTTACAACTGACTCGGAGTATTTTCTTCCACGGTGAGACTTTTAAAACACTTTATCCCCGATTTGAAATTTGATATCTTTCCGTCTTAAGTCTGTGTACAATTTTTGATGATTTGATATTGCTTTCAAACTATTACAAATCACTTTAACTTCCTGTTCAGTCTCTTTCATCAAATCGACCCCGTGTATCTTATTCTCACTGAATTCAGTCCAATACAAAGGTGTTCGGCATTTGTGATCGTAAAAAGCTTCATAAGGTGCCATTTTTATACTCGATTGAAAACTGTTATTATATGCAAATTCAATTAGTGGCAGGTATCATTCCCATGTACCTTCAAACTCAAGAATGCAACATCTCAACATATCCTCGAGTATCTGAATAATCCGCTCGAATTGACCATCTGACTGTGGATGAAAAGCAGTACTAAAATGTAGCTTCGTACCTAGTGCATCTTGCAGTTTCTTCCAAAACCGCGATGTGTATCTCGGATCTCTATCCGAAATAATAGAAATAGGTACTCCGTGCAATTTCACAACCTGAGAAATGTACAATTCAGTAAGCTTATCAAGTGAATAATCTGTGCGTAGTGGAATGACATGAGCCGATTTAGTCAGTCTATCAACAATCACCCATATTGCATCTTTCTTATTGGGAGACAGGGGCAAACTTGATACAAAATCCATCGCGATTCTGCCCCATTTCCACTTAGGAATCATAACCGGCTGTAGTAACCTAGACGATACCTGATGCTCAGCTTTGACTTGTTGACAGATTAAACATTTCAAAACAAATTCAGAGATATCTTGCTTCATACCAGGCCACCAGTAAAACTATTTCAGATCGTTGCACATTTTCGTACTTCCCGGGTGAACCGATAACCGGCTACTGTGAGCTTCATTTAAAATCATTTGAATCAACTCTGAATTTCTCGGAACACAAATTCGGTCTCTGAACCTCAAAAAACCCTCAGCATCAATTCGAAAGTCTGAATCAGTATTCAAATCACATTGAGCCCGTTTTGCTAACAATTCATTATCAACTTTCTGAGCTTCGCAAATCTGCTGTATAAATAACAGTCTCACTTTCAAATCTACTACAATTGAGCCGTCATCAGATAGAGTCAAATACGTATTCATCGCACGAAGAGCAAATAAAGATTTTTGACTTAAAGCATTGGCAACAATATTGGCATTTCCCGGATGGTAGTCAATCACTAGCTCGTAATCTTTTAACAATTCTAACCATCTTCATTTTCGTAGATTCAGATCTTTCTGAGTCATCAAATATTTTAAGCTTTTGTGATCAGAATAGACATGAAATTTCTCATCGAACAGATAGTGGCGCCAAATCTTCAATGCAAACACAACAGTTGCCAATTCCGGATCGTGCTCGGGTAATTCTTTTCGTACGGCTTTAACTGTCTCGAGGCATAAGCTATGACTTTGCCTTCCTACATCAAAACACAGTCCAAACCATTCAAAGATGCATCACTATAGATTACAAATTCTTTACCCGACTGTGGCTACATTAGCACTAGAGCTTCTGTCAACAAAGATTTCAACTGATCAAAACTTTTCTGGAACTTTTCTGACCACTCGAACTTAACATCTTTTTGAAGTAGTCTCGTCATTGAGGATGCAATCATAGAGAAACCTTTTATGAAGTGTCTGTAATAATCGGTGAGCCCCAAAAAATTTTGAACTTTGGAAACATTTCTCGGAGGCTTCCAATCTAAAAGTGCAAAAATTTTACTCGGATCAACTCTAATACCTGATGCTGATACAACATGTCCCAAAAAACTGACTTTTCGTAACCGAAATTCACATTTACTAAACTTCGTATACAACTACTTATCACACAAAGTCTGTAGCACTATTCTCAGATGTTCGGCATGCTCGAATTCATTGCGAGAATATATCAAGATGTCATCTATAAACACAACCACAAATCGATCCAATTACAGTCTAAAGATCTGATTCATTAGGTCCATAAAAGCAGTAGGTGTATTTGTAAGTCCGAAAGGCATAACCAAAAACTCATAGTGTCCGTACCTCGTTCAGAAAGCACTTTTCGACCGATCGGAGTCTTTTACCCGCAGCTGATAATAACCCGATCTCAAATCAATCTTTGA
Organism: Gossypium anomalum; assembly: GCA_025698475.1. Classification (NCBI taxonomy): domain Eukaryota; kingdom Viridiplantae; phylum Streptophyta; class Magnoliopsida; order Malvales; family Malvaceae; genus Gossypium; species Gossypium anomalum. Next base: position 39,633,921 of record CM046959.1, on the reverse strand, counting down.
AAACATTGTAGCCCCTTTCAACTGATCAAACAAATTGTCAATTTGTGGCAAAGGATATTTATTCTTTACAGTTACTTTATTGAGCTGTCGGTAGTCAATCCATATTCTCATAGTTCCGTCTTTCTTTTTCATAAACAAAACTGGTGCACCCTAGGGAGAAAAACTCGGTCGTGCGAAGCCTCAATCTGTCAATTCTTGTAACTGAGCTTTCAATTCTTTTAATTCGGTCGATGTCATTCATTACAGAGCTATCAGTATCGGAGTTCTCCCCAGAACTAACTCAATACCAAACTCTACCTCTCGGATCGACGACAAACCCGGTAACTCTTTAGAAAACACATCCGGATACTAGCATACAATTGGTACAGATTCAATCATCTTTTCAGTCAATTTAGAGTCGAGTACATAAGCAAAGTAAGCTTCACAACCCTTTCTCACATACTTCTGAGCTAGCATCGAAGAAATCGCTACCGGTAAACCATTCAGATCATTAGACTCAATCTGAATTATCTCACCATTCTGGAATTACAAATCAATAGTCTTCGATTTGCAGTTCACAACAGCATCATTAAACGTTAGCCATCCATTCCCAGAATTATATCAAACTCGTCGATGGCAACAATATCAAATCGGTCGAAAAACATGAATTTCAAATCATCAACGGACAATTCTTGCATACTTTATCAATGATGATAGACCGGCCTAAGGGGTTCGATACTCTAATCGCAAGCTCAATAGACTCTACAAGCAAATTCTTACTGGATACTAAAGTCTCACATACATAAGAATGAGTCGATCCAGGATCAATCAATGCAACAACATTAGTATCATAGAGAGTGAAAATATCGGTAATAACATTTGGGGATGAAGCCTCTTTGCAAGCGCGAATAGCATAAGCTCTGGCAGGTGCGTGAGCCTCAGATCTAACAGATGTGTATTTAGCTCCTCTCTGACTGCTACTCACATCACCCGTATTTCTGGGTGGTCTACCTCCAGCTGACATGTTATTCGATCTCGTATTTTGCACTGTGTTTTGTTCAACTAAGTTAGGGCATTCACGAATGAAGTGATTGATAAACCGTAATTTATACATATTTTTATCCCTTGCTTAACATGTTATTGAATGATTTCTCCTTGGATTTGGTGAATTTAATGCTCCTAATCCTTTAATTTCATGTTTTATACTTAGGTGAGCATAGGAGGATGAAAAGAACGAGAAACGGGCCAAAAATGGACAAAAGGGCCGACAAGGGAAAACAACATGGCCTGGACTTCCTCACACGGGCATCACACATGCCCGTGCCAATCTAACAGGCTCAACCACGGCCCAAGTCAACCTCAGTACGGGCGTGTTGATATCTCAGCCTTGACCACGGCCTGAAGTAATCACACATGGCTGTGTTACACGGGTGTGTCCCTGCCAAGTCCTAGCTAAGTTCCATTCGGAAAAGGGCAAGTTTTAGGGCTTTTAGGCATTCAAAAGCCTATTTAAACACCCTAGAAGAAGACTAGAAGAGGGGGAGGAGAATAGGGAGTAAGAAATTACTCCAAGGAAGCCGATTGATCCATCTCAGAAGCCGGATTCATCGTCAAGACTGAAGATCTCTCCTCAATTTCCCTTCAAGAGTTTTGGGTTTTCATTATGTTTTGTATTCTTTATTATTCTGAGATGTTTTCTTATTTAGTTATGAACTAAAACCCCTAAATACCTAAGAGGGATGAAACCAAGATGAATCTTGTTATTAATTTCTAAATCGTATGATAAATATTTGACTTGTTCTTAATTATGTGTTCTTAATTCTTGTTTTGGTATTTCAGGATATCATTTCAAGTTAATGCTCTTAGTTGGAGGATGAATAGTCCCTGGCTAAGAATGAATTTGTCATAATTAAGCAGAGTTGATTGCGTGCCTAAAGATAGGGTGACAAGATTTTGCCAGATTAGGGTGAAACCTAATAAGGGAATCTATAGATCGAGTTAATGCAACCCTAGGGTGTTAATTAGAGAAAAGTCTCGGTTATTCAACCTAGGGATTAGATGTTATTAGTCTTGAATAGGGATAATAAATAACTTAGGGATTTTTACGAAACAAGTTAAATGAATAAATCGTCCGGTTCGGAGCCAGAATAACAAGTAAAAGTCTAGGTGGATTTTTCCTTAAGTATTGTCCTAAATCAATTGTTTTTCCCAAGAGTAATTTCCCAATCCTATTTTTTCTAACTTCTTAGTTTAATTAATTAGTTAGTTAAAACAAACCCTTTATTCTTAGGCTAGATAATAAAAAGACGGTCATTACTAGTACTTTTAGTCCTTTGGGTTCGACAATCCAGTCTTGCTAAAGCTATACTACTGTTCGATAGGTACACTTGCCTATATCGTGATAATAGTTAGTTTCAAGAACGATTAATTATAAATTTATAAAACTTATCACGAAAAATCACGATCAGTGATCTATTGATCCACATTTAAAACAGGCTCGACCATTCAATCTACAGTTGCCAGGGTATCGTTTACCATTATGTCTACACTTAGTTCGGTTCAGTCGAATGTTACCAACACTAGAAATCGAGGTGGCTTTCGAACTCACAGGTGGTCTATCTCGATCCCGTCCAGATAACCCACAGTAGCCTTTGAACAGCTAAAATCATCCAAGAATTTCTTTGATGCTGACTGAAATGACCTACTCAATGATCTCTTTCGTGAATCTCTAGCTTCAAAATCAGCTTTTCTCTTCTCTTTCCCGAGCTCTTTAGCTTTGCATGCTCACTCAGCTAGTACCACAAACTCTTTTATTTCTAAAGTACCAACTAGTAGTCTAATGTCTTCATTCAACTCGTCTTCAAATCTTTTACACATTATTACTTTAGGTGATACCCATTCCCGAGCATATCTGCTGAGTCTCACAAAATCTCGTTCGTATTCTGTCATTGTCATGCGACCCTGTTTTAACTTAAGGAATTCTTTTCATTTTTGATCTATAAATCTTTGGTTGATATATTTCTTCCGAAATTCAGTCGGAAAGAACTCCTAAGTAACCCGCTCTTTCAGAACCATCGATACTGGTGTATTCCACCAGTGATACGCAGAATCTCGAAGCAAAGATACAACATATTTAATACACTCATCAGGGGTACAGGATAGCTCATCAAACACACGGATAGTATTATCAAGCTAGAAATTAGCTCACTCAGAATCGTCATCAATAGTGACTCTGAATTCTTCAGCCCTGTGTTTTTTTTTTATCAACTGGGGGCTTATTTAATCTCATTGGATCAATAACTTAAGGTATTACAGGTATCTGAGAAGGATTAGGCAGGGGTGGAGGTTGTTGAGCAGCTGGATCCATTCATATGTACTCCGTGAACCACTCGTTCATAATTTGGAAGGAGGCTTGTTTAGCCTCTCCCTCTTGGTTACTCGAAATCGGCCTAGAATCAGACAGCGCTGTCCTTTGAGCGGGAACAGGCACTATACTTTCAACATCATCAGCTACGGCTCGATCGGAATCCATTACTATACGAAAACACATTTTCAAATGTTACGAATCATCACACTATCGTAGTATAAGAATATGGCATGTACAGCTAGACTCACAGTGCTACATTAGTCCTAGAATCGACTAAACCGTAGCTCTAATACCAATAAAATGTAACACCCCTAAATTTTCAAATTTCACACTTTAATCCTAAATACACATTACCAAAAATCACTTAATTAAACATGATAATCTAACAACATATATTTATTTTGCATCATCAAACAACAAAAACCACAAGCTACCATCAATGGCAATTCATTAATACATTAACAAATTCAAAAATTCAAACATGGGCTAGCTAGTATTCGAAGCAGCGATCTTAAAAACGTAAAAATTATCAAAAAATGAGCAAACCACATACCCGAATCAAGCTTCCAAAGGTGCCGAATATTCATAGCTTTCAAATCTTTATTTTCTTCTTATGTTTCGACCAAGAAAGATGAATGCATGGCCATTTTAGTTTTTGTCTTATTTTATTTCATGTTATTTTACTTTTTACTATTTTAACCTTAAGTATTTAATTAGAAATTATATAATGGTTGTCCATATTTGTCCACTCAAATATTTAATGGTCAATTTACAACATAAGGACTCCACATAATAAATAGCTAGCCACTTTTTCATTTTACGCAGTTAAGTCCTTTTATAAAATCGAGAACACAAACGATAAAATTTTCACATGAAACTTTCACACATTAATTTACATACTATAAACACCAAAAATAATATTGAAATATTTTTTTGACTCGAATTTGTGGTCTCGAAACTACTATTTTGACTAGGGTCTAAACTGGGTTGTTACACATTCAATGGTTTAAAAAAGAAGATACATTTTGTTTTATTATTAACCATTTATTAATTATTTTCATAATATAATAACATATCAAAATTAAAATTAAAAGAAATCAAAGCATCAAACTGTCCCACTATTTTAAGGATGGTTTTTTATCCATTAAGGCCATCAAATTATAATTCTTTAATCAATTAACACCTTTAAACTAATAGCAATTGACTTTTTCAACTTTTTTACGATTTAGTCATTTTTGGTTAATTAATTATCGAAATATTAAAATTTCTTAACGAAACTTTAATACAACCTTAATAACACTCCGTAAATATTTATAAAAATATTTACAACTCGGTTTATAGAAACGAAATCTCGGTACTGCATTTTCTAAACCCACTTGACTTTAGGGTCTTACCACTTGAACTTAATTAATCGTTTATATAACATAGATTATCATATCAAAAATATTTTTAAAACCATATTTGACTTATAAATATTAAATATAAATATTTACAAACTTACTCGTCGGATTTGTGGCTCTGAAACCACTATTTCCAACACTACTGAAAAACAGGATGTTACAACATTGAGTGAATATGGAATTGCACCCGGTCAACTCGCAAGTCCATAATATTGGATGTTGGTGGCCTACTTCATCAATTGTTGCATCTGGAACTAGCCAACTATGCTTAGTGTATTCCAGCATTTCTACTAGTTGAAGGTAATTACCCTCGAAGCATCAATAGAAATGATGCATTTTAGTACCCGCGAAGGTCATGAACCTATAATAAAAAACTTGGCTTCAAACCTTTACATCAACCGTATCAAGTTTATTCAGGTGAGGAGAAAACTTACAGGTGATCTCTATACTTAAACAACTTATGCTCAGGCTTAAATACACTGATTAACTTCCTCTGTATGCACACCCATCACGCCATTCCTCTTAGCGTAGCTGACCACCTCCGAATGTGCCAATATCTAGAGTGTGAATACTACTACTAAAGATATGGAATTGAGGCTGTGTTCACAGGTATACAGGTTAGGTTGTAATATAAATCTACAACGAAAAATTTGAGTACTCCAAGGATCGTACCCGAAGGAGGCGAGTACTAATTGAAATTTAATCTAAATGTAAATAAATCTAATTAGTAATTTAAATAAGCTATATTACGACTAAACATAAGGGAAAGATTTTTGGGTTTTTCTAATAATGAAGATAACAATAGCAAAATAAAGTGAACTTCGGGAGAATGAATCCTAACTTAATCAAATCTAAGCATTGGTGATTAGCTCACTTCGGTGATCATAATTAATGCTTATTTCGGGTTTCTACTTAATCAACTAATCATTACCCTAACAGGATCTCTCGATCTTCCACTAAACTAATGAATTGACAAGAGCTACTTATCTCTTAACCTCAAAGTCTAGACAAGTTTGAGGCTAAGGTGTTCACAGATAGACCATACCCATTTTGGGTTAATTCCCACCAAATGACTTACTAGGATCATCAACCCTAGGGTTTAAGTTCTTTCTTTTCCAAACAATTGATATGCTAAGAAAATCGTACATAATAATCAATTAATAATACCTCCACTGGCAAATCCCTCATAAGAGAATTATTCCTCATGGAATCAATAAACATCGTAAACTTGATATAAAAGATATGCATAAAGAATAAGACAAGAATGGAGTTTAGAGAATCTTGTTTTGTATTTGATGATTGAAGTGTTGAAATCCTCAAAATCTGATTGCGCTTACAAATCCAATTCTCTTAAGAACACAAAAGAGAATAACTAAAAGGAAATCTAAAAGCTAATAACAGGGAAAAATTGAAAACTAAATTTACAGAGAAAATCTTAGAATGTAAAAGTTGTCATTAAACAAGTTCTAAATGAGCCTATGTATAGAATTAGGGTAGTCTTCATCCTCAAAACTAGCTTAATTGACATTCTCATGTTTAATTTCCTTTGTGCAGACCAAAACGCCCTTGACTTTAATTAATCTCGTACAGGGTCGGTGTCGCGACACCCTAGCATTTGTGTCGCGACATCGAAGGTAGTATGCATAGTTCAGGGGTAAATTTAAGGGTGTGTCACGACATCCCACAGCTATGTCGTGCACCAAAGGCAGACTTGAAATTCTTGTATTTTTCTCCCTTTGTTCCGAAATAAAATACCCTGTGTTGCAACACAGCAACAAACTTTGAGTTCTTACAGCTTTAAAGGGTCTCCTACACACTTACTAAGTATGTTAGCTCACCTTTAGGCCTCATCGAGTGCCTAAGGTCAATAAAAGACTTAAAATACACTTTTTATTGAATTTAAACTGAACTAAGGAAGCATAAATAAAACATGCTAAAATTGCCCATATTTAAGCCCTTTAAGTATGAAAAATAGTTTTATCTGCTACACTGAATTATGGCAGATCAAACTCCCCCACAATTAAGTCACTGCTTATCCTTAAACATGGAAAAATAAAAACAAAACGTAAAATATGACCCTTGAGCAAGTATGATACAAAGATTGGTCTTGGAGTGCATAAATAGGCATTTTCATATTTACATATAATCCTGGCATTATATACAAATGACCTACCAGTTATAATATAAAACACCTAAATTCAGTATCTTACAAAGTATACAAGCATTAAGGTTTTCAAATATATGTATTCATCAATAAATCGTACATGTAATTTTATTATCCTTGTAGAATACAAACAATCGTTAATGCAATTACCTAATATGATGCCAATTCATAAGTTTACCTCGGTCACATAGGGCTTTTCAACTTATAATGTTTTAAGGCTTAGGACAGGTATGGAATTCAAGAACATAAAGCATCAAAATAGTTTGGCACATCGTATTGTTCTCTTTCCCCTTAGTAAATCTTGCTTTCTCACCACTTTATTTCTCCACATAGGAAGTCACGGCATAATACAGCAACTATGGCTAGCTCACGAGGTGTTTTGCACTAATGATTGAGTTTTTCTACTTTTGTGACTTTATCACCTTTTGGTCTTTTTCAACTCATCTCACTCACAATGCTTTTGTCTTTCATGTATTTTTTCTACTCGTTTTTCTTGCTTTCTTTTTGAATATTATATTGGTTTTGCACATATTGGCTAAACTATAATCACTATATCACACTATTTTTACAAAATCCATTGTGATGTATCTACTTAACCCTTAATACGTATGACTAAATGACTATATTCGTGAAATTCGACACTAAAGAAAAAGGGTAAGTACAAATTAACATGCTAGCTCAAGTCTTGCATGAAGGTTCATCAAGAAGGATTTTTTTGGCTCAAAATAGGTACTAAGGATTAATAAATAGGGTTAGCTGTAACATCCTGATTTTTGGGTTTATTCGCGGATCTCAATATTTTGGTAAAGTTTTTTTAAAATTTGGTATTTGGTTGTGAAATTCATATCTTGAGTAGGTAAAAGGGCTTATGGAAAGCCCATGTTTTGGCCAAAACCCAGTAGAATTTTCAAATTTTGGACCTAAGAGTTAGGGGTTCTGGCTAGGTGACCTTATGTAAAGTTGTGGGAGAAATGTATCACAAAAAGAGCTTTAGTAAAGTGGCAAAGGTGACGCCACTAGGCATCTAAAAAGGTGGCGTGTGGAGCATTGGGGAAGGCATGGGATCAATTCCCTGTGTAGGCAAATAAGGTTATTTATTTTTGTGTGCAGGAAGGGTGAGTGTTGGAACCCGAGTGGATTTTGTTGGAGGAGTTTGAATTAAACAAGTGCATGGATTAAGAAGTGATAAGGGGAAAGATTTTAGGGATGTTGGAGAGATAAGGGGGAGCGTATCTAGGAGAGATTTTAGGAGATTTGAAATGGGGGAAGTGATGGCCGGCCAAGGGGAAATTTAGTGTAAATTCGGCTATAGGGTTTTTGGGGTAGCATTTTTCTCTTTTGTTTTCCTTCTTTCTGTCCACTTGTGCCGATTATTCTTAAGCAAATCCCTCTCTTTTCTCTTCCATTATTTCATCCATAAACTCTTCACTTCCCAATCTTTCTATCATTCTTTTCATTGCTAACCGAATAGCAACAAGCCAAATCCCGAAAGAGACAAGGGAAGTCGATTTTCTCTATTAAGGTAAATGCTAGTTCTTTTTCTTTTAGCTGATCCTTGTTATTTCAAAAGCCTTTCAACTCTTTTTGTTAGCACCCTTTTTTGGTCCATAACCACTTTTTCTTCAGTGATCCAAAAGCCGAAAGCACAGTACCCTTGGGTGACTTGGTGACCGATTCTTAGGATCTTTGTGTTGCTATTTCTGCTAGTGTTTTGGAGCTGGGTTTGCGTTGAATTAGAGTTAGCACGGGATTGGAGCAGTTTGGGTAGGTAAACCTTGGTAAGTGCTCGTGACCTTAAATAATTCGGTATTATGAAGTTTAAGAAAAGTCGAAACCCCTCTGGTTTAGGGAGGTGGCGAAATATGGGTATAGGCCTTATGGGGTTTTTCTTTTAATATTTTTATGGTTTATATAGTGGAGGAGCAGCAAGGCATAGTGTCGACTTGGATTAGCTTGGATCACTGGAGTGGCTAGATCTAGTCATCAATTTCGGCAAAGGTATGGTTTCTAAGGCCATTATGGATGGTGGTCGAATGTGTAAGTGTTAACATTAGAGGGTTCTTGATTTGGTTCAATTATTGTGAGCTGATCTATTAACGGTTGATATAGGAGAAATCGTGTAGGAGATCTCGTCAAGGAATATTGCCAAACAGGTGTGTAACGAACCCTTTTTCATAGCTTAAAGCGATAAATGCCGAAATGCTAAAATGCCGAAATTCTGGCATTTCGAGGACTTGTGAGCAAGCGAACGCTCACTAGTTAGTTAGAATCAATGAGATGATGATAGGGAACAATGGAAACGGTAAGAATGTGATTTTTGGCGTTCTCGGTAAGTTGGGCCTCGATGGGTCGAAGTGGGGCCCATTGGGCTTTCGGGGCCATTTGGGTAAAATTGGTAGAATATGAAAACTGGTTAAATTGCGCATCGAGACTGATAAAACCATTATGGAATATAGGCTAAATGGGCCTAGATGACGAAATTTGCTAAGTAGGGCCCATTAAGGGTTTTTAGGCCCAATAATTCGACTTCGCTAAAAATAGGCCAGAATCACTGTTTGCACTCATGAATTGTTAGTAACCGTTAATGAATATGGAAACCCTGATATTTGGTAAAATTATAGAATTACCCTTATAATATGAAAATGACCGTTTTGCCCCTAGGTAAAAATGACCATTATACCCCTAGGTTAAATATGAATTTAATACATGGGATTTTGATAAACATGGTATGTATGATATGCACATGATATGTATGATATGCACATGATGTATTCATAAATGCATTGGGTTGGGTTTTATATGGATGGAGGAAGTGTAAAAGGGCTTATGCCCCAGTTATTAAAAAGGCTTATGCCCCAGTTATTAAAAGGGCTTATGCCCCAGTTATTAAAAGGGCTTTGCCCCGATTATTAAAAGAGGCTAGGCCTCGGTTATATGATAAAGCATGCTATCTTTGCCAAAGTGGAGAGTTATGGCGGGGTGGGTCGAGTTAATCCCACATGGTGTGTTGGTTGGTAATGTGGAGAGAGTAGCGGATGGTGGGTTGAGTAGTCTCCTAAGCTGGTCTTGCATTCACTCTTGCATTGACATTATAGGTGACATTGAAATGGTCCTCTGGGCCATACCAATTCTGATTAAGGCTACGACCCAAGACTATGAAATATGAAATATGAAAAGGCTTCGGCCCAGTATTTGTTGAGATTGGATTTGGGCTTAGGCCCAGCAGGTTGATATTGTTTTGGGCTCTAAAAGGGGCTTGTTGCACACTGAGTTTCCAAACTCACCCCCCTTTCTTTCTTATCTTTACAGGTGAGCCTTGATTTGGGGACTTAGTTGGGGGGATTCGGATAGTCACGGAGATCGCTTTTGGGCTTTTGAATAAGTATTTGGTTTTCACTAAGTTTACTTTATTTATTATCTATTTATGGGTTGTAATAAGGCCATTTTAACTTTAACTTTATTTCTTTTCTTTTCTGGGATTATTTTATTTAAACTAGTTGATAATAATTGGGCTAGTCTTAGGACGCGTTTTCCAAATGATACTTGTTTTCAAAATAACACCACGACACACATAATTGTGATAACAAAGATAACTACTTAAATTAACTTCAACTCGTTTACCAAAGTGTGGCAATGGTAGTGGGCATGTCTAGGATTGGATCCAATCAAGAGCTTGGTACTTAAACAGCCTTCATGGCTCACCTCCTCTATTTCGGATACCTACCTGGTGCCCAGCCTCCATTCACTCTAGTTAGCCAATCAATAGTTGATTTTTAGATAATAAAACAAAATATTAATTTTTAAACTTTTATGTGGCACGTCAGATTCGGCCATAACGTCTGGGCCAGGTTTGGGGTGTTACATTTAGTGGTATTAGAGCTCGGTTGCAACAACTCGGCTGTGGATCGGGTCCAAAATTTTTTTTTCAAAAACTTAGGCCTAAGAAGGGTATTTTTGGAAATGGTATTGGGAAGTTTTTTCAAAGATGTTTTACAAGGTATATGTGTTAAAATGGTTCAAGTTTTTCTTTTTTTAAACGGTGTTAAAATCAAGGGTTTCAAAATAAAGGCGTTTTCAAATCTTTATTTTTCGGTGAATAAAAACATGTTTTTAAGTTTTTATGGACTGATAAAGAAGTGGCGCACTGAATCCCTGGCACCAAGTCTGTAAGTATATTCTTTTTACATTATGTGATAATGATATGATGAATAGAACTGAGACCCTACTATGATACTTTAGATAGGGTAGAATTTGTGAAAAGCAGTAGAAATGAGATCAGTAGCTAGGCCACGACGATGCGAAAACAACCCTTGAACTGCTGTATTTCCATAAAACATCTTGTAATAAACAATTGAACGTTATACTAATAAAATTCGTAATCAGATAAGTCGATATAAGTACAGGAAGAACTCGTGGACGAGGCCGCGGACGTGGTCATGGCAGGATGCAAGCTGAATCTTCGTCCTCAGGGCATAGGCCAGCTGGGGAGGCATCCGTGCCGCAGGCAATAACGACTGGCTCTTATGATCAGGCTACGGGGGATGACGCTTTGTCCCAAGCCATGTTAAGGGTTTTGGAAAGAGTTGCTGGAGCTAGCACGGGGACAATGAATAGGGGGTCTATATCGGAGCGACTTCAAGCCAATGGGGCAGAAGTATTCAGGGGTGTATTTGGAGTAGCCCCAAATGTGGCAGAATATTGGCTAGAGGCAATAGAGCGGATCATGGACGATCTAGACTGCTCAGTGGAGCAAAAGCTGAAAGGAGCTGTGTCGCTGTTACGTGACAAGGCATACCGACGGTGGATCACCATAAGGGAGAGTACCCCAATTGAGCAAGTAACCTGGGGATTGTTCAAAACTGTTTTTAAAGAAAGGTATGCTGGAGCAAGCTATGTGGATACTCGTTGGAAGGAATTCCTAAATCTGACTCAGGGTGATAAGACTGTAGCAGAGTATGAGGCAGAAAGGAGCTGTGTCGCTGTTACGTGACAAGGCATACCGACGGTGGATCACCATAAGGGAGAGTACCCCAATTGAGCAAGTAACCTGGGGATTGTTCAAAACTGTTTTTAAAGAAAGGTATGTTGGAGCAAGCTATGTGGATACTCGTTGGAAGGAATTCCTAAATCTGACTCAGGGTGATAAGACTGTAGCAGAGTATGAGGCAGAATTTTTGAGGCTGAGTCGATATGCTAGTGGGATAGTGGCAACTAAATATGAGTGTAGTGTCTGATTTGAGGATGGTCTCCGCGATGAGCTTAGGATATTGATAGCTCCACAGAGGGAGCGTGGTTTTGCTACATTGGTAGAGAAGGCTAAGATAGCCAAAAAGGTGAAGCTGACTGAGCGACAGAATCGTGAGAAGGATCGACCCAGATTCAAGAGGGATTTTAGACCCTCAAGTGCCACGAATCAAAATGTTAAAAGAGCAAGGATGGAGGAACCGGTTCGAACAGTTCCAGTAAATACTTTTAGACCGCAGGCTTGCAGGGATTATGGTAAGGTGCATATGGGGGAGTGCTGGAAATGAACTGGAGCATGTTTTCGATGTGGGTCCAAAGAGCATAAGTTTAGAGAGTGCCCTCGGAGAACAGCTTAGGAACTAGCTACGGAACAAAGGGATGTTTGACCACAGCAAGGAGGACCACCACCACAGAGAGGTCGTGGGCAAGGTAGAGGTGGCAACAGAAATAGACGGGGACGTGGGGCACCTGGCAGGGGTGCTGGACATGCTAAAGCTCGACAACCGGCGCTGGTTTATGCGGCACGACGTCATGAGGAGGGCGACGCTCCTGATGTTATAACCGGTACGTTCCTCATTCATAGCAAGCCTTACACTGCTTTGATTGATGTGGGTTCCACCCACTCATATGTTGCTTGTGATGTGTATGGGGCATTGGGTGTGCTTCCTGAGGAGACCGTGAGTGGGGTATCAGTAATAAGCCCTTTGGGACACTCGGTTAGGGTGGATAAACTCTTTAAGGAAGTGCTTTTAGAGACGCAAGGTGAGATATTTGTAGGGGATTTGATAGAGCTGCCATTTGGAGAATTTGATCTTATTTTGGGAATGGATTAGCTAACCAAGCATAGAGCGGTGTTAGATTGTGCTGTTAAGAGAATGGTGCTAAGAACTGCCAAGGATGAGGAGATAGTGGTCATAGATGAGCGAAGGAATTATTTGGCTAATGTTGTTTCGGCTTTGAGGGCCGAGAAGTTGATTCGGAAAGGTTGTGAGGCATTTTTAGCATTTGTGAGTCAAGCTGAACCTGAGGAGATGACCGTGGAGTTGGTGAGGACCATTAAGGAATTCCAAGATGTATTTCTGGAGGAACTTCTTGGGCTACCTCCGAACAGAGAAGTCGAGTTTGGAATCGACTTGTTACCTGGAACAACTCCTGTTTCCATTGCGCCTTATAGGATGGCACCAAAGAAGTTGGTGGAATTAAAAGCTCAAATTCAGGAACTGTTGGACAGAGGGTTTATGAGACCAAGTGTTTCCCTGTGGGGTGCACCAGTGTTGTTCGTAAAGAAGAAAGATGGGACCATGCGAATGTGTATTGACTATCGGCAGTTGAATAAACTGACGATCAAAAACAAGTATCTGTTACCAAGAATCGATGATCTGTTCGACCAATTAAAAGGAGCCTCGGTATTTTCTAAAATCGTCCTTAGGTCAGGATATCATCAGTTGAGGGTTAAAGAGGTTGATATTTATAAGACGGCAATTAGGACTTGATATGGCCATTACGAGTTTCTGGTAATGACTTTTGGTTTGACTAATGCACCGACGGCATTCATGGATTTAATGAATTGGGTTTTCCAGCCATACTTGGATCGATTCGTAGTCATTTTTATTGACGATATCTTGGTGTATTCGGAAACAGAAGAGAAGCATGAGGAGCATCTTCGTGTTGTGCTGCAAGTGCTAAGGGAAAAGCAACTTTATGCAAAGTTTAGTAAGTGCGAGTTTTGGTTAAGGGAAGTCACTTTCTTAGGGCATGTTGTGTCTGCTGAGGGGATCAAGGTGGACCCTCGAAAGATTGAGGCAATTCTGGAGTGGAAGCCACCGAAGTTGGTAATAGAAATTCGAAGTTTTCTGGGGTTGGTAGGTTATTATCGGAGATTCATGGAAGGATTTTCTGTGTTGGCAGCATCGTTAACGAAACTTATAAGGAAGGGAGCACCTTTTGTGTAGACTAATAGGCAGCAAGAGGCTTTTGAGAAGCTGAAGAAGTTTTTGATGGAAGCACCAGTGTTGATTCAGCCAGAGTCTGGTAAAGACTTCACTGTATACAGCGATGCGTCACATATAGGTTTGGGCTGTGTGTTGATGCAAGAGGGTAAGGTGGTCGCTTATGCTTCACGACAGCTTAAGCCTCACGAGGTGAACTATCCTACGCACGACTTGGAGTTGTCAGCGGTGATTTTCGCGCTTAAGATATGGAGGCACTATTTGTATGGGGAGAAATGCATCATCTATAAGGATCACAAAAGTCTTAAGTACTTACTGACTCAAAAGGAGTTGAATCTTAGACAACGAAGGTGGATAGAGTTGTTAAAGGACTATGATTGTTCGATTGAGTACCATCCGGGTAAAGCAAATGTCGTGGCTGACGCGTTAAGTCGTAGGACTGTGGCAAAATTGAAGGCAATGTTTGCTCGTCTAAGTTTGTATGATGATGGAAGCTTATTGGCTGAGTTACAAGTGAGACCGACTTGGGTAGAACAGATTAAGAAGCAACAGTTGCAAAACGAGTCGTTGGTTTCTCAGTTTCAGCAAGTTGAGAAGGGGGAAAATCCTGACTTTGGGTTAAATAGCGAGGGAGTTCTTTGTTTTCGAGGAAGAATTTGTATGCCGAAGGACTCTGACTTGAGATTGCTAATTTTGAAAGAGGCACATAATGGACCTTGTGCTATGCATCCAGGAGGGAGTAAGTTGTATCGAGATTTGCGAGAGCTATATTGGTGGCCTGGGCTTAAGCGAGAAGTGACCGAATTTGTAGGGAGATGTTTAACATGTCAACAAGTGAAGGCCGAGCATCAACTGCCTTCGGGATTGTTACAGCCGGTAAAAATACCACTTTGGAAGTGGGAAAGGGTAACTATGGACTTTGTGAGTGGGTTGCCGTTGACACCTTCTAAGAAGGATTCGGTTTGGGTGATTGTGGATAGGCTCACGAAACCTGCTCATTTCATACCTGTCCGAACTGATTACTCACTTCAGAAGTTGGCCAAGTTGTATGTAGCAGAGATAGTGCAGTTGCATGGTGTGCCAGTATCGATAATTTCAGACCGAGACCCACGGTTTACATCTCAGTTTTGGCAGAAGTTGCATGAGGCATTGGGAACGCGATTAGATTTCAGTACGGCTTTTCACCCCCAATCGGATGGGTAGTCAGAGAGGGTTATTTAGATTTTAGAAGACATGTTGAGGGGTTGTGCTATTGAGTTTAGGGGCAGCTGGGAGGACCATTTGCCATTGCAGAGTTCCCATATAACAACAGTTACCAAGCAAGTATTCAGATGGCTCCATATGAGGCACTATATGGGCGAAGGTGTGGTTCGCCTACTTGTTGGGTAGAATTGGGGGAAAGACAAATACTTGGAACAGATTTGGTAGCAGATACTGAAGATAAGATTAAGGTGATCAGGAATCGGTTAAAGGATGCGGCAGATCGACAAAAGTCTTATGCCGATCTGAAGCGTAAGGATATTGAATATGCTATAGGGGACATGGTCTTTTTGAAAGTTTCACCTTGGAAGAAGATATTGAGATTTGGTAAGAAGGGTAAATTGAGCCCACGATTTATTGGGCCTTACCAAATTATTAAGCGGATAGGGTCGGTGGCTTATCAGCTAGAGTTACCACCAGAACTGCATCGTATCCACGACGTATTTCATGTGTCCATGCTGAGGCGATATCATTCTAACCCAACTCATATCGTACCAGTTGCAAAAATCGAAGTACAGGTGGATTTGACTTTCGAAGAGGAACCTATACAAATACTTGATCACGACGTCAAGGTGTTGAGAAGAAAGTCAGTTCCATTAGTGAAAGTACTTTGGAGGAACCATGGCAACGAAGAAGCTACTTGGGAGACCGAAGAGGCGATGCGTCAACAGTACCCTCAACTGTTTGGATCAGGTAAAATTTCGAGGCCGAAATTTCTTTAAGAAGGGTAGAGTTGTAACATCCTGATTTTTGGGTTTATTCGTGGATCTCAATATTTTGGTAAAGTTTTTTTAAAATTTGGTATTTGGTTGTGAAATTCATATCTTGAGTAGGTAAAAGGGCTAGTGGAAGGCCCATGTGTTAGCCAAAACCCGGTAGAATTTTCAAATTTTAGACCTAAGAGTTAGGGGTTCTGGCTAGGTGACCTTATGTAAAGTTGTGGGAGAAATGTATCACAAAAAGAGCTTTAGTAAAGTGGCAAGGGTGATGCCACTAGGCTCCTAAAAAGGTGGCGTGTGGAGCATTGGGGAAGGCATGGGATCGATTCCCTGTGTAGGCAAATAAGGTTATTTATTTTTGTGTACAGGCAGGGTGAGTGTTGGAACCCGAGTGGATTCTGTTGGAGGAGTTTGAATTAAACAAGTGCATGGATTAAGGAGTGATAAGGGGAAAGATTTTAGGGATGTTGGAGAGATAAGGGGGAGTGTATCTAGGAGAGATTTTAGGAGATTTGAAATGAGGGAAGTGATGGCCGGCCAAGGGGAAATTTAGTGTAAATTCGGCTATAGGGTTTTTGGTGTAGCATTTTTCTCTTTTGTTTTCCTTCTTTCTATCCACTTGTGCCGATTATTCTTAAGCAAATCCCTCTCTTTTCTCTTCCATTATTTCGTCCATAAACTCTTCACTTCCCAATCTTTCTATCATTCTTTTCATTGCTAATCGAATAGCAGCAAGCCAAATCCTGAAGGAGACAAGGGAAGTCGATTTTCTCTATTAAGGTAAACGCTAGTTCTTTTTCTTTTAGCCGATCCTTGTTATTTTAAAAGCCTTTCAACTCTTTTTGTCAGCACCCCTTTTTTGGTCCATAACCACTTTTTCTTCAGTGATCCAAAAGCTAAAAGCACAGTACCCTTGGGTGACTTGGTGACCGATTCTTAGGATCTTTGTGTTGCGATTTCTGCTAGTGTTTTGGAGCTGGGTTTGCGTTGAATCAGAGTTAGCACTGGATTGGAGCCGTTTGGGTAGGTGAACCTTGGTAAGTGCTTGTGACCTTAAATAATTCGGTATTATGAAGGTTAAGAAAAGCTGAAACCCCTCTGGTTTAGGGAGGTGGCCGAATATGGGTATAGGCCTTATGGGGTTTTTCTTTTAATATTTTTATGGTTTATATAGTGGAGGAGTAGCAAGGCGTAGTGTCGACTTGGATTAGCTTGGATCACCGTAGTGGCTAGATCTAGTCATCAATTTTGGCAAAGGTATGGTTTCTAAGGCCATTATGGATGGTGGCCGAATGTATAAGTGTTAACATTAGAGGGTTCTTGATTTGGTTCAATTATTGTGAGCTGATCTATTAACGGTTGATATAGGAGAAATCGTGTAGGAGATCTCGTCAAGGAATATCGCCAAACAGGTGTGTAATGAACCCTTTTTCATAGCTTAAAGCGATAAATACCGAAAAGCCGAAATGCCGAAATTCTGGCAATTCGAGGACTTGTGAGCAAGCGAACGCTCACTAGTTAGTTAGAATCGATGAGATGATGATCGGGAACAATGAAAACGGTAAGAATGTGATTTTTGGCGTTCTCGGTAAGTTGGACCTCGAGGGGCCGAAGTGCCATTGGGCTTTCGGGGCCATTTGGGTAAAATTGGTAGAATATGAAAACTAGTTAAATTGCGCATCGAGACTGATAAAACCGTTATGGAATATAGGCTAAATGGTTCTAGATGACGAAATTTGCTAAGTAGGGCCCATTAAGGGTTTTTAGGCCCAATAATTCGACTTCGCTAAAATGGGCCAGAATCACTGTTTGCACTCATGAATTGTTAGTAACCGTTAATGAATATAGAAACCCTGATATTTGGTAAAATTATAGAATTACCTTTATAATATGAAAATGACCGTTTTGCCCCTAGGTAAAAATGACCATTCTACCCCTAGGGTTAAATATGAATTTAATACATGGGATTTTGATAAACATGGTATGTATGATATGCACATGACATGTATGATATGCACATGATATGTATGATATGCACATGATGTATTCATAAATGCATTGGGTTGGGTTTTATATGGATGGAGGAAGTGTAACTTATGCCCCAGTTATTAAAAGGGCTTATGCCCCAGTTATTAAAAGGGCTTTGCCCCAGTTATTAAAAGAGGCTAGGCCTCCAGTTATATGATAAAGCAGCTATGCTGCCAGTGGAGAGTTATGGCAGGGTGGGTCGAGTTAATCCCCACATGGCGTGTTGGTTGGTACGGGTAGAGAGTAGCGGATGGTGGGTTGAGTAGTCTCCCCAACTGGGCTTGCATTCACTCTTGCATTGACATTATAGGTGACATTGAAATGGGCCTACGGGCCATACCGTTATAGTTAAGGCTACGACCCAGTACTATGAAATATGAAATATGAAAAGGCGTCGGCCCAGTATTTGTTGAGATTGGATTTGGGCTCAGGCCCAGCAGGCTGATATTGTTTTGGGCTCTGAAAGAGGCTTGTTGCACACTGAGTTTCCAAACTCACCCCCCTTTCTTTCTTATCTTTACAGGTGAGCCTTGATTTGGGGACTTAGAGCCGGAGGGGATTCAGAGTGGCCACGGAGATCGCTTTTAGGCTTTTGAATAAGTATTTGGTTTTCACTAAGTTTACTTTATTTATTATCTATTTATGGGTTGTAATAAGGCCATTTTAACTTTAACTTTATTTCTTTTCTTTTCTGGGATTATTTTATTTAAACTAGTTGATAATAATTGGGCTAGTCTTAGGACGCATTTTCCAAATGATACTTGTTTTCAAAATAACACCATGACAAACATAATTGGAATAACAAAGATAACTACTTAAATTAACTTCAACTCGTTTACCAAAGTGTGGCAATGGTGGTGGGCATGTCTAGGATTGGATCCAATCAAGAGCTTGGTACTTAAGCAGCCTTCATGGCTCACCTCCTCTATTTTGGATACCTACCTGGTGCCCAGCCTCCATTCACTCTGGTTAGCCAATCAATAGTCAGTTTTTAGATAATAAAACAAAACATGGATTTTTAAAATTCTATGTGGCATGTCAGATTCGGCCATAACGTCTGGGCCGGGTTTGGGGTGTTACATTAGCATTTTGGCTTTGGGTGTTTACCAAACAATGCCTTATTTTATCCCTAGGTATCTCAATATTCACAAAATTAATCAATCAAACAATCACAAATTCAGCTATTTATCATACATAATAGCATGCTCATTTCCCTGTGTTTTCTATATCATTTGGTATATTCAATTACTCAATGCCTATTTATAGTGTAAATATAAAACTTAGTAGTCTAATAATCAAAAATTTAAAATCATTCACTATTATGCCAAATTTACAGTAAACACAATCAACCTATATACATGCTCCAAACAAATCACTTGTATTTCTACAAGCTCAAGCACACAATTGACAATAAAAATTAAAAGAAAAGCATACAAAAAATTAAAAAAATTCCTATGTTACCCCCACACACTTTAGATAGCATATTGTCCCTAATGTGTAGCCCCGAATAGATAAGGAAAGAAGTTACCCGATTGATCGTGACATTGCAATGGTCTAATGGTGGGTGCTTCCATCCTTGTTTGTTATAAGCTCAAAAATGTCGTACTTCTTTCATGTAGGGTTCTTACATAGAAAACTTGAAAACAAAGCAAATATAAAAACCTATTGTTAATCCTACTCCTAAAATGATAAAAATTAAAAATTATCCAAAATAAATTATAGTTTTAACTAAAAATTAAAAGTTTAGTTTAATCATCCCCCTCCTCTTCATTGTATTCCCCTTCCTGTAACACCCCAAACCCGAATCCGTTGCTGGAACAGGGTTGTGGAGCGTTACCAAAGTTTTCAGAACATTTACAAGTAATCATGTCAATTATTGTTCATTTTCTGAGATTATTCATAACGTCCTTTAAATAGACCCTTGAGGCCCTATATGAGCTTTAGAATCGAATCGGGACTTAATTTGGAACTCTAAAAATTTTTCATGAAATTTCAAAAAGTTTCCAAGTTATAGGCTTCACACGTCCGTGTGGTCCAAGGGACACGCCCGTCTGACCCTAGAACACGCCCGTGCTATAGGTCGCATTCAAAACTAGGTATCTCCTTCACTTGTGCCATATGGCCAACCACACACCCATGTGCTAACCCGTGTGGTTAATTAAATTTTTTAAAATTAGGTGCAGGTTTTACACGACCAACACACACGCCCGGGTTCCAGGCCATGTGGCACACATGGCTGAGACACACGCCTGTGTCTCTATCCGTGTGCTCAATTCTGAGCATTCTATTTCTCAAATTTAAAATACAGGGGACACACGGCCTAACTACACGCCCATGTTCTAAGCTGTGTGTCACACACGGTCTAGACACATGCCCGTGTGGACAAAATAAAGCCATTTCTAGCTTCATTTCTCACCCAAAATTTTACCATTATCATGCACCAAAACTTACATCCAAATACCAACCAATCCAAGCAATGATTTTAAACAAATTTTAACATCTAATATGATATAACATAGCATCCATACATGTTTAAATTCTTACCCTTTTTTAACTTAAATATTGAACATCATTTGGTCATTTATACTTAACACATAAGTGTTTATCATGACATCATGCTTTATAAGTACCATAACATACCATTACTAGCCATTCCAATGGCTGGATTACAAATAACATATTTAAACCATCTATGGCCAAGTTAGCCTATACATGTCATTATACCAAAATAAGTGTACTATTTATACCAAAATAAGTTTCTAGATAGTGTGATAATGCTCCAACTGATCTCCAACCTTTTCAAGCTTCCGAGCACTATAAAACAGGGAAAATAAAACTATATAAGTATTACATGCTTAGTAAGTTCGTATAACAGGAATTAAAACTTGCCAATTTACATTTATTAACATTAAGCATTGAATAACATGCTTTTTCGTCAATTTGGCAATTCTCAATCAAACAAGTTAGTTACACAAATGTTCACATATGCATCAAGTACGCATAGATGAGCTCATCATGCTGTATTCTTTCAAGACATCATTCATTTCATCACATAATTCTCATATTATGTCAAGTATTTTGTTAGTTGAATCATTGAAATTCTGATAGATATTCAAACAGTACATTCAAGATGTACAATTTAATAACCTGCCAATTCATATTCAGGAGTAACCATTAGGGCAGTTAATTGAAAAGCACAGTCTTGAGCCTCATAACATGTAGTAAGATTACTAGTCCAAGCTAAATCCTTTTTGTAATATATGCTCAGAAGAGCTCAATTAGGATTACTAGTCCAAGCTAAATCTTAATTGTAACATTGCTTGAGAGGGATTATATCAGGATTACTAGTCCAGGCTAAATCCCATCAGCAACAATGTAGGACCTCATTCAATATGGAAATTTCGTTTATCCATCGAAATCCAATATTCAAACTGAATTTAACCCTTGTCAAAATATCTCAAGCATGTAATCATTTATTATGTTATAACATTCAAATTAACTCACATAAATACAAAAAACATTCCATACAACAAAACATTCAATTTATCATAATTACAAGCTCAATTAAGTTACACAAACTTACCTCGACACTTGTTCGTGTATATAAATCTACTAATCTGAAACTTTCTCTTTTCCTCGATCTAGATTCGAATTTGTGTTATCCGGATCTATATAAATGAATTTATTCTTCAATTTATCACATTTCACATTCAAGTGGACTCAATTTACATCCTAGGCAAAATTACTGTTTTGCCTCCCATAAATTCCAATTTCGTCCCTAGGCTTGGAAAATGAAATTTATGCAATTTATTCCCTATTCCAAGTATAACCAAAATTTCACTATAAAATTTACAGAACATACATTCTATAAAATTTAAAATTTTTCTTTAATTTTCACAACTTTACATTTTAGTCCCTAAATCATGTTTTCATAAAAAATCACTTTGTAAAAGTTGTTTATCTATCAACAACCTTTCGTTTTCTACCATAAATTTCAAATTTTCAGCATATTCATCCATGACATAAATTCCATACTTTGATAACTTTTCAAATTGATCCTTCAAATAGATAGATTAAGCTATCCCGGTTTCAAAAATATCAAAATTACTAAAAATGGGACAAGAAAACTTACGTAATTAAGCCAAGAAAGTTTTTTCTCTCTCTCCTAGGGTTTCTATGTATTTTGGGGATGAAGATGACATAAAATAAAATGATGTTTCTTTTATCCTCTTTTAATTAATTAAATTAATTCAATTTCCAAGTTAGTCTTTGCCTTTTTTTCTAAATTTCCATAGATGAGTCACCAAAAATATCTACGTACTTTTCTTTAATGGTCTAATTACCATATAAGGACCTCAAGTTTTGAATTCCATAGCTATTTAATCCTTCTAGCTACTAGAATTTGACTTTTGCATTTTATGCGATTTGGTCATTCCCGTAATTAAACACATAATCGATAAAATTTTCTAATCAAACTTTTCACATGACATTTCTAGCATAATACGGACCATGTAATAAAATTAAAATAAATTTTTATTTTTGGCTCGAATTTGTGGTCCTGAAACCATTGTTCCGATTTCACTAAAATTGGGCTGTTACAACTCTCCCCCTTAAGGATTTTCATCCTCAAAAATCCTACTAGTAAAAAGATTCGGGTATTGCTTCCTCATAGTATCCTTCGGTTCCCAGGTAGTCTCTTCTATATAGTGTCGTTGCCAAAGAACTTTTACTAATGCTACCTTTTTATTCCTTAACTCTTTTGTTTCACGTGCCAAAATTTTGATCGGTTCTTCACTGTAAGTCATATCAGGCTGAATCTCAACTTCTATTAGAGAAATAACATGTGAAGGATCCTATCGATACTGTCGTAACATAGACACATGAAAAAAATTATGAATACGATCAAGTTGTAGAGGTAAGGCTAAACAATATGTAACAGGTCCAATTCTTTCTGTAATCTCATATGACTCAATGAACCTTGGGCTTAGTTTTCATTTACGACCAAACGGAGAACTTTCTTCCAAGGCGATACTTTCAAGAATACTTTGTCACCGACTTTAAATTCTATTTCTTTTCGTTTACGATCAACATAGGACTTTTGATGATTAGAAGCTGCTTTTAAACTGTACTAAGTTACTTTCACTTTTTCTTCAGTTTCACAAACTAAATCAACACCATGTAACTTTTTCTCACTAAGTCCTATTCAATAAAATAGAGTTTTACATTTGTGACCATACAGAGCTTCATACAGTGCCATTTTGATACTAGATTGATAATTGTTATTATTAGCAAATTCAACCAAAGGAAAATACTTTTCCCAAATACCTTCAAATTCAAGTACACAACATCGAAGCATATCTTTCACGAACTATATTACACGTTCAAAATGACCATCTTTCTGGGGATGAAGCACAGTGCTAAAGTGTAACTGAGTACCCAGAGCTTCTTGCAATTTGCTCCAGAATCGAGATGTAAACCGAGGGTCTCTATCTGAAATAATGGAGACAGGTACTCCATGCAATCTGACAATTTCAGAGACATATAATTCAGCCAATCTATCCAAAGAATAATCCATACATACTGGAATAAAGTGTGTAGACTTTGTCAACTAATCCATAATCACCCAAATGGCATATTTCTTCTTTGGAGACAGGGGTAATCCCGATACAAAGTCTATGGTAATTCTTTCCCGTTTCCATTCTGCTATCGTAACTGGCTGTAACAATCCCGAAGGCAACTGATGTTCAACTTTTACTTGTTGACATATCAAACATTTAGATACAAACTCAGAAATATTCCGTTTCATTCCCAGCCACCGGTACATCTTTTTCAGATCATTATACATTTTATTACTACCAAGATGGATAGACATGTTAACATTATGAGCTTCATTCAAAATCTTCTGTACTAGTTTTGAACTTTTTGGTACATATACTCTGTCTCCGAATAACAAACAACCATCAGTCCCTATCTAAAATTCTCAGTCAGGAGTCGATTCACTTTGAATCTGTTGTGCTTGCAACTTACTATCATATTTTTAAGCTTCAGATATCTGCTGCAAAAATGTTGGTCTAGCTTTTAACTCAGATATAATTGAACCATCATTAGATAATGACAATCGAGTATTCATAGCTTGCAAGGAAAACATGGATTTTCTACTCAGAGCATCAGCAACCACATTGGTTTTTTCTGGATGATAATTAATAACCAGATCATAATCTTTCAATAACTTAAGCCACCTGCGCTGTCTCAAATTCAAATCTTTCTGTGACATTAAGTACTTCAAACTTTTATGATCAATGAATATGTGACATTTTTCACCAAACAGGTAATGCCGCCAAATTTTCAATGCAAACACTATGGCTGCCAATTCAAGATCATGTATCGGGTAATTCTTTTCATATGGTTTTAGATGTCTTGAAGCATAGGCTATTACTTTACCTTCTTGCAGCAAAACATAGCCTAAACCATTTAACGATGCATCACTGTAAATTATAAACTCCTTACCTGATTCAAGCTGAACTAACACTAGTGCTTCTGTTAATAAGGTTTTTAATCTGTCAAAACTCTGCTGACATTTATCAGACCACTCAAATTTCACATCATTTTGCAATAGACGGGTCATCGGAAAAGCTATCATTGAGAACCATTTTACAAACCTTCGATAATACCCAGCCAGTCCCCAAAAACTTTGGACTTCTGACACATTCTTAGGTGGCTTCCAATTAACAATAGCTGAAATTTTATTCGGATCCACCTTGACACCTTCAGCAGATACTATAGACACAAGAAAACCAACTTTCCGTAGTCAAAATTCACATTTACTGAATTTGGCATACAATTGTTTCTCATACAGAGTTTCCAACACTATTCTCAAATGCTCAGCATGTTCATTTTCATCTTAGGAGTAAACCAAAATATCATCACCACAAACCTATCTAAATATGGTCTGAAAATTATGTTCATCTTATCCATAAACACTGCAGGTGCATTTGTCAAACCGAATGGCATCATAAGAAACTTATAGTGCCCGTATCTAGTTCTAAAAGTTGTCTTTGGTACATCTGAATCTTTTACCCGTAGCTGATAATAACCAAAACAGATATCAATCTTTGAAAATACAGTGGAACATTTCAACTGGTCAAACAGGTCATCAACATGAGGCAATGGATACTTGTTCTTTATTGTAACTTTGTTGAGCTATCTGTAATCAATGCACAGCCTCAAAGATCTATCTTTCTTCTTTACAAACGGAATCAACGCACCCCAAGGTGAGAAACTAAGTCGAGCAAAACCTCTATCAATTAATTCTTGTAACTATGCTTTCAACTCTTTTAATTTAGTAAGAGCCATTTTGTAAGGTGCGATAGATATCGATGTTGTATTCGAAACAAGATCTATATAGAATTCCACTTCTCTAACCAGTAGTAAACCAGGTAACTCTTCTAAAAATACATCAGGAAATTCACAAACAATTGGCACTAACTAAATCTTCGACTAAGATACTTTAGTATCCAGTATATATGCAAGATAAGCATCATAACCCTTTCTGACATACTTCTATGTTGATATTGCTGAAATCACATTAGGTAATCCATCTAGTTTATCATATTCAACATGAAGTATTCACCACTCTTACATTTCAATACAATATATTTCTGCTTACAATTCACCACTGCATCATATTGAGTTAACCAATCCATTCCCAAAATCACATCAAATTCATCAAATGGCAATAACATCAAGTCAGGCGAAAAGCAATAACCTTTTACCATCAACAAACAGTTTTTATAGACTTTCTCCACCATAACACACTGGCCCAGGGGGTTTGAAACTTTAACCACAAATTACGTGAATTCAACGGGTAAATTTTTAATAGACACGTTTGTGCATATGTATGAATGTGTGGAACCAGGATCAATCAAAGCAGTAATATTAGTACCAAGTAGAGAAAATGTACCAGTAGAAGCATCTTCTCTAGCACGAATACCATATGTCCTTGCCGGTGCTCGTGCCTCAGGTTTAACAGTTGAATCTTTTGTAACGCCTCGGCTACCGCTGACATTACCGGGGTGACAGGGTGGTCTGCCCTCACAATAGGATTACTCAGCTTCGAAGTCAATTCAACTTCTCTTTCAACCCTTTCCGGACAGTCTTTAAGAAAATGATCAAGGGATCCACATCTGTAACAAGCTCCACTTCTAAACCAACATTCTTCATGATGAAATTTATTACAATGCTTACATTTTGGTTTGGGATTACTGACACTGCCCTCACTGGTTACAGAAGGAGATGAAGATCTCGGGTTAGAACGTTGAAAACCTCACTCTCTTCTTGAATATCCCGTAGTGGTGGTAACACGATCATAATACTTCTTTAATTTCTTAGAAGCAGATGATTGTAATTTACTCATAATTTTTTTACTAGAAACCCGAGCTTCTCTTTCAGCTTGTTTCTTTTCTTTACTCAATTCTTCAGCTTTATGTGCCTGATCAGCCAGTACCACAAATTCTCTCAATTCAAGAATCCCAATCAATAGTTTAATATCTTCATTTAAACCCTTTTCAGATTGTTTGCACATGTCAGCTTCAGATGGAAACCATTCTTTGGGATACTTGCTCAACCGAACAAATTCTCGTTCATATTCAGATACAGTCATATTTCCCTATTTGAGCTCTAAAAATTCTTTCTTTTTATGATCCAGGAATCTCTGACTAACATACTTCTTTCTGAATTTAGTTTGGAAAAATTGCTATGTAATATTTTCTCTAGGTACCACCGAAGTTATGGTATTCCACCAATGATAAGTTGTGTCCTTCACTAAAGACACTGTACATTTCAAACATTCAGTGGGCGTACAAGATAATTTATCTAAAATACGGTGATTAAAATTCAAGTTCAAAATAACATCCAACATCATTTTGATCAAATTAATTCATGGAAGAACAAATTAAGAAATAAAGAAAGAACTAAGGAAGATGGTTGTCGCCAATTCAATATGCAATCCAACAGCACTATATCTTGTGGTGGCTGAGAGAGACTGCCTTCAGTTTCCTGTTTCCCATCTCTACTCAGCCATTACCCTCTATTGTTGCCTTCGACTCCCTTCCCTCTTTTCTTTGGTTTCCTCCTTTGGATTTTTATAAGCATTTCATCCTAGGCTAACTCCAACAACCTACGATATCCTCTCCTCTTTTTTAGGTAGATTTTTCTAGTACAAGTAGAGTTGGGCATAGACTGATATGCGCTGAATATTGACTCGGTCATCCTCCTGAACTGCCACGGCATTAAAGGTGTGACAATGTCTAACTTTTTTCCCCAAAAAACCTTTACTCTTTTATTTCTTTCTCCCTAGCTTACACCTTTCAAACCACCAAACACAACCCTTCCACAAGAAATTCATAGTATCTAACATATAAACGCAGTCCAGCTTCTAATACAAATGGTAAAAATACTAATAAAATGTCCTAAAATGCCATTAAATGTACCTAAGTACAAAAATTTAGCTAGGTGTAAAGGCATGAAATACAAATCTTTTCAAGAGTTATCACACCCCTAAACCTGAGTTATTACTTATCCTCAAGCAAAATGTGCATGAATGCGTCTATGCAGTAGTATTATCAGTGCATGTACCCATTTTGTACTGTCAATCTATTCAAAGACCAATGTATACATCATTTCTCAACCATCTTCTCTCGTTAAAAACCTGTTCGTGTTTCTAAGGTTTGATTTAACAAATGAAGTCCAAAATATTACTCCCTAAAAACAAGATTTTCTAATTTCATATATGTTTAAACCATATCAAATATCTCCTTTCTTACTTAGTTCATTTGTTACCCAAACTCAGGTCACTCCTGCTCTAAGCACACTTGTACAAGCTTACTATTTTTTTAATAAAATATATGTATATTAGGGGATTTAGCATGTCATAAAATTCTTTCACTTGATAACCACAATGGAGCATACACCAAATTACCTAGTACTCAATCATGTCATAATTTAAACAGAAATCACTCTTGAAGCTAAGGCTTTTGACTTAGAAGATGGATGCAACAACAACTACCTCCTTAGCCACGCAGCCCATTACTGCAGCGGAGTGCCCCTAATTTATTTACTTTTTATTACATACTCTTACTTAAACTCACTTTTCTAATCAATAAGACGATAGAGCAAACAAAGTGGTGTTGACCTACTCGACAATTCTAAGCATTAGAGTGCGTACTATACTTTAGTTAATAACGCCAAGGCAAAACGGCTAAATTTGGCTTCAAAAGTCCCTAAGTTTATTAAAAGATACTCATTTCAACCCGAAAAAACTGAGTATAGTACATCTCATTTTTAGGAATTATTTTTCCAAGCAACCAATCGTAAGCTAAATTCACTCAATCCATTGTCACATATTCTAGGTGTATTGAAGAATCTAAGCTCATCATCGAACATCATAAGTATAGATTGTACTCCTCATAGACAAACAGTACATAATAGTTACATTGCCATGGCAAAATAGATTCAACTGAACTAAAATGACTATACTAAAGTGGTCATATCAAAATTATCCATTTCTAGCTTTAATTAACAACAGATTTCATACTACGTAAAACCAACTCAAAACCTAGGTACATTACATTTATAAAAAAAAAAAAAAAGAAATATACAAACTTTGTTGAGCCAAGTGTTGTGCCCTGGATGCTGGATCACTTCTCGTAAACTCAGGATTCACCTATACCTATGCATGAAATAACAAATCGTACACTGAGTGATAAAGCTTAGTGGTACTTTCATGATTCAAGTCTACTAAACATTTATAACATCATATACAACACCTTCTATATAACATCTAGTAATCAATCAAAACATTTATCATTCATATATCAAAACCGAGATTTTACATAATCACAATTAACCAAATTTATGAAAATATTAATCAAGGTAACATAACATACATTATCATCTACTTAACATTAATGCATTCAAATTCAATTCAATTCCAAACAATTATATATTTATATATATACCATTATTCCATTTCTGAATCGAATCCATTAATTTGTAATGTTTCCATATCGACCATTTGGGCTCGTATAACCAGTTCACATGGTCTTTCACATGCTATCGATATTTGTATATCGTAATATGCACATGTAGTATCATTTCTTATTATCAATTTAATATGAGCATCATTTTACCTATTCACATTTTGTATTCCTTATTAACCTAACTCGGACTCAAACAGATACACAAATTTAAACCAACATACAAATTTGGCACCAAGTGCCTCATTTGAAATGTTTGAAGTATATAATTTGCACCAAACACTCATCGATCTAACTAAAGTTGTAACACCCCAAACCTAGCCCAGACGTTACAGTCGAATTCAGCATGCCACATGGAAATGTTGCTAAAGAAGTTACGTTTTATCAAAAATCTTTCTTCGGGTTTAAGGAATGTTGTTGTTTTAAGTTTAAGTGAATGGAAGCTGTGCACCAGGTAGGAAGCCAGAAAAGAGGAGGTGAGTCTATTGGACTGCTTAAGTACCAAGCTCTTCCTGGATCCAATCCTAGACATGCACACATCCATTACCACACTTAAAGCATATTACCTGTTCACGAACATTAGATTTAGTTAAATCTAATTAAAACAATTGTTTGCTCTTCTTTTTTTAACATTTACGTTGCGGAAGCTTTGCTTGGTCATCGTGATATTTTGAAAACAAGTAACTTTTATAAAACGCACCCTAGTGCTAACCAGTTTAATATTCCAAAATAAAAATAATTAAGAGAGCGGCCTTATTACAACTTTAAGCAAAATAAAAATAACCAAAAGTAAAAAAAAATGGGAACTTATTTTAAAAAAACCAGAAATTAATCTGCGTGGCCACTCTAAATCTCGCCTAGCTCCAAGTCCACCAACTAGGGCTCACCTGCAAGGATGGAAGAGAAAGGGGTGAGTTTGGAAAACTCAGTGTGTACAGAAACCAATCCAAAGCCCAAGTCAGCTCAAGCCCATTGGGCCTAATCCCCAGTCAGATAACAATGGGTACCGGATCGAAGCCCTTTTTAGAATACAGTAAACTGGGCTTTAACCCATTTTCAGAAAACAGTGTGGCCCATAGGCCCAATTCCAGAACAGAACAAATATATATACATGTATGCAAGCCCAACCCAGCCTATAACCAACCGCTACACTCCACCCGTACCAGCCCTACACTCCATGTGGGGAATATCTCAACCCACCCAGCCCTACACTCCATAGTTGCAGCATTGCAGCTCAAGTATCGGTAAATTGAGGCAAAGCCTCTAATACGTGGACAAGCCACTTTCAGTACTTCCTCCATCAATATCCCAGTCCCATGCAATAGATAACAATAATAACATGATATGCAATAAACAGTAACAGTCAATCATGCATTTTGGTCAACCCTAGCCCTAGGGGTATATCAGTAATTTTGCTCCTAGGGTAAATCTGTAAACTTTCCCACCTATAAAGGTATTTCAGTAATTTTATCAGTTTTAAGCAGTTTTGATTCCACAGTCTAACAGGACATATTTATTTGCCCATTTTTTGTCATCTTACCCATATGGACCTGTAAGCCCATTAGGCCCAGTTTTAGCCTATCGAGGCCCAATTACCGAGGTGTGCGAAATTTCACACACGACTAACTTACCATTTTGCGCTTCCAGATCTAATGATTTCTAAACATCTTGTGAGCACTCGCACACTCACAAGCCCATGAAATGCCGAAATTTCGACATTTCGGCTTTTGCCGAATTATACTAAGAAAGGGTGTTCGATACACACCTGTTTCACAACGACTGCTACTGAGATCCCTTACGATGCCCTACAATGGGTTACCACAATTCTTAGATTGCAAACCACAACACTAATCTCAATATTCACTTACCCATATTCGAACCATGCCCCAAAAAGCCTTCAAAAGCTTACCTTTTTGCCAAAAATCGATGGCTAGATCCAAATCTGATTGCTCCAACGATCCAAGCCTTCGATCCAACACCCAAGAAGACACTAATCACCAAAAGAAATCATCGGTTAAAGACCCTTAAAGCCCTATGCCCAAATTGACAGCCTCTCTAGATTTTAGGGACTTCGGCTTTTTTTAACTTGTAAAATAAGACTAGATCTGAAGTCATGAGCACTTACCACTTATTCCTTTTTGATTTCTATGCAGATCTGATGCAAATTTATCCTTTAAATGATGGTAGAACTCGAATCCAAGAGATTTGAAGTTTCGCCTATAAGCCCCTAAATCTTATGGTATTTTCGGCTTTTTAGGTGATGAAGAAGATGATGATTTGAGGCTATAACCTTGAAGTAATGTTGTCGACAGATATTAAGGGTTTAGAGAAGATGAATGTTGATCAAAAGGAACAAAAATATTGAAGGATTTGGCTTTGGAGAAATCGGCACAAGTAGTGAGTTTTTAGGATTTCAATTTTTTTAACGGCGATCGGCGATGAAGGTTTAATGGGGGATGAGATCGGCAGAAGAGGTGAATAAGATGGTCAGAAGATTTTGGCTAGAAGGAAAAGCATAAAGGAAAAGAAATAATGAAGGAAAAGAGAGGAAGAAAATTCGGCACTAGTGAGAAAAAGACTTGTGTTTTCGGCTTTTGTGAAAATTTAGAAAGGATGAAAGAAAGCTTCCAGGTGGCTAACCCTAATTCTCCAGGATAGAAAAAGAAAAGAACCTAACCCTAATGTCAACTAAAGCAATTGGCCCAACCTCCCTAAGGCCCTTGCCGAAATTCTCCTGAGTGATCACATGCCCAGTACATGCCTAAAAATTAAAAAGTAACAATATGCCTACCTCACAACTTGAACCTTAGACCTCCAATTCCTTCCCAGGCGCCATTTTTTTAAGAACCTAGTGGTGCAACCTTGCCACTTTACCAAGATCTTATTTGTGTCATAACTTACGTAGTTCTTTTTAAAACCCACTTAACCAAATCTCCTGTTCACCTAAAAATCCAACCTTGATATTTTGTCGTGTTTAACTTAAGCTTGGGCCTTCTAAAGGCCCACTACCCCATTTAAACATAATACCAATATTCAAAACGCGAATATTTCAAAATTTACCAAAAATCACGAAAACTCAAAAAATCCTGAAAATCAGGGCATTGCAACTCTACCCCTTAAAGAAATTTCGGCCTCGAAATTTACCTGATCCAAACAACTGAGGGTATTGCTGACGCATAGTCTCTTCTGACTCCCAAGTAGCCTCTTCCCTTCCATGATTGCGCCACAGTACCTTTACCAACGGAACCGATTTCCTTCTTAAAACTTTAACCTCTCGATCTAAAATTTGCACGGGTTCCTCCTCAAAGGTCAAATTAGTCCTTACTTCAATCTCCTCCACCGGCACAACATGTGAAGGATCCGATCGATATCGTCTCAACATGGACAGATGAAAGACGTCATGGATTCTGTCTAACTCCGGTGGTAACTCTAACTGATATGCTACTGGCCCTACCCGCTTCAGAACCCGATAAGGCCCTATAAACCGCGGACTCAGTTTGCCTTTCTTGTCGAACCTCAAGATCTTCTTCCAAGGTGAAACCTTTAAGAAAACCATATCCCCAATAGCAAACTCAATCTCTTTGCGCTTTATATCCGCATACGACTTCTGTCTATCATATGCCTCCTTTAATCGATCCCTTATCATCTTGACCTTACTTTCCGTATCTGCCACTAATTTCGGTCCAAGCACTTATCGTTCACCTAACTCTGTCCAACACGTAGGTGTACGACACCTTTGCCCATAAAGTGCATCATATGGGGCCATCTGAATACTGGCTTGATAGCTATTGTTGTATGCAAACTCCTCTAATGGCAAGTAGTCCTCTCAACTACCACGAAAATCGATGATACAACCTCTCAACATATCCTCCAAAACTTGAATAACCCTTTTCGACTGTCCATCTGTCTGTAGGTGAAAAGCAGTACTGAAATCCAATCGTGTGCCCAACGCTTCCTGTAACTTCCGCTAGAACCGAGATGTAAACCTAGGGTCTCGATCAGAAATTATCGACACTAGCACCCCATACAATCGCACTATCTCCACCACATATAACTTGGCCAACTTTTACAGTGAGTAATCAGTATGAACAGGTATGAAATGGGCAGATTCCGTTAACCTATCCACAACTACCCACACTGAATATTTCTTGGTGGGTGTCAAAGGTAGCCCATTCACAAAGTCCATAGTTATTCTCTCCCACTTCCATAGTGGAATTTTCACCAGTTGCAGTAATCCAGAAGGTAATTGGTGCTCGGCCTTAACTTGCTGGCACGTCAGACATTTCCCAACAGATTTAGTCACCTATCGTTTTAATCCAGGCCACCAGTACACCTCTCGTAGGTCTTGATATAACTTATTTCCTCCAGGATGCATGGCACAGGGTCCACCATGAGCCTCTTTTAGAATTAGCAGCCTCAATTCAGGGTCCTTCGGCATGCAAACTCTTCCACGAAAGCATAGAACCCCGTTGGTATTCAGTCCAAAATCCTCATTCTCACCATCCTTAACTCGCCGAAACCGAAGAACTAATGATTCATCCTTCAACTATTTTTCTTTAATCTGTTCAGTCGAAGTGGGCCTCACTTGTAATTCTGCCAACAGGCTTCCATTTTCGAACAAACTCAAACGTGTAAACAAGGCTCTCAAATCAGTAACAACCCTTCGACTCAACGTATCAGCCACCACATTAGCCTTACCTGGGTGGTACTCAATCGAACAGTCATAATCTTTAAGCAACTCTACCCATATTCATTGCCTAAGGTTTAACTCCTTCTGAGTCAACAGATACTTTAGGCTCTTATGGTCTGTATATATGATGCACTTTTCTCCATATAGGTAATGTCTCCAGATTTTTAACGTAAAAACCACTACTGCTAGCTCTAAATCGTGCGTAGGGTAGTTCGCTTCATGAGGCTTAAGTTGTCACGATGCATACGTGACCACCTTACCCTCTTGCATCAGTACGCATCCTAACCCCACATGCGATGCATCGCTGTACACAGTGAAGTCCTTCCCAGACTCCGGTTGAATCAACACTGACACTTCAGTCAATACCTTTTTCAACTGATCAAAAGCTTTTTGCTGTTTCTCGGTCCATACAAATAGTACTCCTTTCCTTATGAGTTTTGTCAAGGGAGCTGCCATCACTGAGAAACCTTCCACAAACCTTCTGTAGTATCCTGCCAACCCTAGGAAACTCTGAATTTCTGATACTGATCTAGGTAGCTTCCATTCCAGAATTGCTTTAATTTTACGATGGTCCACCTTAATCCCCTCGACAGAGGCCACATGCCCTAAGAAGGTTACTTCCCTCAACCAGAATTCACACTTGCTGAATTTCGCATGGAGTTCCTTCTCCCTTAACACTTACAGCACAATTCGGAGATGCTCATCATGTTTCGTTTCTGTTTCAGAATATACCAGATATCGTCAATAAAGACGACTACGAATCGATCCAAGTAAGGTAGGAATACTTGATTCATCAAATCCATGAAAGCTAGAGGAGCGTTCGTCAGCCCAAACGGCATAACTAGAAACTCGTAATGACCATATCGAGTTTTGAATGTTGTCTTATGAATATCCACTTCCTTTACCCTTAGCTGATGGTATCCAGAACGAAGATCAATTTTGGAAAATACCGAAGCTCCCCTAAGTTGGTCGAACAGATCATCAATCCTTGGCAGTGGATACTTATTCTTAATCGTCAGTTTGTTCAACTGGCGGTAATCGATGCACATGCGCATCGTCTCGTACTTTTTCTTCACAAACAGGACCGATGCTGCCATGGAGACACACTAGGTCTAATGAAGCCTCTATCCAATAATTCTTGAATTTTCAGTTCCACCAACTCCTTCAGTGCCATCCTATAGGGTGCGATGGATACTGCAGCTGTTCCAGGCAGCAAATCGATTCCAAACTCGACTTATCGATTCGGAGGTAATCTAGGAAGCTCTTTTGGGAAAACATCCCAGAATTCCCTAACAGTTCTGATGGTCTCCACGGTTAGATCCTCAGTTTCAGCTTGGCTTGCAAAAGCCAAGTATGCCTCACATCCCTTACGCATCAGTTTCTCAGCCCTCAAAGCCGATACTACATTGGACAAGTAATCTCTTTGTTCCCCAATAATCATTACCTCTTCACCCTCAACAGACCTTAACACCATCCTCTTAGCTGCACAATCCAGAGTTTCCCTATGCTTGGTCAACCAATCCATCCCTAGGATCAAATCAAATTCTTCCAACGGTAACTCCATCAAGTCTCCACAGAAAACCCTGCCTTGTATCTCTAAAGGCACCTCCCTGAAGAGTTTTTCTACCTTAACTGAATGACCTAAAAGACTTATCACAGTTACCCCACATACAGTCTCCTCAAAGTGAACACCCAGTGCCCCAGAAATGTTATATGCAACATATGAATGAGTTGACCCCACATCAATCAGAGCAGTATAAGATACACCAGAGATAAAAAAACGTACCAGTTATGACTTCAGGTGCGTCACCCTCCTCGCGGCGACGAGTAGCATAAACCAAAGCTGGCTGATGAGCCTCAGCATTACCAGTACCCCTGCCAGGTGCCCCACTTCCACGGCCATTGCCAATGCGACCTTGTCCACGACCTCTCTGCAGCGGCAGTCCACCTCGTGCTGGTTGAACCGGTTGCACAGCCCCTTGCTCAGCTACTTGAGCCTGAGCTGCCCTCCTAAGACAATCCCTAATCCTATGCTCCTTTGACCCACAACGAAGATAAGCCCCAGAATGCCCCAGATGCATTCTACCACAATTTTCACAAGCTTGTGGTCTGACTGTGTTCACCGGAACTGTTCGAACTGGTTCCTCCACCCTAGCTCTCTTAACGTTTCAGTTTGCAGCACCAGCTGGTCCAGCATCCCTCCTGAACCGGTTTCGATCCCTATCGCGGTTCTTTCGTTCGGCTTGCTTCACCTCCTCGACTATCTTAGCCTTTTCTACCAGTGTAGCAAAATCACGCTCTCTCTGCAGAGCTATGAGCACCCTTAGTTCATCCCTGAGGCCATCCTCAAACGAACACTGCGCTCATACTCAGTGGAGATGATGCCACTAGCGTACCGGCTTAATCGTAGAAACTCTGCCTCATATTCAGCAACGGTCTTATTACCTTGAGTCAGGTTCAGGAATTCATTTCTTCGTGCATGCACATAACTAGCTCTGACATATTTCACCTTGAAGGATTGCTTGAACAACTCCCATGTTACCCTCTCAGCTGGGTTACCCTCTCTCATAGTGATCCACCATTGATACGCCTCGTCCCGCAGCAACGACACCGCCCCTTTTAACTTCTGCTCTACTGAGCAGTCCAGGTCATCCATAATCTGTTCTCTGGCTTCCATCCAATACTCTGCCACATTTGGGGCTACTCTAGATACGCCCCTAAAAACCTCCGCTCCATTGGCCCGAAGTCGCTTAGAAAAGGATCCCCTATTCATGGGCCCGACACTAGCTCCGGCCACCCTTTCTAAAACTCTCAACATGGCCTGGGACAAAGCGTCGTCCCCTATAGCCCGATCATACGGCCCATTTTCATCCACCGGTGGTGGTCATGCCTCGCCAGCTGGTATGTGTTCAGAAGACGCAGATCCAGCTTGAGTACTACCTCAGCCTCGACCACGGCCTCTTCCCCAAGCAGCTCTCGTACTCATAACGATTTATCTGATAACAAATTTTATGTCGTTAGTTTACTGTTTCCACTGTTTATTACAGAATGTCTTATGAACAGATAAAGTTTCAGAGTTGTTCTCGCGCAACTGCGATTTAACTACTGTCTCAGTTTCCTAGAACCTAGTTTACCCTACATTCTCAGTTTTGTAGCCTTAATACTACCTTATCTATAGTACTGTACCCAAGGCTCGAAGACTAGCTATGTGATATTATTTTTAGTAATACCAAAGATATATATAGAGAGCAGGAAAAATACTTACAAACTTGGTGCCGGGGATTCAGTGTGCCACCTTATAAATTTTCAGACAAACTTAAAAGATATAGGCCTTTTTAGAATCCATTTCTCAACTATTTGTTTTAAAAAAACCAAGTTCAGAGATTATTTCTTTTAAACTGAAAATTTGTTTTCAAAAGTCAGATTTTTCTAAAGATACTCTCTTTGGGCTTAAAATTTTGAAAACCCTCTTTAGACCCGATCCACAGTCGAGTTATTGTAATCGGGCTCTGATACCAGTATATGCAACACCTCAAACCCAGCCCAGACGTTACAGCCGAAATTAGTGTGCCACATGGAAATGTTGCTAAAGAAGTTACGTTTTATCAAAAATCTTTCTTAGGGTTTAAGGAATGTTGTTGTTTTAAGTTTAAGTGAATGGAAGCTGTGCACCATGTAGAAAGCCAGAAAAGAGGAGGTGAGTCTATTGGACTGCTTAAGTACCAAGCTCTTCCCGGATCCAATCCTAGACATGCACACATCCATTACCACACTTAAAGCATGTTACCTGTTCATGAACATTAGATTTAGTTAAATCTAATTAAAACAATTGTTTGCTTTTTTTTTTAACATTTACGTTGCGAAAGCTTTGCTCAGTCATCGTGATATTTTGAAAACAAGTAACTTTTATAAAACGCACCCTAGTGCTAACCAGTTTAATATTTCAAAATAAAAATAATTAAGAGAGCAGCCTTATTACAACTTTAAGCAAAATAAAAATAATCAAAAGTAAAAAAAATGCGAACTTATTTAAAAAAAACCAGAAATTAATCTGCGTGGCCACTCTAGATCTCGCCTAGCTCCAAGTCCACCAACTAGGGCTCACCTGCAAGGATGGAAGAGAAAGGGGTGAGTTTGGAAAACTCAGTGTGTACAGAAACCAATCCAAAGCCCAAGTCAGCTCAAGCCCATTGGGCTTAAGCCCTATTCAGATAACAGTGGGTACCGGACCGAAGCCCTTTTTAGAATATAGTAAACTGGGCCTTAGCCCCTTTTCATAAAACAGTGTGCCCATAGGCCCAATTCTAGAACAAAACAAATATATATACATGTATGCAAGCCCAACCCAGCCTATAACCAACCGCTACACTCCACCCGTACCAGCCCTACACTCCATGTGGGAAATATCTCAACCCACCCAGCCCTATACTCCACAGTTGCAGCATTGCAGCTCAAGTATCGGTAAATTGAGGCAAAGCCTCCAATACGTGGACAAGCCACTTTCAGTACTTCCTCCATCAATATCCCAGTCCCATGTAACAGATAACAATAATAACATGATATGCAGTAAACAGTAACAGTTAATCATGCATTTTGGTCAACCCTAACCCTAGGGGTATATCAGTAATTTTGCTCCTAGGGGTAAATCTGTAAACTTTCCCACCTGTAAAGGTATTTTAGTAATTTTATCGGTTTTAAGCAGTTTTGATTCCATAGTCTAACAGAACATATTTATCTGCCCATTTTTTATCATCTTACCCATATGGACCCGTAAGCCCATTGGGCCCAGTTTTAGCCTATCGAGGCCCAATTACCGAGGTGCACGAAATTTCACAGACGACTAACTTACCATTTTGCGCTTCTAGATCTAATGATTTCTAAACATCTTATGAGCACTCGCACACTCACAAGCCCATGAAATGCCGAAATTTTGGCATTTCGGCTTTTGCCAAATTGTACTAAGAAAGGGTGTTCGATACACACCTGTTTCGCGACGACTCCTACTGAGATCCCTTACGATGCCCTACAATGGATTACCACAATTCTTAGATTGAAAATCACAACACTAATCTCAATATTCACTTACCCATATTCGAACCATGCCCTTAAAAGCCTTCAAAAGCTTACCTTTTTGCCAAAAACCGATGGCTAGATCCAAATCTGATTGCTCCAACGATCCAAGCCTTCGATCCAACACTCAAGAAGACACTAATCACCAAAATAAATCATCGGTTAAAGACCCTTAAAGCCCAATGCCCAAATCGACAGCCTCTCTAGATTTTAGGGACTTCAGCTTTTTCTAACTTGTAAAATAAGACTAGATCTGAAGTGATGAGCACTTACCACTTATTCCTTTTTGATTTCTACGTAGATCTGATGCAGATTTATCCTTTAAACAACGGTAGAACTCGAATCCAATAGATTTGAAGTTTCAGCTATAAGCCCCTAAATCTTATGGTATTTTCGGCTTTTTAAGTGATGATGAAGATGATGATTTGAGGCTATAACCTTGAAGTAATGTTGTCGATAGATATTAAGGGTTTAGAGAAGATGAATGTTGATCAAAAGGAACAAAAATATTGAAGGATTTGGCTTTGGAGAAATCGGCACAAGTAGTGAGTTTTCAGGATTTTGGCTTTTTTTAACGGCGATCGGCGATGAAGGTTAAATGAAGGATGAGATCGGCAGAAGAGGTGAATAAGATCGTCAGAAGATTTTGGCTAGAAGGAAAAGCATAAAGGAAAAGAAATCATGAAGGAAAAGAGAGGAAGAAAATTCGACACTAGTGAGAAAAAGACTTGTGTTTTCGACTTTTGTGAAAATTCAAAAAAGATGAAAGAAAGCTTCCAGGTGGCTAACCCTAATTCTCCAAGACAGAAAAAGAAAAGAACCTAACCCTAATGCCAACTAAAGCAATCGGCCCAACCTCCCTAAGGCCCTTGCCGAAATTCTCCTGAGTGATCACATGCCCAGTACATGCCTAAAAATTAAAAAGTAACAATATGCCTACCTCACAACTTGAACCTTGGACCTCCAATTCCTTCCCAGGTGCCATTTTTTTAGGAACCTAGTGGCGCCACCTTGCCACTTTTCCAAGATCTTATTTGTGTCATAACTTACGCAGTTCTTCTTAAAAACCCACTTAACCAAATCTCCTGTTCACCTAAAAATCCAACCTTGATATTTTGCTATGTTTAACTTAAGCTTGGGCCTTCTAAAGGCCCACTACCCTATTTAAATACCAATATTCAAAATGTGAATATTTCAAAATTTACCAAAAATCACGAAAACTCAAACAATCCTAAAAATCAGGGCGTTACAGAAGTAAAAAGTGTGCCCAACACTCATCGAAACATCCAAACCCAACACTCATCGACATACAGTTGAAGTAACTCATGCTCAATCTATCCTATGACATTTCAACTATATCTAACTCTACTCAAATAGTTAATAGTGTTTTAACACCCCTAACCCGTATCCGTCGCTGGAAAGAGTTATGGAGCATTATCAGAAATTTTAGAACATTTACAGAAAAATCACGTCAATCACTGTTCATTTCCTGAGATTATTCAAAATGTCCCTTAAATGGACCCTCGAGGCCCAATATGAGCATTAAAATTGAATCGAGACTTAATCCAAAACTCTAAGAATTTTTCGCGACATTTCAAAAATTTTCTAAGTTACAGGGCTCACACGCCCGTGTGGTCCAAGGGACATGCCCGTGTGACCCTGGGACACGCCCATGCTGCAGGTCGTATTCGACCCCGTGTAACTCTCTGACTTGTGCCCACGGCCATGCCACACGCCCATGTTCTAGGCCGTGTGGTTAATTAAATTCTTTCAAAATTAGGTACAGGTTTCACACAGCCAAGACACACGCCCCTGTTCTAGGCTACACGGCTGAGACACACGCCCGTGTGCTCAATTCTGAGCAATCTGTTTCTCAAAATTTAAGGTGCAGGGGACACACGGCCTAATCACATGCCCATGTACCAGGTCGTGTGCCACACACGGTCTAGACACATACCCGTGTGTCTACCTATATGGACAAAATGAAGCCATTTCTAGCTTTATTTCTCACCCAAAATCATACCCATGACCTGCACTTAAACTCATCTCCAAATACCAACCATTTCAAGCATTCAAATTAAGCAAACTCTATCATTCAACATGGCATATGTTTACATGCATGCATGTTTATAATCTTACCTTGCTATATTTCATATGTTAGGCATAATTTAAACAACCATTTAACATGTATGTAGCTACCATAGTATGACATTACAAGTATATCCAAAACAACCATTACTAGCCATTCCAATGGCTAGATTACATACCACATATTTAAGCCATTTATGGCCAGGTTAGCCTATACATGCCATTATACCAAAATGATTTTACTATATATACCAAACAAGCTAGCAGATAGTGTTACGATGCTCCAATGATCTCCAACCTTCGCGAGCTTCTGAGCACTATGAAACAGGGGAAAATAAAACAGAGTAAGCATTACATGCTTAGTAAGTTCGTATAACGAAAACTAAACTTACCAATCTCGTTTATTAAATCTAAGCATACAATATCATGTTTTCCATCAACTTGGCAAAATTGCCTAAACACATGCATTCAATCAAACATGTTAGTCACAAAATTTTCATATACATCAAGTAAACATAGATGAGCT
This sequence comes from Gossypium anomalum, assembly GCA_025698475.1. Classification (NCBI taxonomy): domain Eukaryota; kingdom Viridiplantae; phylum Streptophyta; class Magnoliopsida; order Malvales; family Malvaceae; genus Gossypium; species Gossypium anomalum. Next base: position 39,592,404 of record CM046959.1, on the reverse strand, counting down.
CATCATGCAATATTCTTTCAAGACATTATCATTTCATCTCATAATTCACTCATCATACCAAGAGTTTTGTCCGTTGAATCATTGGAATTTCAATGGATACTTAAGTAGTACACTCAAGGTGTACGATTCAATAACCCGTCAATTCTTATTCAAGAGTACCCATAGGCACTTAATCAAGGGCCACACTCTCGACCCACATATCGTATTATAGGATTACCAGTTCAAGCTAGATCCTAATTATAACATATGCTCAAGAGGGATTATATCAGGATTACCCGTTCGGGCTAAATCTATTCTATAATAAGATCAATAGGATTATTCGTCCGAGCTAAATCCCGTAAGCAACAAATGCAGGACCTCATTCATTTTAAGAAAGCACATTTATCCATCGAAATTCAATATTCAAATGAGACTTTACCCTTTTTCCAACATTTCCGAACATGTAATCATTTCACACATTTATAACATTTGCATAAATATAACTCAGATTTCATACAATCATAACATTCAAGTTAACATATTTACATGCTCGATTAAGTCACACGAACTTACCTCGACACTGGTTCTCGTATAAAATCTTCTAATCCGAAGCGTTTTCTTTTCCTCGATCTAACCTGGAATTTGTGTTGTCCGGATCTATATGAATAACTTTAATAATCAATTTCACCATTTCATATTCATTTGGAGTCAATTTACGTCCTAGGAAAAATTACCATTTTGCCTCTAACTTTTCCATAAATTCCAATTTTGTCCTTAGGCTTGGAAAATGAAATTTATGCAATTTACTCACTATTCCAAGCCTAACCAAAATTTCAACATAAAATTTACAACACATATTTTCTATAAACTTCAAAATTTTTCATCAACTTTCACAACTTTACATTTTAATCCCTAAATCACGTTTTCATCAAAAATCACTTTGTAAAAGTTATTTATCTATCAACAACCTTTAATTTTCTACCATAAGTTTCAAAATTTCAGCATATACATCCATGACCTAATTTTCAAACTTTGATAACTCTTCAAATTGATCCCCCAAATAGATAGATTAAGCTATCCCGATTTCAAAAATATCAAAATTACTAAAAAGGGGACAAGAAAACTTACCCAATTAAGCCATGAAAGTTTCTTCTCTCTCTCCTAGGGTTTCCATGTATTTTTGGGGAAGAAGATGAGAAAAATAAGATGATATCTTTTATCATCTTTTTAATTAATTACATTATTTCAAATTCCAATTTAGTCCTTGCCCTTTTTCTAAATTTCCATGGATAAGTCACCAAAATATCTACATACTTTTCTTTAATGGTCTAATTACCATATAAGGACGTCAAGTTTTGAATTCCATAGCTATTTAATCCTTCTAGCTACTAAAATTCAACTTTTGCATTTTATGCGATTTAGTCCATCCTATAATTAAGCACTAAATTGATAAAATTTTATTATTAGAATTTTCGCATGACATTTCTACCATATTACGGACCATGTAATAAAATAAAAATAAATTTTATTGTCGGATCGGATTTGCGGCCCCGAAACCACTGTTCCGATTTCACTGAAAAATGGGTTGTTACAAGTGTACCAATGTTCAATTACATTATACAATACAATACATATACCATTTATCATTCCATTTCAGAATAACATTTCAATTTATCATCAATTCACAACTTTCTCATATCACATAACATGTTTCAAACCATTTCATATCACATATCATGTATCAATTAAATCATTTTACTTTTTATTTTGTTCAATTTAGTCTATGGAAACACAAAAATATATAGACTTTTTCAACCCCTTTTGAGCCCTAATTCATGTAGTTTCGTAGTAATTTTTGTCGAAATTCATACTTTAATTATAAAATAATTAATTTTCACTCAAATTATTAACATATTAAATTTTATTTATTTTTATAATAAATTTACACAAATTTGATTTATTTTTTACAGTTTTGCACAAAGGGTGAAAATCGACTCGAGAGTCACCTTGATATGTTTGAACCGTTGGGGCAATTTTTGTATCAAGTGAATCAAGAGTATGGCTAATTAGTTTTCCAGCCATGGACGAACCAAAAATATGTATTGAATATATTTTATATTTATTTTGGTCCAACATAAATTGGGTTAAAAATTAATAATAAGCCTAAAGAAGAAAAAAGGGGCCCAAATTTTGTTAAAAAGATGACTAATCCATCAAGGATTTGGTAGCCCAAAATCATCCATATAGCTGACCCAATCAGGTTATTTAGCTAATTTTTATAATTTCAAAAAATCCCTTGAAGTTCCTTTAATTTCGTTCAAACCCCTTCTCTTTTCATGCCTTCTATTTTTAGCCCCAAGTTAAAAATAGCAAGTTTGAATCAATCAAACTTGCACTAAGCATGGCCGGCCAAAGAAGAGGGAGTGGTTGGTATCTTTTTGCTATTTTTAGCAGCCATCTCCCCCTATAAATACCCTAGTTCCTGTAACACCCCTAACCCGTATCCATCACCGGACTAAGGTTAAAGGCATTATTAAACAAATCGGAACAATATACAAAATTCAATACCATTATCCACAAATATATACAACATCAAAATTAAGTCCCTTTACATAGGTCATCAAGGCCTTAAACATACTTTAGAAAGGGGTCGGCACTAAACTGTTTCTTAAGGTTGTACAGGTCACACGCCCGTGTGAACAGGCTATGTGCCTTACACGGCATTAGACACGCCCATGTGTCTAGGCCATGTCAAAGCAGGGCATACATACTAACTTACACAAACGGCCATAAGACATGCTCGTGTGCCTTGGCCGTGGTCGAGACTGACTTGGGTCACACGGCTAGCCACACGCCCGTGTGCCTTGGCCGTGCTCAAGCTTGACTTAAAATCGTAGGGCACCCCAGGGGACACACGGCCCTGCAACATGACCGTGTGTCGCACACGGCTGAGACACACGCCCGTGTCTCTACCCGTGTAGACAAAAATAGGCCATTTGAATGGCAAATTTTCCACCCCATTTGGGTTAAACCTATAAGCATCAAACCAAGCATATTTGCACTATAATTTCGGCCAATTTCAATACCAAAACATATATCATTCATGCTTGTAACTCATACCAATTCATGATATTCCATAAGCCAAAAACATACCAAAATATATGATTTCATAATCTCCAAACATACGATCAAATATCATATCAAAACCTTACCAAATTGACCATTTCCTTTGGCCAACCAAAAGTACACCATAATGGCACATTTGCATCACATATCATATATCATTATCCAACCATAAGTTCAAACACAAGCTAGCCATATCACATGGCATGATATATATATTACAAAACATATCCAAAAACTCCTATCCTATACATGCCATACATCAATATATACATTTTCAAAAGGTACCAAAATATATTTTGATAGTGTGGGGATGATCCTCAACAATCCTTGAGCTCCTAGTAGCTTCGATATCTAAAAAAAAAGTTGAAAAACACACAGAGTAAGCTTTCAAAAGCTTAGTAAGCCATATACAAATAAACTTATCAAGTAACATCAATTCATTCACATAATTTGTGGCAAAATACATTCACTTAGCCATATATTACTTATATTTCATTTGAATGTAATTCACATATACACATCATAACTCATTCTCATATCAACTCATACTTATATCATATATTCACCAAGGTACATATACTTACCTTTCATTCTCAAACATAATAAACAATTCAAACGTACTTGAGTCGGATACAAATTTACACAATCATCTATTTTATTTAAATGCCCATTTAAATGTTCGAAATCATAAGGATACGTGGATAGCTCAAAAAGTATATACAATGCCAACGTCCCAGACGTGGTCTTACATGTAATCAAATATCAATGCCACTGTCCCAGACTGGGTCTTACACAAAATCAAATACGAAGCCAACGTCCCAAACGTGGTCTTACACATAAATCATAAGTCGATGCCAACGTCCCAGACGCGGTCTTACACAATAACACCTATCGGATCCTATGCCATGACATATGTATCCTAACTATTCCTAAAGTTCGTACGGGACTTTTCGGACGTCGGAACTTTGTCGATACTTTTTTGGATGTCTCATATTCAATGCATAAATCATTCATCATTGTTCAATAACATATAAACATAAATAAACCATTTCAATTACATTTATTTGTATATTGACTTACCTCATATGAATTCAAATAGACGGAATCGACTACTCGACGACTTTCGACTTTTCCCAATCTAATTCCGTTTTCTTTAATTCTTGATCTAAACATATTCAAATTTAACCATTTTATTCACCAAATCATTCTAATCAATCCAAAAACACATATCTAGGGCACTTTACAAATTAGTCCTCAAACTTTCGCATTTTGACAATTTAGTCCTTAATCACAAAAATCACAAAATACTCAAAATTTCCTTAGACGTATGATTGGCCGAATATTCATAGTACTCATACAAGTCCACACATTTCATTTATTTCACATTTTAGTCCTTCAATATACAAATTTCATAATTCACAATTTATCCCATTTTACCCAAATTCATCAAAAATCCAAAGACATAATACATTAACCCAACATCAAGCTTTCATATTTCACCATTTAACAACACAAAACTCATGAATTCAACCATGGCATATTTTAAAATCATCATCAAAATTAGAAATTGAGACATGGGTTTGATAGTATAAAAAGCAACGATCACAAAAACGTAAAAATTATCAAAAACCGAACAAAATACATACCTAAATTACCAAATCAAAGTGCCAAACCCTAGCTTGCTTTTCTCTTTTCTTTTTCTTGTATTTTTGGTTGATGAACAAAGAAATAATGGCCATTTTCATGTTTTGTTTAATTAATAACCTTTAAATCATCATTTACCATTTTGCCCTCTATTAAAAACATATAAATTTTCATTTACCATAGGCATTTATGTCCATTCAAACTTTCAATGGTCAAATAACACATAAGGACCTCACAATTAACAAGCCAAATCAAATAGACCCTTTTAACATATAACATACAACTTTTACATTTTACGTGATTAGGTCTTTTTTTTCATATTAAGCACACAAATGATCAAATTTTCATATGAAACTTTCACACATGTAATTCACATATTTTAAGCACAGAAAATAATATTTAAATATTTTTTCTAACTCGGATTTGTAGTCCCAAAACCACTATTCTGACTAGGGTCTAAATCGAATTATTACAATTCTCCCCCTTTAGGGATTTTCGTCCCTGAAAATATTACCGTCGAAAAGGTTCGGATATTGTTCTCTCATAACATCTTCAGTGTAACACCCCAACCCGGCCCAGACGTTATGGCTGAATCCGGCTTGTCACATTGAAGTGTTTAGCAAAAACCTTGTTTTCATTGAAAACCCTTCCTTAAAATGATGCATCTCGGTTACTTTGTAAAATCTCTTTTTAGTTGTGAAAGCTTTGTTTAAAACATTTGATTTGAGAAAACTTATCATTTAAAAATTTAGTTGCAGAAACGTAGTATTAAAAAAAAACTATGGTTTAGAAAATCCATATTCGACTTCTCATAATTACAACGCATAAAATTAATAATCCAAATAATAACAAAAAAGGGAGGCCTTATTACAATCCAGACTAAATTACTTAACAAACTAATAACTTATATGTTTTTAAATCAAATCCAAGTTGTCCTGCTAACTGGCCACCCAGAGTCCCTCCAGACATCGAACCTCTTACTGAGCATCACCTGAGCAAAATAAAAGAGGGGGTAAGTTTTCAAAAAATCAGTGTGTACAACCCTCGACGAGAAACAAGTTTGCATCAATCACTATACAACATACATACAATGCAATGCAGTGCAGTGCAACCCACCCTAATAATCCAACCGGTACACATCAGCTCCGTCCCCCGATACACATCCTGTGGGGATATAAATATCGACCCACCCAACCGATACACATCAATGGTAGCCCAATTGCAGAACTACCTTTGTTGCAGCAAGCTACCAATCACATATTGGACTTAAAAGCCGTAGGTGGATCCACGGTTGTCAAGCAACCATGCGACCCTCATATACTTCCTCCGTTCCATAATACCCAACCCATATGCAACCTAAACAAGATATCATATGAATGCATATATATGCAGCAGGTATACATGTAACATCCATAAATCTTACATTCCACACATAAGGGTATTTTAGTCATTTTTGCCCTTAGGGGCATTTCGATAATTTCTTTTTATTACTGGTTTTTACTTACCTTGGCCCGTTAACAAATCCCGTGAGCTAAGATGAACAAATACCATGTACCAGGTAGGATTCCAGAGAAGAGGAGGTGAGTCATTAAGACCGCTTAAGTACCAAGCTCTCCCTAGATCTAATCCTAGACATGCATATACCCGTTGCCACACATTAACCTTATAACTTGTCCACGGTCTCAATAAATCAATTAAGTTTTATGCAGTCATCATATACTAGGCCTAAAACCTCTTACAAAGCCCAGACAAATCCACATACCTGTATATGGCCCACTAGACCCAATCTCTTTCATATGGCCTATTAGGCCCAATCACATTTATGTGGCCCATTAGGCTCAAATCACATTCCTATGGCCATTAGGCCAAATCACATTTACAGCCATGCTCACATACAATTTTCCATCACATAGCATCAACTATCAATTTTTGCCTAATATGGGCCCAACAGCCCATCGGGCCCATTTAGCCTATTCTGGCCTGGTTGGCCAATCCACAGCCCAAGTCCATGGAATCGCCCATGGGGTCTCAGACAACCTGTAACACCCCTTACCTGTATCCGTCGCCAGAACAGGGTACAAGGTATTAACAAATTATAATACATACTATTAAACAAAACCGAGACAAAAATATGGCGTGCTATTTGATCATGAATCATTACAACATATGCCATTAACAATACAAGCCAATTTCAAAGACTTCGTACAAAAAGATTTGTTTGATACTATAATTAATATTTTAGACCTAGGCAATTATGACACGTAACAAAATAACTAAGTCTACTATACATGCCATAATTCAAAATGTTGAGTTCAAATACCAAAAGTATTGATAGTGCAAAGCGGATCTTCAACGATCTCTAACTCCTGTGCTATTTGGATTACACTATAAGACAAAAAGAGGGAAAAGAAAGTAAGTTTATAGCTTAGTAAGTAAGTATATAAATAACAAATAAGGAATCTAATATGTTTACAACATAACTCAATTATATCATATTCTTAAATTTTACTATTCACTCCAATTTGATCAAGCTGTCCCTCCTGCGTCATGATCACTAAATAAATCATAACTCGAGTTACGAAACTCGAAATTCAAATCCATAAAATTTCCCTGAATCTATACTCATAAAAACTTCTTACTAATTTTTTTCTAGAATTTTTGGTCCAGCCAATTAGTACAGTTTATTAGTTAAAGTTCCCCCTATTACACAGCTCAACTAATTTGACCTCTGTTCACTACAAATTTAATTTCTCCCAGTATACAATTCAAATAACCATGAAACCTATTTAATTTAAAACTAGACTCAATAAGGAATTTATACATATAAACTATGTTTCTTAATTTGTTTTGTACAATTTTTAATGATTTTTAAAAGTTGGAACAGGGGATCACATAGTCATTCTGAGCAAGTCACACACAATTATAAATATCTAAAAATATAGAATTCCTTTACTTGCTCCGTTTCTTTTATATTAAAATAGGCTCATTAAGCTTTAATTTCACATCTCATTCAGCCTCTAATTAAATTATTACTATTTTTGGTGATTTTTCAAAATCACGTTACTGCTACTGTCCCACAATAGTTTTAGTGCTAATTCACTCTTTCACACTTTCTTTGTATTAACGTCATTTTAACTTATATATATATATATATATATATATATATCACAAATCATTTTCACCACATTTCATACATCACAAGTATAGGTCCATAATTACAATGTCACCATAAAGCCATCCCGTTGAACAATTCGGATCAATTCCCGATACTTGATGGTTTCAGCACACAGCTCCACCATCATATTTCATATAATTCGGCTCTCTTGTACACATGGTGAACACTTAGTACCACCCATGTGACCTAGGCAATTTATTACGTAGCTCTCTTGTCCACATGGTGTCCTACACTTGGAATCACACATGCGACCTAGCTACATTTATCTCTCCCGTAGCTCTCTTGTCTACATGGGATACATCCCGTATCACACATGTGACCTAGCTACCACATAGTATCTCGTAGCTTTCTTGTACACATGATGTGCACTCAGCACCATACATGTGACCTAGCTACGCTCCATGTATTTTATTCGATCTTTCCGAATGTTCAACCGGGATTTCTCTCTCTATTACTTATTTCCATTCTTCCAATAGTCGATTTATGCTTCAACATTAGCTAATATATATAATGTAGGCTGAAATATAAAAATGTAAATGAAATTAATGTATTATTTACATACAAACTTACCTCGGTGCAAAATATGGGAATTTTGCAATTTAGTCCAAAACTTTTTCTTCCCCCCGTTCGAGGTCGATTCCACGCCTTTCTTGATCTATAACAACACATTTAGCTCATTTAACACCTGAACTATTTATTTCAATCCAAAAATCACATTATACAAAAATTACATTTTTGCCCCCTAACTTTTACAAAATTATGATTTTGCCCCAAGGTTCGGAAATTTAATTTCAGCCCTTATTCTTATGTTTAATAACATGCTGATCATTTTTATCTTCTATGGAAACATCAAATTCTCACTCTAACACATAGTTATGAACAATAGGTATTTTTATCGATTATGTCGTTTTGCTCGTTTCGCTAAAAATTGCTTAGAAAAGATCGTTCTCCTAACTTGGACATTCATATTCTACCATCAAACATCAAAATAGATGCCTATCGTTCATGGGTAAATTTTTAAACATAAACCCTAACTCAAATAATGGTAGAAATAGGTAAACCGAGAGCTACGAGGATTTCAAAATATAAAGAACATTAAAAGCAGGGCTTGAAATCACTTACTATGAAGCTTGAAAGTTGAAGAAACCCTAGCTATGGAGGAGAGAAAATTTGTGCAGCAACTAATGAAGATGATGGCCAATTTTGTGTTATTTTTCCTTTTATTTCATTTAATATACAAATGACCAAAATGCCCTTACTACTAAACTTTCCAAAAATTCCTCCATGTCCCACTTTTGTCCATAACTTAGGAATTGGTCAAGTTGCTATTTAAGGCCTCCTAATTAATATCCCAAAACAATTTCATACTAAAAACTTCTAAAACACGAGTTTTGCAATTTATTCGGTTTAGTCCCTAATCTCAACTTAAGCGCTCAATGCATAGAATTTCATCACGAAATTTTCACGAAATCATGAAATCATATCATAAACCTCAAAATAATCATAAAATAATTATTTCTATCTCTGATTTGTGGTCACGAAACCACCATTTCGATTAGCCCCTAATTCGGGTTGTCACACAACCTATCGGTTTCCCCCTTACGAGTGTTCGCGCACTCGCAAGATTACCGTAGCCAAACTTTTAACTTTTCAGCATTTTGGCTTTTTGGCATTTTGGCTTTTGCTGATCTACTTGTTTGTGCAGTGTATGTACACACCTGGTAATAAAGCGTGCTGCTATTTCCTTAGCCTCGAACCTACAATCGATATCACCCTTCAATTAATCGCATGCTTAATACATATCTTTACCAAAATCGAAACCTCACCCTTCCCCTTACCTTGCACGACAAGTTATAACAGTCCCTTCTTTAATCACTAACCACGATCAACTCCTAGATCTGCACCAATCTTAATTATTAAAACTAGAATAATAGGTGACTTGTATTCAACACAAGTCCCCCTTCCCTTAACTATGACCATTCGGCCAACTAAGATCAAGAACACTTACCAAAGTCTCTCACCTGAGGAGCAAATCGGCAGAGATCCAAAGGATTGGAATTTGATACTAATCCTTCCAAAATCGATTGGAAGAAGTAAGGAACATAGTAATCAATACTTAGAAAAAACCAATTGGGAGAGCAAACACTTACACTAGAACTAACCGACTAGAAAGAGTAGTAGCGGCACCAAGGTATTCAGCCAAAGAGGTGTTCCACCCTTGCGATTTGTACGGCAAAAAGAGGTTATTCGACACCAAGGGAGAAAAGAAGAAGAATTCGGCTAGACTAAAAGTGAATCATAGAGAATTGAGTAAAGGAAGGATGGGAAATTGGCACAAGGAAAAGAAAGAAAAACAAAGGTTTTCGACTTTTAGGAAAAAGGGTTTCTGGCAACAAGGTGAAGGAGAATTCGACATTAGCCTGGTAACCTCCCATTCAGCACCTACATATAGCCTCTGTAGCTGAATTTCCCAATATCAAATTCCCAATTCGGCTCCACCTCTTCCTCACTCCTCATCTCTTCGTTTTTCTCCCTGATAACCCCTTGATCCTTTCCTCAAATTTCTCCTCTTATCACTCCCTACAGAATTCATATCCAACGCCACCTCTGTCCATCTTTCAAGAAAAAATAAATCCCCCTTTTGAGCAATGAGGGATTCGAACCCCACACCTCTGACTCTAGCAATATGCCACTTATCCACTGGGCCATCAAGCTCTTTTCTGTCCAATTCTTCCTACATTTATTCAAAAGCCCATCTACTTACCATCAGGGTTCTTTTAATAACTAAACTATAATTTCCTTCACTTCTTAGTTCAAACTCCAAAATTAACCTAGTCCTACTATCACATAATTAACACTTAACCAGGAATACTAAGCTCACATTTTGATCAGAACTAAAAAAAAAATTCGAGATTTTGAGATTTTTGGGGCGTTACATTCAGGCTCCCACGTAGCCTCTTCAACACCGTGTCGATGCCACATCACTTTTACTAATGGAATTTTCTTATTCCGTAGTTCTTTAACCTCGCGACCCAAAATACGGATCCGTTTCTTCTTCATAGGTCATATCAGACTGAATCTCAATCTTAGACGGAGGAATCACATGCGAAGGATCAGATCTATATCGTCAAAGCATTGATACGTGAAACACATTATGAATCTTTTCTAATTCTAATGGAAAAAACAAATGATAAGCAACTGGCCCAATTCGTTCAATAATCTCATACGGTCCGATGAACCTCAGACTTAATTTTCCTTTTCTGGCAAAATAGAGTACTTTCTTCCACGGGGATACTTTCAGAAACACTTTGTCACCGATCTCAAATTCAATGTCTTTTCATTTCAAGTCTGCATATGATTTCTGACGATCAGAAGCTGTTTTCAGACTATCTCGAATCACTTTTACTTTTTGTTCAGTCTCTTTTATCAAATCGACTCCGTAAATCTTATTCTCACTTAGATCAATCCAATACAAAGGTGTACGGCATTTGCAACCATATAAAGCTTCGTACGGTGCCATTTTGATGCTCGATTAAAAACTTTTATTATAAGCAAATTCAATCAAAGATAAATATTGTTCCCACATACCTTCAAACTCAAGAATGCAACATCTCAGCATATCTTTGAGTATCCAAATAATCCGCTCGGATTGATCATCTGTTTGCGGATGAAAAGCAGTCCTGAAATGCAATTTCTTACCCAAAGCATCTTGTAATTTCTTCCAAAATCGCAAAGTAAATCTCAGATCTCTATTTGACACAATAGATGGTGGCAACCATGCAATCTCACAATATTAGAAATATACAAGTTAGCTAACTTATTAAGTGAGTAATTAGATTGTACTGGAATAAAATGATCTGATTTCGTCAATTGAACAATTACAACACAGATTGCATCTTTCTTTCTCGGAGATAGGGGCAAACCCAAAACAAAATCCATAGTCACTCTATCTCATTTCCACTCTGGAATCATAACCGGTTGTAAAAAACCAGATGGTACCTGATGTTCAACTTTAACTTACTGGCAGATTGAACATTTAGAAACAAAGTCAGAGATATCTCTTTTCATTCCAAACCACCAGTAATGTTGTTTCAAATCATTATACTTTTTTGTACTACCCGGATGAACATATAAATGATTGTTGTGAGCTTCATTCAAAAGTACCAAAATTAACTCTAGACTTCTCGGAACACAAATTGTATCTCAGAATATCAAACAATCATCTTTATCAACTCTAAATTCTGAGTCAGAATCTAATTCACACTAAGATCGTTTTACTAAAATCTCATTATCAATCTTCTTAGCTTCGATAATTTGTTGAATGAATAATGGTCTTGCTTTTAATTCGGCTAAAACTGAACCATCATCGGACAGAACCAAATGAGCATTCATCGCACACAGAGCAAACAGTGATTTTTGACTCAAAGCATCAGCAACCACATTTGCTTTTCCGGATGATAATCTATCACAAGTTCATAATCTTTTAGTAGTTCTAGCCATCTTCTCTTTCGCAGATTCAAACCTTCCTTAGTCATCAGATATTTCAAACTTTTATGATCAGAATATACATAACATTTCTCACCGAATAGATAGTGACGCCAAATCTTCAAAGCAAACACAATAGCCGCCAATTCCAAATCATGCATCGGATAGTTCTTTTCATGTGGCTTTAACTATCTCAAAGCATAAGTAATAACTTTACTGTAACGCCCCAAAAATCTTGAAACCCAAAAATCCCGAAATCTTGAATTTTTCTTTTTGTGCTTAGCAATCCCGGTTAAGTGTTAATTACGTGTTGGTAGGTCTTGGTCAAGGTTTGAGTTTGAATCTAGGGGTAGAAGAAATTATATTTTAATAATTAAAAGGGCCTTGTTGGCAAGTAGTTGGGCTTTTAAATAAAGATAAGGGAAAATGGCATCAAAAAGCCTTGTGGTGGAGTGGCTAAGTGACGCCATTTAGAGTGTAGGGAGGTGGCGTTAGTGGCTAGCAAAGAGATCCTAGGTTCGAATCCTAGCTTAGTATTTTTAGGAGTTTAATTTTAGCCTTCTAGAGGGTTGGAAGTGGCGTGAAGATGGACTCTAAGGGGACTGTTCAAGAGAGAAAATTAAGGAAAGAATCAAGGGGTTATCAGGGACAAAAATGAGGAGATGAGAAGGGGGAAGTGATGGAGCCGAATGGGGAATTGAGGGACAAGAAATTCAGCTATAAGGGCTATAAATAAGTGCCGAATGTAGGGTTGCTAGGCTAGCGCCGAATTTCCTTCACCCTGTTACCAGAAACCCTTTTCCCTAAAAGCCGAAAACCCTTTTGTTTTACTCTCTTTTCTTTGTACCGATTTCTATTCTTTCTCTACACAATTTTCTTTATTTCATTTAGTCAATTCCTTCTTCTATTCTTCTTCTCTAATTTGTACCAAATAAACCTTAGTCACCATACTATGTTTGAAAGCCAAATCTTCTAAGGGACAAATACTCGTCGATCGAATCTAGTGTAAGTGTTTGTTTTCTAATCGATTTTGCTAAGAATCTATTACATTATTCATTCCTCACTCTTTCTAATCAACTTTGGTACGGAATTAGTATCGAATCTCAGGTTTTAGCTCTCTGCCGAATTGCTCTTTAGGTGTTTGCAATTTTGGTAAGTATTCCTCTCCCATTGGCTAAGGTGGTCGAATGTTAAAAGCTAAGGTAAGGGGACTTGTTTTGGATATGAGTCACCTATTATTCTGGTTTTAATAGTTAAGATTGGTGCAGATCTAGGAGTTGATCGTGGTTAATGATTTAAGAAGGGGCTGTTATACTTATCGCGCAATATGATGTTAAGGTGAGGTTTTGGTTTTAGTAAAGTTATGTATTAAGCATGTGATTAATTGAAGGGTGATATCATTTTTAGGTTGGTGACTAAAGGAATCGCAGCACGCTTGCCTACCAATTATGTACTTACACTGCACACACAAGTAGATCGGTAAAAGCCGAAATGCCGAAAAGCTGAAAGTTTGGCTACGATAGTCTTGCGAGTGTACAAACACTCGTAAGGGGGAGACTGATGGGTCGCTTGAGGCCCATGGGAAATTCCATAGACTTGGGTTGTGAATAGGCCAAATGGGTCGGAATGGGCCAAACGGGCCCGATGGGCTATTGGGCCCATAATAGGCAAAATATGATAACTGATGCTATGGGATAGAAAATTTGTGTGTAAGCTTGAATATAAGGTGATTTGGTCTTAACGGGCCATATAAAGGTGATTTGGGCTTAATGGGCCATATGAATATGAATTGGGCCTAATAGGCCCAATGAATGTGAATTGGGCCTAGTGGGCCATATGAATGAGATTGGGCCAAGTGGGCCATATGCATGTATGTAGGGGTTTTGGGCCTAGTATACGATAACTACATAAAACTTAATTAATATATTACGACCGTGGACAAGTCACAGGGTTAAGGTGTGGCAACGGGTATATGCATGTCTAAGATTGGATCTAGGGAGAGCTTGGTACTTAAGTGGTCTTAATGACTCTCCTCCTATTCTCTAGAATCCTACCTGGTGCATAGTATTCATTCATCTTAGCTCGCGGGACTTGTTAACGGGCAAGGGTAAGTGGAAACCATACTTAAGGGAAAATTACCGAAATACCCCTAAGGGCGAAAAAGACCAAAATACCCCTAGGTGTTGAATGTAAGTTTTATGGATGTGGCATGCATACATATGATGTTCTACTTAGGTTGCATATGGGGTGGGGACTATGGAACGGAGGAAGTATATGAGGATCGCATGGTTGCCTGACAATCGTGGATCCACTGACGGCTTTTAAAGCCCAATATGTAAATGAAGGTAGTTCCGCAACCGGGCTACCATTGGTGTGTGGGCTGGGTGGGTCGATATTCATATCCCCACATGGTGTGACGGGGGACAGAGGTGGTGTGTAGCGGATGGATAATTTGGATGGGATTGCATTACATGTGTAATTATTCTTCTTTGAATGCTTGTTTTCCATCGAGGGTTGTACACACTAATTTTGCAAAAACTCACCCCCTCTTTTATTTTATTTTCAGGTGATGCTCAGTAGAAGGTTTGATGTCAGGAGGGACTCTGGGTGGCCAGCTAGCAAGATAATTCAGACTTGGTTTTTTTAAAGCATTTAAGTTTTTTTTTCTTTTTAAGTATGCTAAGACCAGATTGTAATAAGGTTTTCATTATGTTATTATTTTCATTGTAACTACGAGAAGTTGAACATAGATTTCTTAAATTATAGTATGTTTTCTACGCTTCCGCTGCTAAATTTCTAAGTGCTTTATTTTCATCCAATCTTAAGTTTGAACAAGTTTTTTTTTTATATATAGTTAAGGTTCTCTCTTATTTTAAGAAGGGTTTTCAATGAAAAAACGGTTTTCATTAAAACACTTCAATGTGACACACCGGATTAGGCCGTAACGTACGGGCTGAGTTTGGGGTGTTACATTTAGTGGTATCAGAGCCCATGTCGCAAAACTCGGGCTGTGAATTAGGCCTTATTACTTGGTTTCTTTTTGTGTTTAAAAAAAATTTTGATTGAATCACAATGTTTTGGAAAAAGGGAAGTCTTGCTGAGTGACACACCGAGTCTCCGACGTCGAACCAAATAAGTACTTTTATTCTTAAATTTGTTTAAATTGTTATACAGTAGATAGTTAGGGGGCTACTTTAGATGATTATGTTAGAATGGAACTAAAGCTCGTAGGATCTTGAAACTGTAGAGGAATTACGAAAACAACCTTCTTTTTAATACTTTCATAAAATATCGGGTTAATTATTGAAACTAAAACTTCATAAAATTTCTAATCCAGATAATACATGAATCAATGATGAGTGCTAGAAGAGGTGCAAGAGGTCGTTGCCGAGGCCGCGAAAGTGTTAAGGCTGAATCGTCGGCATCGGGCCATATGCCCAATGTTGGAGTAGAAGAGGCTCCGGCCTCACCCGTGGCTGGGAATGGACCGTATGATCAGGCCGCGGGGGAAAATGCATTGTCGCAGGCAATGCTGAGGATTTTGGAAAGGGTCGCAGGGTCCAATAATGGCACGGGAAATCAGGGGTCCATTCCGGAGTGACTTCGTTCAAATGGAGCTGAGATCTTTAAGGGTGAGGCTGGTGTGGCTCCTAACATGGCGGAATACTGGTTGGAAGCCACTGAAAGGATAATAGAGGACTTGGACTATTCACCTAAACAAAAGCTAAAAGGGGCAGTGTCACTACTTAGGGAAAAAGCTTACCAGTGGTGGCTGATAGTGAAAAAGGGCACCCAACCTGAGTAGGTCACTTGGGAGTTCTTTAAAACTGCGTTCAAGTTATGTGGACACTAGAAGGAAGGAGTTCCTAAACTTGACCCAGGGAAACAAATTTGTGGAAAAGTATGAGGCAAAATTTCCACGCCTTAGTAGGTATGCAAGAGTTATTGTGGCAACGGACTATGAGCATTGCGTTAGGTTTGAGGATGGACTTAGAGATAGCCTCAGAGTATTGATAGCTCCACAAAGGGAGTGAGTTTTCTCGAAGTTGGTAGAGAAAGCAAAGATAGGGAAGGAGGTAAAGCGCACTGAGCGCCTAAATCGAGAAAAAGAAAGGGATAAGGATAAAAAGGAGGCTGAGACTCCTGGTGTCAATCAGAGACCTAGGGCTAGGGCCAGAGTTATTGGGCTAGCTAGAGTAGGGCCCCCTGCTGTTAATCCAGGGGTGCCACTTTGTGCTGATTGTGGGAAAGGTCACGTAGGCGAGTGTTGGAAGAGGACGGGAGCTTGTCTAGCTTGTGGATCCATGAATCATAGGATCAAGAGTTTCCCTAGAATGTCAGGTCAGGTGCCAGTCGTGGACCGAGGTGGTGTACATCCACCGAGGGGTGGTCAGCTACCGCCGAGAGGCCGTGAACAGGCCAAGGGTGGAAATGATTTGGGTCGTGGAGCACCGGGTAGAGGTGCTGGTCATGCTGAGGCGAGGCAGCCAGCTTTGGTCTATACAGCACGTCGTCAAGAGGATGGAGATGCTCTAGAGGCGAATAATGGTACGTACTTACCCATCGGGTGCTATTTACCTGAGTTGGAATTAGAGTGCACAGCGGAAGTGTGGTGTGGTAGTCTGTGTTAGTTGTTGGGAATTTCGAGGATGAAATTTCTTTTAGGGGGTAAAAATGTAACGCCCCGAAAATTCCAAAACCCAAAAATTTTGAAACCCAAAAATCCTAAAATCTTGAATTTTTCTTTTTGTGCTTAGCAATCCCGGTTAAGTGTTAATTACGCGCTAGTAGGTCTTGGTAAAGGTTTGAGTTCAAATCTAGGGGTAGAAGAAATTATAGTTTAATAATTAAAAGGGCCTTGTTAGCAAGTAGTTGGGCTTTTAAATAAAGATAGGGAAAATGGCATCAAAAGGCCTTGTGGTGGAGTGGCTAAGTGATGCCACTTAGAGTGTAAGGAGGTGGCGTTAGTGGCTAGCAAGGAGATCCTAGGTTCGAATCCTAGCTTAGTATTTTTAGGAGTTTAATTTTGGCCTTCTAGAAGGCTGGAAGTGGCATGAAGATGGACTCTAAGGGAAGTGTTCAGGAGAGAAAATTAAGGAAAGGATCAAAGGGTTAACAGGGAGAAAAAACGAGGAGATGAGAAGGGGGAAGTGATGGAGCCGAATGGGCAATTGAGGGCCAGGCAATTCGGCTATAGGGGCTATAAATAAGTGCCGAATGCAGGGTTGCCAGGCTAGTGTCGAATTTCCTTCACCCTGTTACCAGAAACTCTTTTCCCTAAAAGTCGAAAACCCTTTTGTTTTACTCTCTTTTCTTTGTGCCGATTTTTATTCTTTCTCTACACAATTTTCTTTGTTTCATTTAGTTCATTCCTTCTTCTATTCTTCTTCTTTAATCTGTACCAAATAAATCTTAGTCACCATACTATGTTTGAAAGCCGAATCTTCCAAGGGACAAATACTCATCTACTGAATCTAGTGTAAGTGTTTGTTTTCCAATAGGTTTTGCTAAGAATCTATTACGTTGTTCGTTCCTCACTCTTTCTAATCAAATTTGGTAAAGAATTAGTATCAGATCTCGGGTTTTAGCTCTCTGTCGAATTGCTCTTTACGTGTTTGCGATTTTGGTAAGTATTCCTCTCCCATTAGCTAAGGTGGTCAAATGTTCAAAGTTAAGGTAAGGGGACTTGTGTTGGATACGAGTCACCTATTATTCTGGTTTTAATAGTTAAGATTGGTGTAGATCTAGAAGTTGATCATGGTTAGTGATTTAAGAATGGGTTGTTATACTTATCGCGCAAGGTGAGGTTAAGGTGAGGTTTCGGTTTTAGTAAAGTTATGTATTAAGCATGCGATTAATTAAAGGGTGATATCATTTGTAGGTTGGTGACTAAGGGAATCGCAGCACGCTTGCCTACCAGGTGTGTACTTACACTGCACACACATGTAGATCGGGAAAAGCCAAAATGTCGAAAAGCCAAAATGCCGAAATGCCAAAAAGCTAAAAGTTTGACTACGGTAGTCTTGCGAGTGCGCGAACACTCGTAAGGGGGAGACCGATAGGTTGCCTGAAGCCCATGGGCGATTCCATGGACTTGGGCTGTGAATAGGCCAAATGGGCCGAAATGGGCTAAACGGGCTCGATGGGCTATTGGGCCCATAACAGGCAAAATTTGATAACTGATGCTATGTGATAGAAAATTTGTGTGTAAGCTTGAATATATGATGATTTGGGCTTAACGGGCCATATAAAGGTGATTTGGGCTTAATGGGCCATATGAATGTGAATTGGGCCTAGTGGGCCATATGAATGAGATTGGGCCAAGTGGGTCATATGCATGTATGTAGGGGTTTTGGGCCTAATATATGATAACTACATAAAACTTAATTAACATATTGCGACTGTGGACAAGTCATAGGGTTAAGGTGTGGCAACGGGTATATGCATGTCTAGGATTGAATCTAGGGAGAGCTTGGTACTTAAGCTGTAACACCCCTTACCCATATCCGACGCCGGAATAGGGTACCAGGTATTATCGGACTTGAGTACTTGTAATCATTTAAAACCGAGACATAAAATTTCATCAATTTTAAACTTTTCAAACATATTCAAGACTATCTACATTAAATGACTTTATACAATAGAAACCTTCAAATAACATAGGTCAGTATTTTAGGCCAACTCCTAACAACTTAATAACAATTAAACGAGTCCCCATACATGCCAAAGACTTAAAAATACTTTATAACCTTTATATATGGATCAATAGTTTGATATTGTGATTTAACCTCCGGCGACCTCCAACTCGAGCTAAAATCTGTGACACTATAGGAAAAAGGAAAGGAAGTGATTAAGCATTATAGCTTAGTAAGTAAATATGTAAATATTAATAAAAAATACATTATCATACATTAAAAAAAGTCACAATATGTTCCCGGAATATTACCATCACAAACACACATACTTTCACTATTACAATTATAAATAGGTTCAAAATAAGCTGTCTAGCACAGTACCAGCAGCTAAATTATTTATTTCTGGGGCTACAGAACTCCAAATTACAAACCATTAATTTTCCTTGAAACTAGATTCACATATATTCTTACCATAAACTTTTTAGAATTTTTGGTCTAG
Organism: Gossypium anomalum; assembly: GCA_025698475.1. NCBI lineage: Eukaryota > Viridiplantae > Streptophyta > Magnoliopsida > Malvales > Malvaceae > Gossypium > Gossypium anomalum. The sequence continues at coordinate 39,572,861 of CM046959.1, read as the reverse complement.
CCAATTAGTACAGTTTATTCATTGAAGTTACCCCTGTTTCACTGCTCAACTACCCCGACCACTCTTCACTACAAATAAATTTTCTCTTTGTAAATAATTCATATGATGTTATAGTTTATTTTATTTGAAACTAAACTCATTAAGGATTTCAAACATATAAATTATATCCCATAATTATTTTTTTACAATTTTTTAATGATTTTTCAAAGTCAAAACAGGGGATCACGTAGTCATTCTGAACCAGTCTTATAGAAACTTAAATATCTCAAAATATAGAATTCGTTTGCTTTCTATATTTTTTTTTATATGAAAATAGACTCATTAATATTTAATTTGATATCTCATTCAGTCTCTAATTCAATTTCTAGTATTTTTGGTAAATTTTTAGATCCTCATCAGTGCAACTATCCAGAACAGTTTTATTGTAAATTTTGATCTTTCACACGTCAATTGTATTCATCACTTACCCACAACAATCTTTCCAATTTTCAATCACATATCGAGCATATTACTCATAAGTTACACACTTATATACTCACACTTATCATCACAAAGTCATACACAATTTCATTTAATCAATTTCCCAGTTGAACGCTTCGGAATAATAATGATATCTGTGATGGTATCGCACACACCCCACCTTTAAAATTGAAGCTCTCTTGTACACATAGTGGCCTTCACTTAGCACCACTCATGTGACCTAGCTCGATTGTACACATAATTTTGGCTCTCTTGTACACATGGTGAACACTTAGTACCACCCATGTGACCTAGCCATTTTATCTCGTAGCTCTCTTGTTTACATGGTGTTCTTCACCTGGAACACACATGCAACCTAGCTACATTTATCTCGTAGCTCTCTTGTCTACATGGTGTACACATAGTATCACCCATGCGACCTAGCTACTTCATAATGTCTCGTAGCTCTCTTGTACACATGGTATACATTCCGTATTACACATGTGACCTAGCTACATACCATATGTATCTTTCGATTCCGAAGGTTCAAACAGGAAGTATCTCACTTTCTAATACTTTATTCCATTCTTCCAATAGTCAATTATGACTCAAAAATCATCTACAATACATAAAATATGCTGAAATATAAAAATGTAATAAAGATAATGTATTATTTACATACAAACTTACATACTTTCTCATTTCCATGTCGAATTAATATTGAATATTTAAATCATCATAATTATACTTACTTTCAACACCTCGGCAATCATAGTAAATATATCAATTTTACATTGAAACATGCATAAATTAATGCTTATTATACATATGAACTTACCTCGATACTAAAACGGCCATTTTACCAACTTTCCCGATTTTTGATTTTTCTCCCATTCTAGATTCAAATCTCATTTTCCGGGATCTAAAACATCATATTTTACTTATTTAATTAATGTACTATTCAAAACAGTCCTTAACTCAAACTTTGGCAAAATTACAATTTTGCCCCTAAACTTTTGCATAGTTACACTTTTGCCCCTAGGCTCGGGAATTAAATTTCATCCCTTATTCTTATGTTTTATGACATGCTGATCATTTTTCCCTTCTATGGAAACATCAAATTCTCACTCTAACACATAGTTATGAACAATAACAACTTTTACCGATTAAGTCGTTTTACTCATTTTTGCTTAAAACCGCTTAGCAAAAGTTGTTTAACATAATTTTAGCCTTAATATTCTACCATAAAACATCAAAATAAACACATTTCACCTATGGGTATTTTTCCAAATATGAACCCTAGCTTAAATTATTGCTAGAATAAGCTTAATCAAGTTATCGAGATTCCAAAAACGTAAAGAACTTGAAAAACGGGGCTAGAACGGACTTACTATTGAGCTTGGAAAGCTTGAAAACGCTAGCCATGGCTTCCCCCATGCTAGTTTTGGCCTCCATGAGAAAGATGAGTCAATTTTGGCTTTATTTTCCCTTTTTATTTCTTTTAATTACCAAATGACTAAAATGCCCTTAAGGCCTTTCTTTAAAATTTTGTCCTATTCATGCCCATTTTTGTCCAAACGAAATATAATGGTCTAATTACCATTTAAGGACCTCCTCTTTAAAACCCCATTTCAATCAAGTACTTATGAATCAGAACACATATTTTGCAACTTTTGCAATTTAGTCCTAAATGTCCAATTAAGCACTTTATCAATAAAATTTCTTAACGATATTTTTACACAATACTTTAATCAATAAATAAACCTTAAAACTTAATCAGAATAAATTTTTCGACTTCAAATTCGTGGTTCCAAAACCATCGTTCCGTTTAGGCCCTAAATCGAGCTGTTACAGCAACTTCTGGAAATAAGCCCTAATAGGCAAATTAAACATGCAATCTATAAAATTTCTTATCAATACTCTAACACATGCATCTAATCACTCGGTAAATCATAAAAATTAATCGAAATAAACTTTTTTATCTCAGATTTGTGGTTTCACAAGGCCCTATTTTGAGATGTTATATAAGCAGTCTTAATGACTCACCTCCTCTTCTCTGGAATCCTACCTGGTGCATAGTATTCGTTCATCTTAGCTCGCGGGACTTGTTAACGGACCAAGGTAAGTGGAAACCATACTTAAGTGAAAATTTCCAAAATACCTCTAAGGGAAAAAAAGACCAAAATACCCCTAGGTGTTGAATGTAAGTTTTATGGATGTGGCATGCATACATATGATGTTCTGCTTATGTTGCATATGGGGTGGGAACTATGGAACGGAGGAAGTATATGAGGATCACATGGTTGCCTGACAATTGTGGATCCACCGACGGCTTTTAAAGCCCAATATGTAAATGAAGGTAGTTCCGCAATTGGGCTACCATTGGCATGTGGGCTGGGTGGGTCGATATTCATATCCCTACATGGTGTGACGGTGGACAGAGCTGGTGTGTAGCGGATGGATAATTTGGATGGGATTGCATTGCATGAGTAATGATTCTTCTTTGAATGCTTGTTTTCCATCGAGGGTTGTACACACTAAGTTTGCAAAAACTCACCCCCTCTTTTATTTTATTTTCATGTGATGCTCAGTAGAAGGTTTGATGTCAGGAGGGACTCTGGGTGGCTGGCTAGCAAGATAATTCGGACTTGGTTTTTTTTAAGCATTTAAGTTTTTTTTTCTTTTTAAGTATTCTCAGACCAGATTGCAATAAGGTTTTCATTATGTTATTATTTTCATTGTAACTACGAGAAGTTGAACATGGATTTCTTAAATTATAGTATGTTTTCTACACTTTCGCAGCTAAATTTCTAATTGCTTTATTTTCATCCAATCTTAAGTTTGAACAAGTTTTGTTTTATATAGTTAAGATTCTCTCTTATTTTAAGAAGGGTTTTCAATGACAACACGGTTTTCGCTAAAACACTTCAATGTGACACACCGGATCAGGCTGTAACGTCCGGGCCGGGTTTGAGGTGTTACATTTACCTTCTTGCATCAAAACACATCCCAGACCGATCAACAAAGCATCACTATATATAACAAATTCTTTACTCGATTCGGGTTGTACCAATATCGGAGCTTCAGTCAACAAAGTTTTCAACTGATTAAGGCTTTTCTGACACTTTTCAGACCATTCAAACTTCACATCTTTCTGAAGCAGTTTTGTTAACGGAGTTGCAATCATCAAAAAGCCTTTTACGAACCGTCTATAATAACCTGCAAGTCTCAGGAAACTGGGGACTTCAGAGACATTCCTCGGAGGCTTCCAATCCAAAATAGCTGAAGTTTTGCTCGGATCAACTCGGATACCAAATGCTAACACAATATGGCCCAGAAAACCAACTTCACACAACCAGAATTCATATTTACTAAACTTCGCATACAACTATTTATCCCGCAAAGTCTATAACATTATTCTCAGATGTTCGGCATGCTCGGATTCATCACACGAATAAATCAATATGTCATCAATGAATACAACGAAAAATCGATCTAAATATGCTCTAAAAATTATGTTCATCAAATCCATAAAAATAGCAAGTGCATTCATTAATCCGAAAGGCATAACTAAAAATTCATAGTGGCCATACCTTGTTCGAAAAGCAATTTTTGGAATGTCTGAGTCTTTAACTCGCAACTGATAGTAGCCTGATCTCAAATCTATTTTCAAAAATGCGGTTGCTCCTTTCAACTGATCAAACAAATCATCAATTCGGGGCAAAGGATATTTATTCTTGATAGTCACTTTATTCAACTGACGACAGTCTATGCACATTCTCATCGTGCCGTCTTTCTTTTTCACAAATAGAACAGGAGCACCCCAAGGTGGGAAACTCGATCTAGCAAACCCTCTATCGGTTAACTCTTACAAATGAGACTTTAATTCTTTTAGTTCGGTCGGAGCCATTCTATACGGAGCTATCAAAATCAGAGTAGTTCCCGAAAATAACTCAATGCCAAATTCAACTTCTCGAATCGGAGGTAATCCCGGAAGTTCTTCAGGAAACACATCTGGGAATTCACAGACAATAGACACTGATTCAACTCTCTTTTCTGACACTTTCGAATCAATCACATAGGCAAAGTAAGCTTCACTACCTTTTCTCACAATACTCAGAGCTTTCATCGAAGACATCACACCAGGCAATCCATTCAAATCACTAGATTCAATTTGAACTATTTCATCATTCTTACATCTCAAATCAAAAATTTTTCGTTTGCAATTCACAATAGCATCATGCAAAATTAACCAATCCAAACCCAAAATTATATCAAAGTCATCAAAAGGTAATAGGATTAGATCAGCCGGAAAACAATTGTCTCGAAACATTAACGGATAGTTCTTGCAAACTTTATCAACTAAAATAGATCTGCCTAGGGGGTTCGAAACTTTAATTATGAATTCAGTATACTCTACAGGCACAGTCTTACTGTTCACTAAGTTCATACATATATAAGAATGTGTTGATCCAGGATCTATCAAAGCAATCACAAAAGTATCATAATGTGTGAAACTACCCGTAATCACATCTAGAGAAGAAGCTTCCTCACGACCTCGAATGGCATAGGCTCTAGCAGGTGCACGAGCCTCAAATCTAACAGCTGTGTCTTTCATTCCTTTCTGACGCCACTTACATTTCCCGTATTTTTGGGAGGTTTACCACGAGATGCATTGCCACTTGGCTTTGGATCTTGCACAATCTCTCGCTCGACTGATTCGAGGCAATCATAGATAAAATGATCTAATGATCCACATTTGAAACAAGCCCGATCATACAGTTTACAATTGCTGGGATGTCTTTTACCACAATGTTTACACTCAGGGCAATCAGATCAAACATTTCCAACACTAGCAATAGATGTAGCTGGAGTTTTGAAACTCGAATGTGATCTAGCATGATCTCTACCCGAATGTCCCACATTAGCCTTTGAATGGCTATTATCATCTCTAAACTTCTTTGATGTAGATTGAAATTCGATGTTCTCTTTCGCAACTTCTTTGATGCAGATTGAAATGACTTATTCGATGTTCGCACTTCTCTAGCTTCTGAATTAGCTTTTCTTTTCTCTTTCCTGAGCTCTTCAGCTTTACATGCTTGTTTAACAAGCACAACAAATTCTTTGATCTCAAGAATCCCGACTAGCAATTTGATATCTTCATTCAAGCCATCTTCAAATCTTTTACACATTATTACCTCAGTAGAAACACATTCTCGAGCATACTGACTTAGTGATACAAATTCTCACTCATATTCTGTAACAGACATACGGCCTTACTTAAGTTCAAGGAACTCCTTACGTTTCCGGTCAATAAATCTCTGACTGATGTATTTCTTCCGGAATTCAACTTGAAAGAAATCCTAGGTGACTTGCTCACTCGGAACTACGGATATTAAAGTCTTCCACCAGTGGTATGTTGTATCTCTCAAAAGTGAAACGGAACATTTTATGCATTCATCCGGATTCAAAGACAATTCATCAAACACTCGTATTGTATTCTCTATCCAGAACTCGGCTCTTTCAGCATCGTCATTCGTTATAGCACGAAATTCTTCAGCCCCATATTTTCTAATTTTATCAACTGCAGGCTTAATCAACTGATTCGGATTCACTTGTGGCATAGCAGGGACTTGTGGGGGATTAGCCGGAGTTGGGGTTGTTGAATAGCTGGATTAGTCCTAATGTATTGGGTAAACCAATCATTCATCATTTGATAGAAGGCTTGTCTACCCTCTCCATCCTGGCTACTCGTAGCTAATCTAGAATGGATGGCATTGTCCCTTGCGCGGGAGCAGGCACATTACTCTTGACATCATCAGCTACAGCTCGTTCGAGATCCATTTGCTATACAAAAAAACATTTTCATTGTTAGGATTCATCACACTATCGCAGTTCATAAATATGGCATGTATAGCTAGACTCACATATGCTATGGTAGTCCTAGAATCGGCTAAGCCATAGCTCTAATACCAATAAAATGTAACACCCCTAACCTGTATCCATCACCAGACTAGGGTTAAAGGCATTATCGGACAAATCAGAACAATATACAAAATTCAATACCATCATCCACAAATATATACAGCATCAAACTTAAGTCCCTTTACATAGGTCATCAAGGCCTTAAACATACTTTAGGAAGGGGTCGGGACTAAACCGAGCTCATACAAAATTTTTCAAAAACTTAAACATTTCTTAAGGTTGTATAGGTCACACGCCCGTGTGAACAGGCCTTGTGCCTTACACAGCATTAGACACACCCGTGTGTCTAGGCCGTGCCAAAACAGGGCATACATACTAACTTACACACACGGCCACAAGACACGTCCGTGTGCCTTGGCCGTGGTCGAGACTGAATTGGGTCACATGGCTAGCCACACGCCCGTGTGCCTTAGCCGTGCTCAAGCTTGACTTAAAATCATAGGGTACCCCAGGGGACACACGGCCGTGCAACATGACCATGTGTCGCACATGGCTGAGACACACACCCGTGTCTCTACCTGTGTGGACAAAAATTGTAATATCCCGAATTAGGGCCTAATCAGAATAGTAGTTTCGTGACCACAAATCCGAGATAGAAATAATTATTTTATAATTATTTTGAGGTTTATGATATGATTACATGATTTTGTGAAAATTTCGTGAAGAAATTCTATGCCTAAAGTGTTTAAATTGAAAGTAGGGACTAAATCGAATAAGTTGCAAAATTTGCATTCTAGAAGTTTTTAGTATGAAATTGCATTGAAATATTAATTAGGAGGTCTTAAATAGCAATTTGACTAATTTAAGTTCATGGACAAAACTAGGACATGGAAGGAATTTTTGGAAAGTTTAGTAGTAAGGGCATTTTGGTCATTTAGTTATTAAAATGAATTAAAAACAAAATTAAAAGCCAATTTTTGTCCATCTTCTTCATTAGGCCGAAATTTCAAGGGTTCTCCATAGCTAGGGTTTGTTTCAAGCTTCCAAGCTCCATAGTAAGTGATTCCAAGCCCCGTTTTTAATGTTCTTTACGTTTTTGAGATCCCGATAACTCGATTAAGCTTATGTTAGCAATAATTTAACCTAGGGTTTATATTTGGAAAAATACCCATAGGTGAAACTTGTGTATTTTGATGTTTTATGATAGAATATGAAGTTTTAAATTATGTTAGACAACTTGTACTACTCGATTTTAAGCAAAAACGAGTAAAAGGGCTTAATCGGTAAAAATACCTAATAGTCACAAGTACATGTTAGAGTGAGAATTTGATGTTTCCATAGAAGAAAAAAGTGATTAGCATGTTGTAAAACATAAGAATAAGGAATAAAGTTTAATCCCGAGCCTAGGGCAAAAATGTAAATATGTAAAAGTTTAGGGGTAAAATTGTAATTTTACCAAAATTTGAGTTAAGGATTAATTTGATAATGTGAGTATTAAATAATCTAAATGTGTTATTTTAGATCAAGAAAGACGTGGAATCGACCTCAATCGAGGAAAAGAAAAGATTGTGGACTAAATTGCAAAATCTTTGTATTTTGGTACCAAGGTAAGTTCATGTGTAAATAATGTAGCAAAATTGTTATTTTTAAGTTATTGATGTTAATTATATGATATGCTGATTTTTAATCGTGAAATAATATGCTTTATGGTTAACGTTGAGTAATATGCAAATTATGTTTACTACTTGATAAATATGAATTGCTACCGAGTATCGGTTCCGATATTCCGTGGAAGACGGCAAATGTCAGGTCGAGGGAAAAAGCCCGTTTGAACCTTAGGAATAGATTAGGATACAAGTGACATGTCACTAGGATGGTTGAGCATCCGAACTCGTTGAGTTGAGTCCGAGTTCACTTATGGATGCGAATGTCCGAACTCGTTGAGTTGAGTCCGAGTTCGTGAGATGTAACTAGGCATCCGAGCTCGTTGAGTTGAGTCCGAGTTCACTTATGGATGCAAACGCCCGAGCTCGTTGAGTTGAGTCCGAGTTCGCTTATGGGCGAGTTACATGATTGCTTGATTGCATATATGGCACTTATGTGCAAGTTATCCATGTATCCGAATTATATTCCAATGTGTTCAACGGGTAAAGTTATACTCAAATGGAGAAATATTCGAGATGTAAATTTAACCCTCGGGTTGAGTATTGATACAATCACGATAAGGTAATAAGATGATGAAAAATGATTAGAAATGTGATATGTGTTTTAGTGATGCATGCTAATGTTGATTGGTATGACCGTTTGTTATGTTACTTATTATTTGCATATGAACTTACTAAGCATTTATGCTTACTCCCTCCTTCTTACTCATTGTAGTTTTGGACAAGCCAGCTCAGAATCGGGATAGGTCAAGGCTCAATCACACTATCCTAAGACTTTTGGTAAATGGCTTGTAAATTTAAGTATGGCATGTATAGCAATATACCTATTTTGTGTAAATGATCTTAAGATATGGTGATGGAATGGTTGAGAAAATGTTTGATAATGATAAATTATGAAAATGGTTAGTTTAGATTATGTTTGATGTTAAGGAAAATTATTAAGATACTTAGTGCATAAAAACTCATAAAAGGGATGAAATTTGCCATAAACAGAGTACTGCAGCAACACTGACACGAGTTTGAAAATTTACTAAAAATCATAGAAATTGAATTTAGTGATGGAGTACATATCAAATTGAATTTTATTATGTCTAGTTTCACATGAAACAAATGAAACAGGTAAAGGAATTATATGTTAAATGATATTTGAATTTTGGTGAAACAGGGTCATAGCAGTTTCTGAATCCCCTATTCCAAATTTATAAATTCACCATAAATTTTAAAGATATAATTAGGTGGTTTATTTTATATCCTCAGAATCCTTATTGAGTCTAGTTTTATTAGAAATAAACCTCATAGTCATATGAATTTTTTACAGAGAGAAATGTGGTTCGTAGTAAACAGAGGTCAAACCAGTCAAGTCCTGAAACAGGGGTAACTTTAACTAATAAACTGTACTAATTGGATCAACCAAAAATTCTAGAAAAAAATTAGTAGATAGGTATATGAGTCTAGATTCAAGGAAAATTTACGGATCATGATTTCAAGTTTCGTAACTCGAGATATGATTTTTCTTGTGACTGTGACGCAAGTAGCTTAAAAGCTGTGAATGTAGAAACAAATAATCCAAAGTTCTAAAAATGTTAAATTAAGCTTAGTAACACCTCATACTCGACTCCAGCAACGGTCTCGGGCGTGGGGGCGTTACATTAAGTGGTATCAGAGCAGGTTTAGTCGGTTCTCGGACTACGTGTTGTATGTACGGATTTTGCTATACATGCCATATGTATAAATTGTGATAGTGTGACGACTTCTGACCATTTAAATGATTTTTTTTATAGTAAATGGATCCCGATCCAGCTGTGGCAGATGAAGTAGAGAGTAATGCGCCTAGCTCGGTGAAGGAGCAGCACTGACTGAAAATCCACCTCTCTCTCTGTTGGTCGGGAGGAGGAGAAAGGGGTCGGGAAGCCTTTCTCCAAATGATGAGTGCATGGTACACCGAGTTCGCTCGCACGAACCCAAATGTACAACCTCCCCAATTCCTCAACCTGCACTCGACGCTCAAGGTATGGATCCGATGAAATTTCACAGAACTCCAGTTGATAGAATTCGCAAGCAAGGGGCCAAGAATTTAAAGCAAATATTGATGATGATGCCGAGAAAGCGAGTTTCGCTTGAAAATTCTATCCGGTATTTGACGAATTATCTTGTACACCTGAAGAATGTTTGAAATGTGCTATATCTTTGTTGAGGGATTCAGCTTATAATTGGTGGAAGACTTTGATTTCGGTGGTACCGAAAGAGAAAATAACTTGGGAATTCTTTCAAGAAGAGTTTCAAAGAAATATATTAGTGAAAGATTTATTGATCAGAAGCGTAAAGAATTTCTTGAGTCAAGCAAGGTAATATGACTGATTCATGTAATATGAAAGAGAGTTTGTTCGATTAAGTAAGTATGCTGAGAGAGTATGTTCCTACAGAGGCCAAGATGTGCCGACGATTTGAAGACGGGCTCAACGAAGACATCAAGGTATTTGTTGGAATTCTTGAATTAAAAGAAATGGTAGTATTGGTTGATCGAGCTTGTAAGGCCAAAGAATTACTTAAAGAAAAGAAAAAGGTAGAGGGTTGAGACTAGAAATTGGAAGAAAAGACCGATGAAAGTTCATTTTCACAAAGAACTGGAAAGTCAAGAAATATGAATCCTCGTTCCCAAGCTTCACTGGGCAATCATATGGGAATTATAAGAAGCAAAATGTGGGTCCTAAATCCCGGACTACTCCTGGCAGTGTAAGCTGTAGGAACTCGAGATTTGTTAAACCCGAGTGCAGCGTGTGTGGTAGAAATCATTTTGGTCCGTGTAGAGCAAATGAATGTTTTCGATGTGGTTCTCCGGATCATTTTATTAGAGATCGCCCACAGAGAGTCAAAAAGAAAAATTTTTAGAATACAAAAACAAGTGGGGCGGATTCGAGAGGAAGATATCCAAGAAAAGTTGGGAGCAAAGCAAGCAAAGAAGAATGTAGCTGAGGATGCACCAGCTTAGACTGAAGGAAGGGCTCCAGCTAGAACTTATGCTATTAAAGCGCGTGAAGATGCTTCCTCACCGATGTGATTACGGTACATTTTCTCTCTATAATGTTAATGTTATTGCTTTGATTGATCCGGTTCTACTCATTCATATGTATGCATGAAATTGGTGTCTAGTATGAATATACCGTTGAGAACACGTAATTTATGATTAGAGTGTCGAATCCGTTAGGCAAATGTGTGACTGTTGATAAAGTATGTAAGAAATGTCCTTTAATGATTCGGGATCATTACTTTCCGGCTGACTTGATGTTGTTGCCGTTTGATGAGTTTGATGTTATTTTGGGTATGGATTGGTTGACATTGCATGATGCTAAAATAAATTGTAAAGAAAAGGTTATAGAATTAAAGTGTGAAAATGGTGAAACTCATGGGTTGAATCAGATAAATCGAGGTATTACCTAGTGTGATTTCTTCAATGTCGGCTCAAAGATATCTGAGAAAGGGTTATGAAGCTTATTTGGCATATGTAATTAATACAAAAGAAGTTGAAAAGAAAGTTGAATTAGTGCCGGTTGTGTGTGAATTTACGGACGTATTTCCAAAAGAATTGCCGGGTTTACCTCCAGTCAGGGAAATAGAATTTGGTATTGATTTGATACCGGGAACAGCTCCGATTTCGATTGCTCCGTATAGAATGGCACCAGCAGAGTTGAAGGAATTAAAGTTGCAGTTGCAAGAGTTGACTGATAAAGGTTTTGTGAGACCGAGTTTTTCACCTTGGGGTGCTCCCGTGTTATTTGTGAAAAAGAAGGATGGTTCTATGAGGTTGTGTGTTGATTATCGCCAGTTAAACAAGGTGACAATCAAAAACAAATATCCGTTGCTAAGAATTGATGATTTGTTTGATCAGCTAAAAGGAGCGACATGGTTTTCAAAGATTGACTTGAGATCTGGGTATTACCAACTGCGGGTAAAAGAGTCGGATGTGCCTAAAACTACTTTTAGAACAAGGTATGGTCATTATGAATTTTTAGTTATGCCATTCGGGTTGACAAATGCTCCTGCTGTGTTTATGGATCTAATGAATCACATATTCCGACCATACTTGGACAAATTTGTTGTGGTGTTTATAGATGATATTTTAATTTATTCAAAAGATGATACAGAGCATCTTTGAGCATTTGAGGATAGTTTTGCAAACTTTGAGAGATAAGCAGCTGTATGCTAAGTTTAGTAAAAGTGAATTTTGGCTACGGGAAGTTGGATTTTTGGGTCATATTATTTCAGGTGATGGTATACGGGTTGATCCTAGTAAAATTTCAGCCATTGTTGATTGGAAACCACCAAAAATGTAATCAAGTTAGAAGTTTCTTGGGGCTAGCTGGGTATTATCGGTGGTTTGTAAATGGATTTTCTATAATTGCTGCTCCTATAACTAGATTACTCAGAAAGGATGTTAAATTTGAATGGACGGAAGAATGTCAACACAGAGTTTTGAAGAATTGAAAAAGTTATTAACAGAGGCACCGGTGTTAGTTAGTACTGCCCAAATCGTAAAGAATTTGTGGTGTATAGTGATGCTTCTCTAAATGGTTTGGGGTGTGTGCTCATGCAAGAAGGAAAAGTGGTGGCATATGCTTCGAGGCGATTAAAACCTCATGAGAGGAATTATCCTACTCACGATTTGGAATTTGGTCATGTGGTGTTTGCTTTGAAAATTTGGCGACATTATTTGTATGGTGAAAAGTGCCGTATATATACCGACCATAAAAGTCTTAAGTACTTGATGTCACAAAAAGACTTGAATTTAAGACAATGAAGATGGTTGGAGTTATTGAAAGATTACGAGCTTGTTATTGATTATCATCCGGGAAAAGCGAATGTGGTTGCTGATGCTTTGAGCAGAAAGTTACTGTTTGCTTTGAGAGCTATGAACACTCGGTTAAAGGTATCAGATGATGGTTTGATTCTAGCAGAGTTAAGAGCAAGCCCGATGTTTTTACAAGAGATTTGTGAAGCTCAGGAAAATGATCAAGATTTGCAAGCCAAGAGAAAAGCAGTGTGAAGTTGATACAGAGTCGATTTTTGTAATTGGTTCTAATGGATATTTAATGTTTAAAGATCGGATTTGTGTACCAAAGAATGAGGAATTGATTCAAAAGATCCTACAGGAAGCACATAGTGGTTATTTTTCGATTTATCCGGGTAGTACGAAAATGTATAATGACTTGAAGAAAATGTATTGGTGGAATGGAATGAAAAGAGATATATCAGAGTTTGTGTCCAAATGCTTAATTTGTCAACAGGTGAAAGCTGAACACCAAGTGCCTTCGGGGATTACTTCAGTCTATCATGGTTCCTGAATGGAAATGGGATCGAATTACCATGGATTTTATATCAGGGTTGCCGTTAACTCCGGGGAAGAAAAATGCCATCGGGTAGTAGTTGTGATCGACTAAATCGGCTCATTTTATTTAGACGCATGATTATTCTCTTAATAAATTGGCTGAATTGTATGTCCGTGAGATTGTTAGACTTCATGGAATACCTTTGTCAATCATTTCGGATAGAGATCCGAGATTTACTTCACGGTTTTGGCAAAAGTTGCAAGAAGCATTAGGTACAAAGTTAAATTTCAGCACTGCCTTTCATCCACAAACCGATGGACAATCAGAAAGAGTAATTCAGATTCTTGAAGACATGCTCAGATGTTGTGTATTGGAATTTCAAGGAAGTTGGGAAAGATATTTACCGTTGGTAGAATTTGCTTACAACAATAGTTATCGACGAGAGCTTGAAAATGGCACCTTATGAAGCATTGTATGGTCGTAAGTGTCGAACGCCTTTGTATTGGGTGAGCTCAAGGAAAATCAGATTTATGGAGTTGATCTAATAAAAGAAATCAAGAAAAGGTGAAAGTGATTCAAGATTGTTTGAAAGTCGTTTCAGATAGACGTAAATCGTATGCGATTTGAAGAGAAAAGAGATTGAATATCAAGTTGGTGACAAAGTGTTTTTGAAAGTATCCCCGTGGAACAAAGTCCTTAGATTTGGACGGAAGGGCAAATTAAGTCCGCGCTTTATTGGGGCGTATGAAGTAATTGAAAAAGTTGGACCCAGAGCATATCGGCTAGCATTACCACCGAATTAGAGAAGATTCATGATGTGTTCCACGATCTATGTTACGTCGGTATCGCTCGGATCCTTCACATGTAGTTTCACCGATGTAAATTGAACTACAACTGGATATGACCTACGAAGAAGAACCGATTAAGATTTTAGCTCGAGAGGTCAAACAACTAAGGAATAAAAATGTTGCACTTGTGAAGGTGTTGTGGAAAAGGCATGGAATAGAAGAAGCTACATGGGAATCGAAGAAACTATGAGAAATCAATACCCACATCTATTTATCTGGTAAGATTTTCGAGGACTAAAATCCTTAAAGGGGAGAGTTGTAATATCCCGAATTAGGGCCTAATCGAAATAGTGGTTTTGTGACCACAAATCGAGATAGAAATAATTATTTTATAATTATTTTGAGGTTTATGATATGATTACATGATTGTGTGAAAAATTTTCGTGAAGAAATTCTATGCCTAAAGTGTTTAAATTGAAAGTAGGGACTAAATCGAATAAGTTGCAAAATTTGCATTCTAGAAGTTTTTAGTATGAAATTGCATTGAAATATTAATTAGGAGGTCTTAAATAGCAATTTGACTAATTTAAGTTCATGGACAAAATTAGGACATGGAAGGAATTTTTGGAAAGTTTAGTAGTAAGGGCATTTTGGTCATTTAGTTATTAAAATGAATTAAAAACAAAATTAAAAGCCAATTTTTGTCCATCTTCTTCATTAGGCCGAAATTTCAAGGGTTCTCCATAGCTAGGGTTTGTTTCAAGCTTCCAAGCTCCATAGTAAGTGATTCCAAGCCCCGTTTTTAATGTTCTTTACGTTTTTGAGATCCCGATAACTCGATTAAGCTTATGTTAGCAATAATTTAACCTAGGGTTTATATTTGGAAAACTACCCATAGGTGAAACTTGTGTATTTTGATGTTTTATGATAGAATATGAAGTTTTAAATTATGTTAGACAACTTGTACTACTCGATTTTAAGCAAAAACGAGTAAAAGGGCTTAATCGGTAAAAATACCTAATAGTCACAAGTACATGTTAGAGTGAGAATTTGATGTTTCCATAGAAGAAAAAAGTGATCAGCATGTTGTAAAACATAAGAATAAGGAATAAAGTTTAATCCCGAGCCTAGGGCAAAAATGTAAATATGTAAAAGTTTAGGGGTAAAATTGTAATTTTATCAAAATTTGAGTTAAGGATTAATTTGATAATGTGAGTATTAAATAATCTAAATGTGTTATTTTAGATCAAGAAAGACGTGGAATCGACCTCAATCGAGGAAAAGAAAAGATTGTGGACTAAATTGCAAAATCTTTGTATTTTGGTACCAAGGTAAGTTCATGTGTAAATAATGTAGCATCATTGTTGTTTTTAAGTTATTGATGTTAATTATATGATATGCTGATTTTTAATCGTGAAATAATATGCTTTATGGTTAACGTTGAGTAATATGCAAATTATGTTTACTACTTGATAAATATGAATTGCTACCGAGTATCGGTTCCGATATTCCGTGGAAGGCGGCAAATGTCGATCGAGGAAAAAGCCCGCTTGAACCTTAGGAATAGATTAGGATACAAGTGACATGTCACTAGGATGGTTGAGCATCCGAACTCGTTGAGTTGAGTCCGAGTTCACTTATGGATGCGAATGTCCGAACTCGTTGAGTTGAGTCCGAGTTCGTGAGATGTAACTAGGCATCCGAGCTCGTTGAGTTGAGTCCGAGTTCACTTATGGATGCGAACGCCCGAGCTCGTTGAGTTGAGTCCGAGTTCGCTTATGGGCGGGTTACATGATTGCTTGATTGCATATATGGCACTTATGTGCAAGTTATCCATGTATCCGAATTATATTCCGATGTGTTCAACGGGTAAAGTTATACTCAAATGGAGAAATATTCGAGATGTAAAGAGATGTATTGGTAATTGATGTGAAATGGATATTTTGGACAGGTATGTATTTAACCCTCGGGTTGAGTATTGATACAATCACGATAAGGTAATAAGATGATGAAAAATGATTAGAAATGTGATATGTGTTTTAGTGATGCATGCTAATGTTGATTGGTATGACTGTTTGTTATGTTACTTATTATTTGCATATGAACTTACTAAGCATTTATGCTTACTCCCTCCTTCTTACTCATTGTAGTTTTGGACAAGCCAGCTCAGGAATCGGGATAGGTCGAAGGCTCAATCACACTATCCGGAAGACTTTTGGTAAATGGCTTGTAAATATAAGTATGGCATGTATAGCAATATACCTATTTTGTGTAAATGATCTTAAGATATGGTGATGGAATGGTTGAGAAAATGTTTGATAATGATAAATTATGAAAATGGTTAGTTTAGATTATGTTTGATGTTAAGGAAAATTATTAAGATACTTAGTGCATAAAAACTCATAAAAGGGATGAAATTTGCCATAAACAGAGTACTGCAGCAACACTGACACGAGTTTGAAAATTTACTAAAAATCATAGAAATTGAATTTAGTGATGGAGTACATATCAAATTGAAGCTTATTATGTCTAGTTTCACATGAAACAAATGAAATAGGTAAAGGAATTATATGTTAAATGATATTTGAATTTTGGTGAAATAGGGTCATAGCAGTTTCTGAATCCCCTGTTCCAAATTTAGAAATTCACCATAAATTTTAAAGTTATAATTAGGTGGTTTATTTTATATCCTCAGAATCCTTATTGAGTCTAGTTTTATTATAAATAAACCTCATAGTCATATGAATTTTTTATAGAGAGAAATGTGGTTCCAAGCAAACAGAGGTCAAACCAGTCAAGTCCTGAAACAGGGGTAACTTTAACTAATAAACTGTACTAATTGGCTCAACAAAAAATTCTAGAAAAAAATTAGTAGATAGGTATATGAGTCTAAATTCAAGGAAAATTTACGGATCATGATTTCGAGTTTCGTAACTCAAGATATGATTTTTCTTGTTACTGTGACGCAAGTAGCTTAAAAGCTGTGAATGTAGAAACAAATAATCCAAAGTTCTAAAAATGTTAAATTAAGCTTAGTAACACCTCATACTCGACTCCGGCAACGGTCTCGGGCGTGGGGGCGTTACAAAAATAAGCCATTTGAATAGAAAATTTCCCACCCCATTTGGGTCAAACCTACAAGCATCAAACCAAGCATATTTGCACTATAATTTCGGCCAATTTCAATACCAAAACATATATCATTCATGCTTGTAACTCATACCAGTTCATGATATTCCATAAGCCAAAAACATACCAAAATATATGATTTCATAATTTCCAAACATACAATCAAATATCATATCAAAACCTTACCAAATTGACCATTTCCTTTGACCAACCAAAAGTACATCATAATGGCACATTTGCATCACATATCATATATCATTATCCAACCATAAGTTCAAACACAAGCTAGCCATATCACATGGCATGACATATATATTACAAGACATATCCAAAAACTCCTATCCTATACATGCCATACATCAATATATGCATTTTCAAAAGGTACCAAAATATAGTTCGATAGTGTAGTGACGATCCTCAACAATCCTCGAGCTCCCAGTAGCTTCGATATCAAAAAAAATAGTTGAAAAACACACAGAGTAAGCTTTCAAAAGCTTAGTAAGCCATATACCGAACCATACACAGCTTAATAGAGTCAAACGTTACTATCCATGTTTAAGGTAATACAAACTCAATTATACGAATCATATGTACATTTCCTTTATAGCATTCAAATGACTGAATTACATCATATCTTAATACATAACAAATTTCATGCGCATACCTTAAAACATTCACACATAAATATCAAATACATGCTAATATATCTATTTAATTTAATAAATATCAAACATATCACTTAAATAACTTTACATGTGCGCATGTTAAAAGCCAAACATACCATTACACGCCAATTAATGTCCAAACACATATGCAACCTTAATATTATTACTATATGGCCGAGCATAACTTTAAAGCAATATATATAATGCACATTTTAGCATACCACTATGAACCATTGAATGAGCATAGGATACAACCCATAGTACACCCCATTTGCATGCTAATTATCATACATAATTAATATTCACATATCCAAGTACACATGCTCATACAATTGGTGAATACACTTATTTTACTTATGACTATCCGATTATAAGCATTTACTTAACATTTCTTTTTACTATTCAAATGGTCATAATTTCAATCATCAAATATATATATATACCAATATTTAACCACAACCGAAATATATATATATTTTTACATATCCATCAACTATGTTTACCTTAATTAAACTAAATCATAAAATTCAACTAAAGCAAAACATATCAAATTGACAAACTTACCATAATGAATGATCATAAGCTATACATATCATTACTTTAGACTGTAAACATATACCAAGCACACCACATATATATGACATGCATTTTACTTAACTAATATATTACATATTATAACTCAATAAGCATCCATTATTTATATATGCAAATGTTGAATCATCAATCAAATATATTCATTACCTAAATTCAACATTTAGCCAATTATACTCGTCAACCAAATTAAACCATTACTATTAAATACAAGACATAACCGAAACATTTTAACCAAAAGTAATATAACAAGCATAATTCATACTTATGTATATACCATGGCCGATTCAATCAAACCACATCCAAATTCACCAACCATTATCAATACATATACATATAAAAACTTAACTAAAGTTTCATATACTCTCATATCATATTAGCCATTTTCGCATGGCTTAATATATACACAAATTCAAACTTAATCAAATATAACCTAGCTTATACATGCCATAGGTTCAAGTTTAAACTTATAAAATACAAAAAATAGTCGATAGTGTGATAGAATTTGTTGACGATCCCCGAGCTCGTAACTATACTCCAAAATCTATAAAATAGAGGCAAACATAATCACACACAGTAAGCTATCATAGCTTAGTAAGTCATAAGCAAATAATTAACTCAATGTTAATATCAACTAAACTTAACCAAATTAATTTATGCTATCATAATCACATTTATTATCAGGATCATAATTTCATATATAACATATACTTTCATAGACAAATTTTACATTGGCCGAATATACATAAACTCATATAAATATTTTCATGAATATTTTATAAATATTCCCATTATATAATCAAAAGGCTAAATACACTATCCATATGCACATACATTTTTCATTTACATCATACATGATTTGCAACACATATCAAGTAACTTACTTACCTTGTTTCAAATAGGTAATAAGCTAACACATACCTGATCACTTTAGCTCGTTTTACACATTCAATCACAACTATCATTACCCGTTGAACCATTCGGAATTGAATAGGATACTTATATAATCACATATATCGTCAATGCCAACGTCTCAGACGTGGTCTTACATGATATCTCATATCGATACCACTGTCCCAAACAGGGTCTTACACGAATCAAATACGATGCCGATATCTTAGACATGGTCTTACATGTAACCACATTTATCGATGCCAACATCCCAAACATGGTCTTACACTAGAACACATATCAAAAATCCTATGTCATGACATATGTATCCTAGCTATTCCTAAGGTTTGTACGAGACTTTCAGACATTGTAACTCGGTCGAATCGAACTCATAAACATAGTTTCCAAGTATTTACACATTTGGCTATCATACATACAAGTTCAAAAAATTTCAAATCAGCATTTTACATTCACATATATTCAAAATTTACAACATTTATTCGCTTATAAACTTACCTCGGACAACGGTAATCGAGACAGGACGACTAATCGACAACTTTCGTTTTCCCCTGATCCAAATCTGATTTCTTTGGTTCTTGATCTAAACATATTCAAATTAAACTCATTCAAACATATTTTCACTCAATTTAGTCCAAAAACACATTAAATGGGCAAATTACTATTTTACCCTGACATTTTACACTTTTTACAATTTAGTCCAAATTGCACACAAAATATGCAAAATTTCAATATACCATGCTTAGGCTGAATATTCATCTTCCTTATACAAGTCCATACATTTCATTTATTTCACATCTTAGTCCCTCAATTTATCATTTTTACAAATTAGCCCTAATTACTTAAAATCATCAAAAATTCAAATACAAAACATGTTAATCTATCACCTATCTTTTATTTTCCATCATCAAACAACAAAAATCACAAGCTTTCAACAATGGCAAAATACACAATCATCATCAAATTCAAAAATTGAGACATGGGCTTGCTAGATAACATAGCAACGATCTCAAAAACGTAAAAATTATCAAAAACTAAGCTAAAACTCACCTTGAATCAAGCTTGCTAATGGCCGAATACCCTAAGCTTTTATTCTTTTCTTTCTTTCTTTTTTTGGTGTTCAGTCATGAGAGAAAATATGAACAATGGCTTTTAATTTTTACTATTTTATTATAACATATATTATTACATATATTACATTTTTAACCTTTAACCTAAAATATAAAACCATTATAACATAAGGTTACATCCGTCCATCCTATATATCTATAGTATAATTGCAACTTAAAAACCTCATGCTATAAAGACAACATCAATTCGGCCCCTTTCACATTTAACTATCAAATTTTTATTTTACGTGATTAAGCCCTTTTTATTAAATCAACACTCAAACGGAAAAATTAAAACACGAAAATTTCATAGATGTAAATATACACATAATAAACACAGAAAATAATTTTAAAATAATTTTCTAACTCAAATTCGTGGTCCCAAAACCACCGTTCCAAATAGGGTCTAAATCAGGCTATTACAAATTCATTCACATAATTTGTGGCAAAATACATTCACTTAGCCATGTATCACTTATATTTCATTTGAACGTAATTCACAAATACATATCATAACTCATTCTCATATCAACTCATACTTATATCATATATTCACCAAGGTACATATACTTACCTTTCATTCTCAAACATGATATACAATTCAAATGTACCTGAGTCGGATACAAATTTACACAGTCATCTATTTTCTCAAAATGCTCGTTGAACTGTTTGGAATCATAAGGATACGCGGATAGCTTGAAAAGTACATACAATGCCAACGTCCCAGACGTGGTCTTACATGTAATCAAACATCGATGCCACTGTCCCAGACAGGGTCTTACACGAAATCAAATACGATGCCAACGTCCCAAACGTGGTCTTACATGTAAATCATAAGTCGATGCCAATGTCCCAGACGCAGTCTTACACGATAACACGTATCTGATCCTATGTCATGACATATGTATCCTAACTATTCCTAAGGTTCGTACGGGACTTTTCAGACGTCAGAACTTTGTCTATACTTTCTCGGATGTCTCATATTCAATTCATAAATCATTCATTGTTGTTCAATAACATATAAACATAAATAAACCATTTCAATTACATTTATTCGTATATTGACTTACCTCGTACAAATTCAAATAGACAGAATCGACTACTCAACGACTTTCAACTTTCCCCGATCTAATTTCGTTTTCTTTAATTCTTGATCTAAACATTTTCAAATTTAACCATTTTATTAAACAAATCATTCAAATCAATCCAAAAATACATATTTAGGTCATTTTACAAATTAGCCCTCACACTTTCACATTTTGACAATTTAGTCCTTAATCACAAAAATTACAAAATACTCAAAATTTCCTTAGACATGTGATTGGTCAAATATTCATAGTACTCATACAAGTCCACACATTTCATTTATTTCACATTTTAGTCCTTCAATATACAAATTTCACAATTCACAATTGAGCCCATTTTACTCAAATTCATCAAAAATCCAAAGACATAATACATTAACCCAACATCAATTTTTCATATTTCACCATTTAACAACACAAAACTCATGAATTCAACCATGGCATATTTTAAAATCATCATCAAAATCAGAAATTGAGACATGGGCTTGATAGTATACAAAGCAAAGATCACAAAAACGTAAAAATTATCAAAAACTGAACAAAATACATACTTAAAGTACCAAATCAAAGTGTCGAACCCTAGCTTGCTTTTCTCTTTTCTTTTTCTTGTGTTTTCGGTTGATGAACAAAGAAATAATGGCCATTTTCATGTTTTGTTTAATTAATAACCTTTAAATCATCATTTACCATTTTGCCCTCCAATAAAAACATATAAAATTTCATTTACCACAGGCATTTATGTTCATTCAAACTTTTAATGGTCAAATAACCACATAAGGACCTCACAATTAACAAGCCAAATCAAATAGACCCTTTTAACATATAACAGGCAACTTTTACATTTTACGCGATTAGGTCTTTTTTTTTCAAATTAAGCACACAAATGATCAAATTTTCATACGAAACTTTCACACATGTAAATTCACATATTTTAAGCACAGAAAATAATATTTAAATATTTTTTCTAACTCAAATTTGTGGTCCTGAAACTACTATTCCGACTAGGGTCTAAAAAGAACTGTTATAGTTCCCTTCCTCATTTCTCATTCCACACATCCCTTAATTCACACATCTTATCTCTCTTCCATTCTCTTTCTTATTTTCCCATTTTCTTTGTCCTCCTTCACTTGAAGATTTCCTCTCTTGAAAAAGAGCTTGCATGTCCCTTGGAGTAGCAACATTCAAGTATTCGTAAAGGCCTTGGATAGACAGGATGAGTAGAGAAGAAAACGGGTGCACAAGTCTAGCTTCGGAGAAACACCGAAATTTGTTTCCTAGTTCCCTTTTCTTTATTTTTTTCTCAATTATGTTGTGATAATGATTATGATTATTTGATGTGTTGTTGTTCTTGATCTAATTAAAATGACTTAAATTTAAATCATATTAGATTGATTGCATTATGTTCGATTAAATTATTAAAATCATATTTGTGTTGTTATAGGCCTTGGTAAATTGTTCAATTAAATAAAACCATACTTATGTTATACTTGCATTATAATTGTGAGGTAACAAATGAATTAATTATTAATCGGATTGAAATTATAATTAATTGACATAGTATTTATTTGGTGCATGTTTAATCTTCTAAGGTAGCTAAGGGTTAAATTAGCGATGGTATTAAACAGTAATTTAGCCTTACATAACTTGTTAGATTATAGTGATTAAATTGTTTCAATATAGAAAAATATTGTTACCTTACTTTATTTTATACTTGTTTATGAAAATTGATTAATTGTTTGAATTAACATAGGAATATGTTTAAGAGATTAATTAATTTAGTATGTATGTGTATTAGTTAACAAAATACAAAGTTGTCGCGAAAATATTCGTAACAACATGAACATAGTTGTAACACCCCTAACCCGTATCCGTCACCGAAATAGGGTTACGAAGTATTATCAGAGTTTACAGCACAAACAAATAGAATTTCAAACATTTCATAACATATCAATGTTCATATAAAAAACCAATCAAAATCATTCATATTGTCCCATATAGGATGTAACGCCTCAAATTTTTGGGCCTAGAAGTGTTGGGCCTTGTGCATGGGAGCCGCTAAGAGACTGCACATAAAAGTTTATGTGTGTAAGAAATATCACAAATAAAATGTTTGCTCTATTGGTTAAATAATTTAAGAGTAGTTGGGAGTGTTTTAGAAGTCCTGGGTTCAAATTTGGGCTTTAGCAAAATTTTTAGTTTTCCTCTTAAATGAATTCTGGCGTTAGCAAGTGAGCCTTATATTTAATTGTGGTTAAAAAGTGTCACAAATGAGCTTGTGCTCCTGTGGCACGTGGAATGTGGTTGTTGCTTGAGGTCTAAGGTTCAAGTCTTGGCAAGGTAAAAAGGGTATTTATTTTGCTACTCTTGCCATATGAGAAGCAGAAGTGGACTGGAACTCTGCAAGGTGGAATTTGAATTGGTCAAAGAGTAGATGGTGGAGTAAATCAAGGAGGAGATTAAGGAGGATTTTTAAGAGGGATAGGGGGAGAAAATTAAAGGTTTTGATGAAGGAAAGAGTTGTGGACATTAGTGGACATCAATCACTCAGGAATTCGGCTTAGTAGTGGGAGTGTGACTCTCCATTTTGGGTTTTTGGCAACTCTTTGTTCTGAAGCCAAATGTATGTTGATTTTTGGGTACTTTCTTTCGTTTTGTGCTCTTTTCGCTACTTTTTGGTTTCCTTGTTACCATTTTGCTCTTAACTTTCCGTCTCCAATCAACATTTTTGGTCGTTCTCCCTCTAGCTGATTATGCCATTTTCTCATCTTTCGTCTCTCTTTTTCTCCATTTTTGCTTTTGGTGTTTGATTACCCATACTTTTCTTCTCGATTAGCCTCAAACTATTTCTCTTTTCTTTTGATCTCTTGCCGAATAACCTTTATCATCTCCTCTCTTCTTGTCATCCTTTCACCATTAATATTCGAGCCGTTACCGCATTGCTCTCTCCCTACTTCTGCTTTCAGTTTTTACAATTGATCTTTGGTCAATTGTCGAATCTTCCATCTCAGGGGTGGGTGTTCCTTTTTGTGCCTTGGTATAAGGGCATACTCTGCTAGGCCGATTAGTGGTATCTCTTCACTTTTGGTCAACATTTCGGATATCTCTAAAGGGGGTCTATAGACTATCTCTTGTAAAGGATTAAGTGTGAGATTTGCAGGCAATTGACCAAGGGTTCGGAGCTTGTGGATCTTAGCGTAGTTTTCACAACAGGTGTGTATTCTACACTGAAAAGCCGAAAAGTCAAACAGTTGAAATACGGCATTTGATGCCACACGAGCGTGCGATCGCACGTGTGGTGATTCGAGCCTACAAATCTTAGGCGTAGGACTATAGAGGCCGTTATGGGCCTCGATAGGCTGAAACGGGCCCAATGGGCTCGTGGGCTCCACACGAATAAAATCTATAATTTATGGTAAATGTTGGATTAGGCTGCATTGTTCACATAGCCGTGCCTAAATTTGGGCTAAATGGGCCACATGAGCGTATGGGCTCACTTGGGCCGAGTAATGGGTCTTGGGCCCATTTGCACTATCATGACCAGTTAGATTACATAAGTCGGCCAAGGCGACTGTAGACCTTCTAAGAGGTCAATAAAATGATCGTAATACCTTTGTATGGTAAAATGACGATTATACCCTTGTGCTCCGTATGACTAATGTACTTATGATTTACATATATGATTGTTCTGAGTATGACATTGCATACACGTAATATTTGTGACATGATATACTGCATAGGGTTGGGTTCTGATTTTGAGGAAGTTCTGTACTAGTGGTTTTGCCACGTATTCTGATTCTAGTGGCTCTACCACGATTTCTGTTATTAGCAACTTCACTGCATTATTAGTGTGTTGGCTGGGTGGGTCGATCGAATCCCCACATGGTGTGTTGGCTGGTACGGGTGGTGTGCTGGTTGGATTGGGTTGGGATACTTATTTGCTCTGTATTGATTCTATTTTGGGCTTAGGCCCACTCTGCTACTGTATAGGGCTAAAGCCCAGACTACTCTGTTACTGAATAAGGCTACGGCCCAGACTGTTTTGCATATTCTAATTTTTGTTGTCTGTTAGGGGATTACACACTGAGTTTTCGTAAACTCACCCTTTTCCTTTAAAGCATGCATGTAATCCTCACCTTAGATGATTTGGTGTCATGAGGACTTGAAGGTGGCTACACAACTGCAGTGTCTTGCATTTGACTTTATTTAATTTAAACTTTACTTTTGGGTTTTTAATTTTGTAATATGGCCGTTTGTGGGTTTTAATTTTTAATTGGGCTTTGGACTATTTTTAAACTGCTAGTCTAGGTAAAGACGAGTTTTTAAAACAAATACTATTTTCTAAAACACACGTTTAAAACTTCATCGACTTAAAAGGCTTTAGCGTTTTTAAATTAATTTAATATAACACTAATGGTTAATAAGGTAAACGTTTTGACGAGAACTTTTGTTAAATAAAAATAAAAGGATTTAATTTCAGTAATAGATTTTTACTGAAAAGATCAATTTTCAAAAAACACTTCGATGTGACATGCCAGATTCGGCCATAACGTCTAGGCCGGGTATGGGGTGTTACATACGAGCCCTCGAGGCCCAAAATACTCATTAGAAACAAGTCAAGACTAAATTGGAAACTTAGAGAATTTTCCAGAAAACATTGAAAAATTTCAAAGCTACAGGGGTCACACGGCCGTGTGGCCAAGCCATGTGGGAATTTGAAATAGGAACACACGGCCATGTCCCAGCCCATGTAACTCACTGACTTGGGCCACACAGCCAAGCCACACAGTCGTGTGCTAGGCCATGTACCCTTCGAAGTAACCTCACACGCCCGTACCTTATGCCGTGTGGGCATTTGAAATAAGAACACATAGTTGTGTCCCAACCCAAGTCGGTGCCCGTGTAATTGTAGTAGTTCATATAACATCATTTTCATATATTTCATGTACATACCTGTAATAGTTCATATCGAAATCATATCATCTCGTAACAGAACATTGCCAGTTAAACCATTTAGAATATCATTGGATTCTCGGGATAGCTCACACATAGTTTGCTAAACTGTAATCTGTCAATTCCTGTACATGTATGCTCATACGAGCTATGAATTGATATGCTCTCATGAGCTGTAAATCGGTAAGCTCATACGAGCTAAGAATCGGTAACACTAATGGCATGTCATTTGTATCCTACGAATTCCTAAGGTTCAAACGGGACTCGGTAATCGTTGTAGGTCATTGGATATGCGATCGATATTTATACATGGAAATTATACAAATCACATACATATAATTCAGTTAAAACATATAAATACTCAATTTAATTACACGAACTTACCTCGACAAGTATACGTAGATACGGGGGCGATTAATCTGAGATTTTCTCTTTGCCTCGATCTAACTCCATACGAGGTCTGACTAGATCTAATTAAAGGAATTAGGGTTGCCGAATGTTAAACACCAAAGATGACTTCCTTCTCTTTAAGTTTCGGTTGTGAAATAATAATGGAAGATGATGATAATTTGGTTTTATTTTAATTAACCTTTTATTTACAAATTTCTAAAATTAACCTTAAAAACTAACCAAAATTTTAATAATGCCAAATCATGCTCATCCACTATCAACATTAATGGGCTACTTACCATATAAGGACATCCACTTTAAAGTCCTATAGCTATTTAATGCCATTAGCTATTAGAACTCAACTTTTACACTTTACGCGATTTAGTCCTTTTTATCAAATTAAGCATGTAAACACTAAAATTTCTTAACGAAATTTTTATACAGTAATACTATCATGATGCAGACCATGAAATAATAATAAAATTTTTTTTTGAATTCAAATTTGTGGTCCCGAAACCACTGCTCCGATTTCACTAAAAACGGGTTGTTACAACTCTCCCCCTAAAGAGATTTTCATCCCCGAAAATCTTACCAGAAAAGAGATTCGGATATTACTTTCTCATAGCTTCCTCTGGTTCCCAGGTGGCTTCTTCTATTATATGTCATTGCCAGAGAACTTTTAATAAACCTATATTCTTATTTCTCAGTTCTTTCATCTCTCGTGCCAAAATTTTAATCGGTTCTTTACTGTATGACATATCAAGCTGAATCTCGACATCCGTCGGGGAAATAATATGTGAAGGATCAGATCAGTACCGTCATAATATAGACACGTAAAAGACATTATCAATCTTTTCTAGTTCTAACGGTAAAGCTAATCAGAATGCAACAAGTCTGATTCTTTTAGTAGTCTCGTACAGCCCGATAAATCGCGGACTCAGCTTTCCTTTTAGACCAAACCGAAGAACTTTCTTCTAGGTCGAAACTTTCAAGATACTCTATCACCGAATTGGAACTCTATGTCTTTACTTTTAAGATTCACATATGATTTCTGATGATCTGAAGCTACTTCCAAACTATCTTGGATCACTTTCACTTTTTCTTCAGTCTCACGAATCAAATCAACCCTATGTATCTTTTTCTCGCCAAGCTCAGTCCAATATAACGGAGTTCAGCATTTACGACTATACAGAGCCTCATACGGTCCATTTTTATGCTCTACTGAA
Source organism: Gossypium anomalum (assembly GCA_025698475.1). NCBI lineage: Eukaryota > Viridiplantae > Streptophyta > Magnoliopsida > Malvales > Malvaceae > Gossypium > Gossypium anomalum. The sequence goes on along the minus strand of CM046959.1, from coordinate 39,544,647 downwards.
AATTGTTGTTATACGCAAATTCAACCAACGGTAAATATTTTTCCCAATTGCCTTCAAACTCTAATACACAGCAACGAAGCATATCCCCAAGAATCTGAATCACACGCTCGGATTGACCATCGGTCTGAGGGTGAAAAGCAATGCAAAAATACAACCGCATATCAAGAGATTCCTGTAACTTTCTCCAAAATTGTGATTTAAATCGCGAATCTCTATTCGAAATAATTGAGATTGGCACTCCGTGTAATCTGACAATCTCTGAAATGTATAACTCAGCTAATCTATCAAGGGAGTAGTCTGTACGTATCAGAAAAAAATGTGCAAACTTCGAAAAACGATCTACAATAACCCATATGGCATCTTTCTTTCTTAGTGACAATGTAACACCCCTTACCCGTATCCGACGCCGGGACAAGGTTTGAGGAATTACCGAACTTAAACGTAAACAATCATACAAAATTGAGCCATAAAATTTCATCCAAATTTAAAATTTTCAACCACAGGCAAATTGTCTTCTATAAGGGCCTACGAGGCCCAAAACATACATCGGAAGCGGTTTGGGACTAAACCGAGAACTTTCGAAACCTTTTTGACACTTAGAAAATTTTCTTGTTTTGGAGAGTCACATGCCTGTGTGGGTAGGCCGTGTGGTCACACACGCCCGTGTCCTCAGCCCGTATAACTCTCTGACTATGACGTCATCAACCAAATAAGATCACACAGCCAAGTCACACGCCCATGTGATTAGGCCGTGTGGCGAATTAAATTCTAAAACTTAAGTGCAGACTTAACGGCCTAGGCACACGTCTGTGTCCTGAAGCTATGTCTTCCACACTGCTGAGACACACGGCCGTGTCTCTGCCTGTGTGTTTACTACTGGGCATTCTGTTTTGCATTAATTATAGTGTAGGGGACACATGACTGAACCACACGCCTATGGGGTAGACCGTGTGTCGCACACGTTCTAGACACATGCCCGTGTCTCCAACCGTGTGGACAATTTCTAGGCTATTTTCCAAGCCATTTCCCACCCTTAAGCACTCACACACTTAAAACCCACTTCATGGCATACAACATGGTACATTTATCAAATGAAGCATAGATATTTTATGTTCTTAATAAATCAATGTATAACATATTCAAGTTAGTAGGTTTACCCAAGGTATTCCACACTAATTTCATGGATAATCATCTTTGTTATCCTACTTCCAAGTCATACATTTGTACTACATTTATTTCCATCCATCACATTCATTATCATAAACAATCACAAGCCTCATCAAACACATACCTTTAGCATGTAAACCATATCTCATCACACATACATCAAACGACCATAACAAGCATAAACACATTTGCATGCATGCATAACTAATTAGGGTTACAACCCAAATAATCAATATGAGCCACTTCTCATGGCCATAAACCAAATGTATCACAATACCATCAAGAGCCAACACATTTGGCTAATCAATATGACACATAACAAAAAGACCAAGTCCCTATACATGCCATATTCAAAATGTTGAATCTAACTATACCAAATTTTCCACTTGATAGTGTGATCGAAAACTCTGACGCCCTCTGATCCCCGAGCAAGCTTGGCGACACTATAAGGAAAGGGAAAGGAAAGGGGGTAAGCTTTAAAGCTTAGTAAGCTCACATGCAAATAAAATGCAATTTAAACAAGCATCAATCATACATTTAATATAATGAACATAAACTTGTATTTTATTATCAAATCACTTAAACTTATTCTTCATATATATCTATATACCCTTACCACAAGTTCATCTTTTCCCATGATGTTCTCAAGAGTTCGATATACATACCTGTGCCCACTTGCACATAACAACTTACTATCTCGTCTTTGACATATTCATTGAAACTACCCATTGAACTTCTTTTTGGATTACCCGTTGAACACTTGGAATACTATCAGATACATCGGAACTCTTGCATCTAAGTGCCCTATATGTAGCCATCGCTACCTCATATCACATACCACATGTTGCTCACTTTCGAGCTACTCACAAGTCTACTCACACAAGCTATCAGTCAGGATGTAGCTACACGGGTTGCTCACACAAGCTGTCGGGTATCCGCAACACATGCTGGACTACCCAACCACCGGTAGACATAAAGACCAATACCTGGAACCCCATAACATGTGTTACATATATCATGAACTCAGACCAGTACTCATGAGCTCAGATCGCATAATTCCTAGTGACATGTCACTTGTATCCTAAACTATTCCTAAGGTTCAAACGGGATTTCATACTTATCGTATCACTGTCGGACTTGCTCGTAATATCGGCCTCAATGTACATAGTATCAATCATTTTCTCATGGTAGGAATCAAGGCTTACTCATATCAACAATATAGTATTTAAATTTACAAAATGACAAAGTATCATACATGATACATACTGCATTATTCACATATAAACTTACCTCGGTACAAATTGATAGAAACGAGTCTAATCCTCGTAAACCTTATTTTTTCCACGATCAAGACCCGAATCACGTTTTTCTTGATCTATAATGCCAAATTTAACTTTTTCAATACACACATTGTTCAAATCGACCCATAACGCATACTTTGGTAAAATTACCTTTATACCCCTAACTTTTCACTTACTTACTTACACTTTAGTCCCTAGGCTCGTAAAATGAAATGCATGCATTTTCTTGGTTACCCAAGCCTAACCGATTCATATTCTAACTCATATCAGCCCACATTTCTCATTAAATCACATTTCTACTATCCATTTTTACATCTTTTACAAATAGGTCCTTTTAGAGGTTTCCATTAAAAATCACTTAGTAAAAGATGTTTGTTACACATCAAACTCTCATATTCCTCCATTAAACATCAAAATACATGTATGTCACACATGGGTAAGTTTTTGAACATGAACCTTAGCTTAAAATAATGGTAGAAATAGCTAGATCATGTTTCAAAGATCTAAAAAACATAAAGAACATTAAAAACGGGGCTAGGGAGCACTTACAATCAAGTTTGAAATGTTCAAAACCCTAGCTATGGAGAGCATGAAATTTTTGGCACCCCTTGGAGAAGATGGACACCATTTTTGACTTGATTTTCCCATTTTATTCTTTTATTAACCAAATAACTAAAATGCCCTTTTAGCCTTTCTTTCAAATTTTTCCTATTCATGCCCATTTTTGTTCAAAATTTTAGAACTTGGTATAATTGCTATTTAAGGACCTCTAATTAATAATCCAATGCAATTTCATGCTTGAAGCTTCTAGGACACAAGTTTTGTAACTTATTCAATTCAGTCCCTAAAGTCAAATTGGAAATCTTAGGCATAGAATTTATTTATAGAAATTTCACACAAACATGCAATCTTATCATGGACCATCAAATAATCATGAAATAATTATTTCTATTTCAGATTTATGTTCTCAAAACCACTGTTTCGACTAGACCCTAATTTAGGATATTACAGACAAGGGTAAACTCGATACGAAATCCATAATAACTCTATCTTATTTCCACTCTGGTATCATCACTGGCTGTAACAGTGCTAAAGGTACCTAATGTTCAGCTTTAACTTGCTGATATACCAAACATCTCGATACAAAATCAGATATCTTACATTTCATTCCCGACCACCAGTACATCTGCCTCAAATCACTGTACATTTTATTGTTTACTGGATGAACAGACTAGCTACCACTATAAACTTCATGTAAGATTCTCTTAATAAGCTCCAGATTATTCGATACACAAACTCTACCTCTGAACAATAAACAATCATCAGATCCTATCTAAAATTCTGAATCAGAAGTCGACTCACACTGTGCCCGTTTAGCTAGCAATTCACTATCACATTTCTGAGCTTCGCAGATCTATAGTAGAAACATCGGTCTAGCTTTCAACTCAACTAAGATTGATCCATCGTCAGATAATATCAGTTGTGTATTCATCACATGCAGAGCAAACAAAGACTTTCTACTCAAGGCATCAGCAACTACACTTGCTTTTCATGGATGATAATCAATGACTAACTCATAATCTTTCAACAGTTCAAGCCATTTACGCTGTCTCAGATTTAGATCTTTCTGCGACATTAAATACTTTAAACTCTTGTGATTGGTAAATATGTGACATTTTTCGCCGAACAAATAGTGTTGCCAAATTTTCAATGCAAACACAATAGCTGCCAACTCTAGGTCATGTGTCGGATAATTCTTTTAGTGTGGCTTTAACTGCTTGGAAGCATAAGCTATTACTTTTCCCTCTTGCACCAAAACACAGCCTAAAACATTTAAAGATGCATCACTGAAAATCACAGATTCTTTACCCGATTCAGGCTGAACCAAAACTGGTGCTTTTTGTTAATAGTGCTTTCAACTGATTAAAACTTTGCTGACATTTTTCAAATCATTCAAACTTTACATCTTTTTATAATGGTCGCATCATCGATGTAGCTATCATTGAAAACCTTTTGACAAATCTTTAGTAATAACCAACTAATCCTAAAAAAACTTCTGACTTTGAATATGTTTCTTGGTGGTTTCCAATCAACAACTGCTGAAATTTTACTCGGGTCAACTCTGATGCCTTCAGCCGATACTATGTGTCCCAAAAAATCGACTTCTCAGAGCCAAAACTCACATTTTCTAAATTTAACAAATAGTTATTTTTCTCGTAGAGTTTGCAAAATAATACTCAAGTGTTCAGCATACTCAGACTTATCTCAGGAATATATCAGAATGTCATCAATAAACACCATAACAAATCTATCTAAATACGGTCTGAAGATTCTATTCATCAAATCCATAAATACTGCAGGTGCATTAGTTAAACCAAACAGCATCACAAGAAATTCATAGTGTCTTTACCTGGTTCTAAATGTCGTTTTTGGCACATCTGAATCTTTCACTCATAATTGATAATAGCCAGAACGAAGATCAACCTTCAAGAATATTATGACACCTTTCAGCTGATCGAGCAAATTGTAACACCCCAAACCCGACCTAGACGTTATGGCCGAATCTGGCGATGTCACATTGAAGTGTTTTTCGTACAGTGAGATATCATTGAAAAACCCGTTCTATAACTAATCTCTTTGTGTGCTTCTAATGGAGATTCTAGATGTGTTGATCATTTCAAAAGTTGCGTCACTATCCAAAAGTATTTACTTTAAAATCGCTATTCATTTCCAAAATATCATTTTATAGCGGAAGCTTTTAAAAACAGTTGCGTACTTGCGTTTACTTTGTCAAAACATTGCTTCTTTTGAAAACTTGAGCTTATCTATCACTAGCAGTTATAACCAAAGCAAACAAAAATCCCCAATTTAAAATAGAAACTTAAAGAAGCCCTATTACAGACAAAATACCCAGAATAAAATTACTTATAAATATAAAGTAGATATGATAGTAAATGCGGTTGTGTGGCCACCTTCGAGTCCCTTGCAGCACTGATCCTCCTAAGGGTTACCTGCACAGATAAGCAGAAGGGTGAGTTTACAAAAACTCAGTGTGTAATCCCTTAATAAACATACAGTCAATCATGCAGTAAGCAAATACTGATGCGGGCCTAAGCTCAGATCGAGAACGATGACAATATCATTTTGGGCTTTAGCCCATCTCAATACAGAAATAGTCATGTGTTTGGGCCTTGGCCTATTGCAGTAACAGTAAAAAGAGCAGCAACAGTAGTTAGTGCAGTAACAGTAATCAGTGTAGTAACAGTTTAAACAGTATGCAAGTCCTACCCAACCAGCCTCTACACTCTACTCCAACCAGCCCTACACTCCATGTGGGGATAAAATCAACCCACTCATCCCTACACTCCAAACTAGCACTAGTTACGGCACTAAACAATATTTGCAGCAGAGTTGCCAATATAATATGCTTGAAGCCATCAGTGATTTGCAGCAAAGCTGCCAGTACAGTACACTTCCTCCAATCATAATAAACTTATCCCCATGCAATGCATCATACGGTTATGTCATGTCATATCATAGAATCATACATGTATTATTACAGTTCAAATAGCAAGCTAGAATACAGTCATACGTGTACATATATATAAATACCTCACATAGGGACCAAACAGTCAATTACCATGTAAGGGCATTTCAGTCATTTTACCACATAAGGGCAAAACAGTCATTTTACCAATTTAAGGGCAAAATAGTCATTTTACCAATTTGAGGGTCTAGGTATACTTACTGACCCAACAGTAGGTCCACAGTCGTCTCGGGCGACCTGTGCAACCTTAACAGTCAAACAAAGAAAATGGGCCCAAAGCCCATATTGCAGGCATATGTGGACTCACAGGCCCGTGTAGCCTACAAAGCCCAAAAATGGCCTTGGTCGTGTGAATTACACAGCCTGGCCCAATAATCTCCACACGTCTATGTGGTTAACCCGTGTGGGGCCCACGAGTCCTTAGGGCCCACACGGCCCATTTTGGCCCAACATGGCCCAAAACGGCGTAAGCCCATGAATTCACTCATTATGGCCTTCACGAGTAAACGCCCACGTTTGAGCGTTCGGGTTACCACACGAGCGAGCGCACACTCGTGTAGCGTCAATAGTCATACTTTTTCGGCTTTTACCGATCTACGTTTATAACAGTATGGTTACACACCTGTTTGCGAAAATGTGAAACTAGGCCACGAGCACTCCAACCTATCACTTGTCTAGATCGGTCGATTGAAGCTTGCCCACTAACTTCGTTGTAAGAGCCTAATCATGAGACCTTAGAGAGGGTTACCTACATTCAACTGGGCCTTATCAACCATCAATCAAATGAACAGTTGCATAAGATGTATATTACTTACCGAAATCGCAAAGTCAAGATTAGAGGTAAGGGACAATCAGCCTACAACCACACAAGAGCTGAATATACCCAGAATGATCGAAGCAAAGAGGAACACTTGCACCCCTATCAGAAATAGCCACACAAGAAGATGTTAAGTGCAAGACTAACATGGTAAAGAGGGAGAAAGAAAAAAGAATCGTGTACCCATACCGAAGATTAGACTTACCAAAATACAAAACTGACGAATAGGAAGGACTACAAAGATGGAAGACAATAATAAAAGGAAAGTTAGCAAAGTAAGGGTAAGAGAGGCAGGAGTATACGGCCAAGTATTATGACTGAGAGAGAGGAAAGATAAGAAGATAATGGGCCAGCCAAGAAACGATTGAGGGGAGAGAGAGAGGAGAAGGAATCGGTCAAGCATTAGAAGTTAAAAGCTGAAGAGTTTGAGAGAGGGGAGTAGAGGGAACATTCGGCCAAAGAGAACAACAAACAACAAAAAAAGAAAAGAAAGGTACTAGTTGTACCCACAACAATAATCGGTCTCCAAGAGAGAAAACAGTTAGCAGAAACAGAAAATCAAAATGAAAAGTTTGGCACAATAGGAGAAAATGTGAGCTAATTCCATCCTAAGCTGAATTCTTGAGAGCCACCAGTTCCAAAATCGGCTCCCTTCCCCACTCCTATCCAATTCTGAATTTGGCACATGCAAATCCCACATTCGGTATGCTACCCCCTCTCTCCTCAACCTCCCTTGATTTTCTCCTAAGATCTCTCCTCCAATCCCTCAACCGATCTCAACTACACAGTTCAAACTCTACTCCAACACCCACTACTCAGACTTTTAATGAAATACAACTCTAGCCGTCCAGCACTGTAAAATTTTAATTCCTTCGTGCATGCAGGGATTCAAACCTTAGACCTAAGGTATAGATGACACGTCTCTTATCCCTTAGACCAGCAGGCCCTTTTCTGTCATGTTTTTCCTATATTTATTTAAAAGTCTACTGCCTAGAGACAATGCTTATTCCTATAAAAACAAAACTTTTTGTACTTACTTAGGCTGGAACCCAAGACTTCTCAGACACTTCCCAGAGCACTTAACCACTGATACAGATGCAAATTTGCCACTTTCTTGCACAGCTAAATATTTATGAGCAGCTTCCTAACTGTACCCCTGCTCAAAACCTAATACTTCTACGCCCAAAATTCAGAGCGTTACAATTCACCCCTCCTTAAAGAAATTTTGTCCCCGAAATTTCCAACTATCAGATCTGCCGCATAACACAGACTATACCACTATGCTCCCGCTGCGTACTCCAGTTCTAAAACACTACCACATTTCACTTGAATGCTTCCAGTACAGTTTATAGATAGACTGGGACAATACGTCAATCCAATACTCAGTCGCACGATCATGAAACCCAGCTCGAGCACTTCCATGGCCTCCGCCGCAGCCTCTTGTACCCCTTACGCGAGTACCTCTGGTGTTTATCATCGAATTATGCTTTATCTTTGTTAACAGTTTTATACAGATCAGTTTACAATTCCAGTGTTTATTAACAGATGTTTTATGAAGACAGTATCAAAAGTATAGAGTATTATTTCAACCTCTCTGACCTGCGGTAATCCAGGCAACTCCTCTGGAAACACGTCAAGATACTCGCAAACCACTAGCACTAATTCAAGCTTCGATTCAGACACTTTATTATCCAATACATAAGTAAGGTAAGTATTCCAACCTTTTTTCACATATTTTTGTGTTGACATAACTAATATCGCAATAGGCAACCCACTCAGATTATCTGATTCAATACAAAGCGTCTCACCATTTTGACATTTTAATACGATAAGCTTTCGTCTACAGTTTATAGTAGCATCATGCAGAGTTAGCCAATCCATTCCCAGAATCACATCAAATTCATCATACGGTAGTAACTTCAAATCAACTGGAAAACTGTAACCTCGAGTCACCAAAAGACAATTCTTGCAAACTTTATCAGCTAACACATATTGACCTAGGGGGTTCGATAGTTTAACCACGAATTTAGTAGACTCAAAAGATAATTTCTTACTAGATACTAAATTCATGCAAACATATGAATAGATTGATTCCGGATCAATCAAAGCAGAAACATCAGTATCATAAATAGAGAAAGTACCAGTAATAACATCTGGCGCAGAAGCATCCTCATGAACGTAAATAGTATAAGCCCTAGCTGGTGCTCATGCCTCGAATCTCACAACAGAATCTTTTGTAACACCACAACTACCACTCATATTTTTGGGATTACGAGGCGGTCTGCCTCTTGCAAATGTGTTGTTCGGTTTCGTAGTTTGAACTTTCTCTTTCTCATGTTTCTCTGGACAATCTCTAAGATAGTGGTCTAAGGAACCGCACCTAAAACACGTTTCGTTCGTGTAACACCCCTAACCCATATCCGTCGTCGGAGCAGGGTTTTAGAGAATTACTCAAACTTTCAGAACATTTTACAAATAATTTATGTAAATTAATATTCATTGACTGAGATCATTCGAAATGTCTCTTAATTGGACCCTCGAGGCCCAATATGAGCATTAGAATCAAGTCGAGACTTAATCGGGAGCTCTAAGAATTTTTCACGACATTTCAAAAATTTTCCAAGATGCAAGGCTCACACGCCCGTGTGGTCCAAGGGACACACCCGTGCTGTAGGTCGTGTTCGACCCCGTGTAACTCTCTGACTTGTGCACACAGCCATGCCACACGCCCATGTGCTAGGTTGTGTAGTTAATTAATTCATTTCGAAATTAGGTATAAGTTTCACATGGCCAAGACACACGCTCGTGTTCTAGGCCGTGTAACACACACGGCTGAGACACATGCCCGCGTCTTTGCCCATGTGCTCAATTCTGAGCATTCTATTTCTCAAAATTTAGGTGCAAGGGACACACGGCCTAACTACACGCCCATGTGTCTACCCATGTGGATAAAATAAAGTCATTTCTAGCTTCATTTCTCACCCCAAAATCACACCAAAGGCCTGCACTTAAAACTCACATCCAATACCAGCCAATTCAAGCATTCAAATTAAACAAATTCCATCATTCAACAAGGCATATCATTGCATGCATACATGTTTATAATCTTATCTTGGTATATTCCATATGTTAGACATAATTTGATCAAATACTTAACATATATTTGGCTACCATAGTATGACACTACAAGTATATCAAAATAACCATTACTCTCCATTCCAATGGCTAGATTACAAGCATCATTATCAAGCCACTAATGGTCAAGTTGTCCTATACATGCCATTATACCAAAATTATTTTTCTATGTATACCCGAAATAAGCTAGTTGATAGTGTGACGATGCTCCAATGATCTCCAACCTTTGCGAGCTTTCGAGCACTATAAAATAGGGAAAATAAAATGGAGTAAGCATTTAAGTTTGTATAACGGAAACTAAACTTACCAATCCCATTTATTAAATCTAAGCATACAATATCATGTTTTCCATCCATTAGCAAAATTGCCTAAACACATGCGTTCAATCAAACATGTTAGTCACCAATATCTTCATATCATTCAACTAAACATAGATGAGCTCATCATGCAATATTATTTCAAGTCATTATCATTTCATCTCATAATTCTCATACCATGTCAAGAGTTGTGTCCATTGAATTATTGAAATTTTCGATGGATGCTCAAGTAGTAGACTTACGGTGTACGATTCAATAACCCGTCAATTCTTTTTTAAGAGTACCCATTAGGGAACCTAACCAAGGAGCACACTCTCGAGAAACATATTGTATAACAGGATTACCAATCTAGGCTAAATCCTTTATGTAACGTATGCTTGGAAGAGCTCAATTAGGATTATCAATCTAGGCTAAACCCTATACTTGAGAGGTATTATATCAGGATTACCCATCTGAGATAAATCCTTTCTATAATGAAGTCAATAGGATTACTCGTTCGAGCTAAATCCTGTTAACAACAAATGCAGGGCCTTATGCATTTCGAGAAAGCATATATGTTCATCGAAATTCAATATTCAATCAGGACATAACCCTTTTTCACCATTTTCAAGCATGTAGTAGTTTCTCATATTATAACATCCAAGTAAATCACATAAATGATAATCACATTTCATACAATCACAACATTTAATTTAACATAATTACAAGCTCGATTAAGTTACACGAACTTACCTCGACACTGGTTCGCGTATAAAACCTACTAATCCTAAACTTTTTATTTTCCCCAATCTAACCTCGAATGTGAGTTGTCAGAATCTATATAAATAGCTTTAATCATCAATTTCTCATATTTCATACTCATTTGGACTCAATTTACGTCTTAGGAAAATAACTATATTGCCCCTAACTTTTCCATGAATTCTAATTTTGTCCCTAGGCTTGAAAAATGAAACTTGTGTAATTTACTCCCTTTTCCAACCCTAACCAAAATCCCATTACAAAATTTACAGCACATGTATTCATAAAAATTCAAAATTTTTCATCAAATTTCACAACTTTACATTTTAGTACCTAAATCATGTTTTCATCAAAAATCACTTTGTAAAAGTTGTTTATCTATCAACACCCTTTCAGTTTTCTACCATAAATTTCAAATTTTCAGCATATTCATCCATGACCCAAATTTCATATCTTGATAACTTTTCAAATTAATCCCCTAAATAGATAGATTAGACTATCCCGATTCTAAAAATATAAAAATTACTAAAAACGGGACTTGATTTCATACAATTTTAAGCTTGGAAAGTTTTCGTCCTCTCTCCTAAGGTTTCCATAGAAATTTTGGGGAAGAAGACATGAAAATAAGATGATAATTTATTTTTAATTAATTATCATCTTTTAATTTTTATGATTTCCAATTTAGTCCCTACTCTTTTCTAATTTTTCCATGGATGAGTCACCCAAAAATCTACATACTTTTCTTTAATGGTCTAATTACCATATAAGGACCTCTAGTTTTGAATTCCATAGCTATTTAATCCTTATAGCTACTAGAATTCAACTTTTACATTTTATGCGATTTAGTCCTTCTCGTAATTAAACACTTAATCGATAAAATTTTCGTATCACAATTTTCGCACAACATATCTATCATAATACGGACTATAAATAAAATAAAAATAAACTTTATTTTCGGATCAGATTTGTGGCCTCAAAACTACTATTCCGACTTCACTGAAAAATGGGCTGTTACAGTTCTTCACTCGACACTCATCATAATGTGGTTTGTTCAGTGCTTACACTCGGGTCTAGCATCTCTAACACTACCCACACTTGCTACAGATGTAGCTGTGGTTTTGGACTGGAGCGTCGGGTATCTCTTTCTCTACTAGAATGAGCCATAAAAGTTGTAGAACGGTTGTGATGTTCTTTTGATTTCTTTGATACTGATTGATAGGATTTCCCAGTCGATCTCTTTCTCGAGTCTCTAGCTTCAAAATCAGCACATCTTTTCTCTTTACTCAGTTCTTCGGCCTTATGTGCCCGATCAACCAGTACAACGAACTCTTTCGGTTCAAGAATTCCAACTAGAAGCTATATGTCTTCGTTTAACCCTTCTTAAAATCTTTTACACATGCCAGTCTCAGTCGGAATACACTCCCAGGCATATTTATTCAGTCAAACAAATTCTCGCTCATACTCTGACATAATCATACGACCCTGTTTAAGCTCCATAAATTCTTTTCGTTTCTGATCCAGAAACCTCTGACTAATATATTTCTTTCAAAACTCAGTTTTGAAAAATTCTCAAGTGATTCACTCTCTTGGCACAACAGAAATCAACGTGTTCGACCACTGGTAAGCCAAATCTTTCAATAACGATACTGCATATTTAACCCACTCAACCGGTGAATAGGATAGCTCATCTAAAACCCTAATTGTATTCTCTAACCAAAATTTAGCTCTCTCGGGATCATCTTCAGTAGTAGCTTAGAATTCTTCAATCCTATACTTACGTATCTTATCAACAAGCAGCTTACTAACTCAGATTGGTTCCAAACCTTGAGGAATAATGGGAACCAATTGGGGAGCAGGAGGGAAAGGAGGTTGTTGAATAACTGAGTTCGTTAGTAAAAACTTGGTGAACCATCCATTCATCAACTGGAAGAAGGCTTTTTTAGCCTCTCCTCCCCGGCCTTCAGATACGGGCCTTGTACCACTCAATGCAACTCCGTGAATAGTGGCTTGAACATTGCTCTCTACTTCATTCTAGTCAGCTCGGTTGGATGTCATTGCTATATGAAAACATGTTTGAAACGGTCAGGAGATATCACACTATCACAAGTTATATAATGGCATGTATAGCTAGACTCATACACGCTACGTTCAGTCTAAGAATCGACTAAACTGTAGCTCTGCTACCAATAATGTAGCATCCCTAAGCTCTGCTACCAATAATGTAGCATCCCTAACCCGTATCTGTCACTGGAACAAGGTTACGGAGTATTACTGGAATTTATAGTACAAACAAACAGAATTTTGAACATTTCATAACATATCAATATTCATATAAAAAAACCAATCAAAATCATTCATATTGTCCCATATGCGAGCCTTCGAGGACCAAAATATGCATTAGAAACAAGTCAGGATTAACTTAGAAACTCAGAAAAATTTTCGAAAAACATTGAAAAATTTCAAACCTGCAGGGGTCACACGGCCAAGAGACACGTCCGTGCCTTAGCAGTGTGGGCATTTGAAATCGGAACACACGACTGTGTCTCAGCTTATGTTCGTTCCTTCATAACTTACTGAATTGGGTCACACGCTCGTGTGCTAGGCCCGTGTACCCTTTGAAGTAACCTTACAAGCCCGTGTGCCAGGCTGTGTGCTAGGCCATGTAACAGCTTGACTTGCAGCCCTTTGAAAGCTATAGGGAACACACGGCCATGTCACCTGGCCATGTGTCACACACGGCTAAGAAAAATACACAAAGTAAGCATTTAAGCTAAGAAAGTTCGTATAACATAGAATTTAACTTACAATTTAGTCACAATTTAGGTAAGTGAACATAGTATGTTCCAACTCAATTTGGCCAAATGCCTAAGCACATATTCACCAACATGTTAGCCATGTAAAACACATATAATAGCAAATGAACATGGATGAACATAATAAGCAAGTTTCATATACATGTATCGTCCATTTCATGTTTCAATATAACATATAACATCATTTCCATATATTTCATGTACATACCTGTAATAGTTCATATCAAACTTATATCATCTTGTAACAGAACATTTCCAGTTAAATCATTTAGAATATCATTGGATACTTGGGATAATTCACATATAGTGTGCTAAACTGTAATCCATCAATTCCTATACATGTATGCTCATACGAGCTATAAATCGGTATGCTCTCACGAGCTGTAATTCGGTAAGCTCATACGAGCTGAGAATCGGTAACCCTAATGACATGTCATTTGTATCCTACGAATTCCTAAGGTTAAAACTGGACTCAGTAATCATCGTACGTCGTCGAATATACGATCGATATTTATACATGGTAATTATACAAACCACATACATATAATTCAATTAAAATATATAAATACTCAATTTAATTACACGAACTTACCTTGACAAGTATACGTAGATACGGAGGCAATTAATTTGAGATTTTCTTTTTGTCTCGATCTAACTCCGTACAAGGTCTAACTAGATCTAATTGAAGGAATTAGGGTTGTCGAATGTTAAATGCCGAAAATGGCTTCCTTCTCTTAAAGTTTCGATTGTGAAATGATAATGGAAGATGATGATAATTTGGTTTTATTTTAATTAACCTTTTATTTACAAATTTCTAAAATTAACCTTAAAAACTAACCAAAATTTCAATAATGTCAAAACATGCTCATCTATTATCAACATTAATGGGCTAATTACCATAGAAGGACCTCCACTTTAAAGTCCTATAGTTATTTAATACCATTAGCTATTAGAACTCAACTTTTCCACTTTATGTGATTTAGTCCTTTTTATCAAATTAAGCATGTAAACGGTAAAATTTCTTAACGAAATTTTTATACAGTAATACTATCATGCTATAGACCATAAAATAATAATAAAATATATTTTCTAACTTCGGATTTGTGGTCCCAAAACCACTGTTCAGGTTTCACTGAAAACGGGTCGTTACAATAGTTTTAGTAATTCTAAGTTAAAGAATGAAATTGATCTAACACATTTATGTCATATTAATTAAAACTCATATTTCAGAAATCGCACATTGGAACATTTTTACTTTTTATTTTCTTAGTTAAGTTATTTAGTTATTTTTTAGTTTTCATAACCCTTTTTCAAATCAACAATTGCTTTCATCACCAAAGTGTTTTACCTTACATTTCATAAATATTTTTCTTTCATAGTCTCTATGGGTACGATAACTCGACATTTACTTGTCACTTTATTACTTGTTGCAACTGTGTACACTTGCACATTTCCGTCGTTCTAGTCTGATATCTCGATATTCAGTATTAATCACAACGAATCAATTTATATGAAAATTATATTCTCACCTTGATACTTAATCATGCAAATAACATGAAAATGGAAACAAATATATTGATCTTGAATAATAAAAGTACAAATCGAATCCCTGCGTCACTCGTTGATAACTCACACTTTTCCTTTCTTTCTTAACAGCCCGATGTCATCTTTAACTACATACGATAATACAAAAATTAAATTATATCAATTTCCATCCAATTCACATTCAAATACAAACCTAAACATATTTTGCATTTTATTCAATTTAGTCCCTATACTTGGGATATGCATATCTTTCGATATTTAGCATCGAATCAAAATTTGATTTCACATTGTTTCATTAGGGACCCTATACTTTCTATTACTAACATAATTTCATAATAGGTTTTCAATTTATTCAATTTGGTCCCTAATGTTACAAAGTTATATATCAAGCTTATTAAGCTTTATAATTTAGTTCTTAACATAATCTAAGCTTAATTTCTATCAATTTCAAGTCTAGTTCATCAATTTCTCAATAATGAAAACTCGTTACAAATTCATCCACTGAACAAATTGATGCATGGTCTAACTATGTAATGGCCTTAATTCAGGGTTATCAGAACAGTGGTTTAGTAACCACAAATTCGATTTAAAAAGAATATTTATTTTAAAAATTATTTTATAAATATTAATATGATAGGAAAGTAGTATGAAAATATCGATAGAAAAATTTTACCGATTTAGTGATTAATTAGAAAAAAATTTTAAAAATTATTGAAAAAATTGAGTAAAAACGAGGTATCGAGACCTCAATCTTGTAAAATTGAGTTGAAAATATTTTTATAAACATTTATTAAATTTTGGTATTGTGGTATTAAAATTTCGTTAAAAAATTTTAACGTTTAGGTAGTCAATTAAATAAAAATGACTAAATTGAAAAAGGCATAAAAGTTGCTAGAATGATTAAATAGCTTAATTGTCTAATGAGAAAGGATTTAAAAGGCAATTAGACCCAAAATTATTTGGGCTGGATGGCAAGGGCATTAAATCAGCAAGAAAATTGATGATTTAAGGGCAAAATTGGAATATTGCATAATTAACTAAATAAAGTTAAGACTAAAGTGGAAATATATAGATTTCTTTTGATTTTTGTTCATTCTCATTAGCCAAAATGTCATAGGAGGGGTTATTTAAGCTGGTATTTCATAATTTTTGCATCAAGTGATCTAATTCTTGCCTTTTTCTTGTAATTTTTATGTTTTTAAGACTTTTACAACTAGGTCCTATTATTAAATTCATTAGTTTTTTTATTTAATGTATAAAATTGAAAGTTACCATGGTTGAGTACTAGAATTTTATGATGAATAAACATGGATTTGAAGTTTTAATTTTATCAAAATATGGATTTACTAAATGTTTTTTAGTAGAAAATGATTTTTAAGACTTAATTGTAAAAAAGTTTGGAATTAAGGTTTGGTTCTGAAATTCTGATTTTCAATGGGTGTGAAGTAGTTTAAGATGATAGAATAAAGTGTTAATTGAGGAAAAATCAGCTCAATTGGGGGGTTAATTAAATAGGGACCAAATTGTAAAACTATAAAATTTGGGGTATATATGCAATTTCAAAAATTGAGAGGTATAAATTGTGAAATAAATTAGATTAAAATTAGATGCTGATAATGGAAAATTTTATATTATAGATCAAGAAATTGAAGATAAACGAGGGAAGAAAAAAGTTGTCGAATAGTCCCTAAAATCTCTAGAACTACTACAAATTGTTACAGGTAAGTTTGTGTAACTTGAATTATATTCTTAAATGCTTGGAATGTATGTTTATTGATGTGAATATAGTTTGGATGTTCATTGTATGATATTTGATGAAAAATTGATAATTCTCGATAAAAAAGGGGAAATAAATCCCGATTGAATGAAATGGACTTCGGTGAATCACTGAAAAGGGAATTGACGGTACAAAGGATCTAGCCCAGACGGGTGATCCTAATGATATAGCCCTCCCAAAGAATATGTGTGAAATGGATTAAGCCCGAACGGGTAATCCAAATTAAGCTCATTAGAGTAATTGTCATTGCAGGGGATTTAACCTAGACTGGTAATCCCGACAATACTCTTTGAGCATAAAATACTCCTGAAAAATTCCTTGTGATTCTGATTTGGTTTCGGTCTAGTCCCGATGCATAATTTAGCTTGTGGAAGCCCATCTAAGGGACGTAATAATAATTTTCGATAAATAAATGGTACTTGGTTCGGGTAAATGGAAATTGGTTCAGTAAGTTCCGGTAATGCCTTGTACTCTATTCCGGTGATGGATACGGGTAAGGGGTGTTACAAACTAAATCAAGCTCCCATAATAATAAATCTATAAAAATTACAAGAAAAAGGCTTGTTTACCTTGTTAGATTCTTTGTCGAATGTTTAAGAGAAGTGGGAAGCTTTCTTTGTTTCTAATAATGGTGGATGGTGAGAAGAATAAAGACAATGGTGGTTTCATCCTCTTATTTAGTTTTTATACTTAGATTAAGTTTAGTTTAATCTTAATTAATTAGTTTAATAAATGAATTAATATACATTAGTTAGTTATTAGTTAAGTTTAATGGAAAAAATGGTCATCATCCACTATCCACTGACTAAAATTGATTTATTAACCATTTTATTCCTTTGATCAGTTGCTATCTAAGTCCCCAAGCCTTTTTTTCAATTAAAACTCAATAATGATTGGACTTTTATAATTTAGTCCCTGAATTTTAATTAATTAATTTTTCGGCTAAATTGCTTAATAAAATTTCAATATATTTTTATATTAACTCCGTAATTATTTCTATTTATATTTACGGACTTGGCTTATGAAAATGGGGTTCCAAATTATATTTTTCGATACCACTGAAATTTAGGTCATTACATTTAAACTCATCAAGAAAACTCAAAATCGAAACTCTTTAACATAGAACAAAAAAATAAAATGAATGGAGAGAAAATAGAGAAATTGTTCAAATAATGCAAAAATACACTCCTTAAAAGTTTAATGATATTTTAAAGACTTGAAAACATTGAATTTCTTCTAAAAATTCTTTCAAGAATCATCAAAATCCAAAAGTCCTATTTAATAGAAAATTAATGTAAAATGCAAAAACATAGAAATCAAGCATATAAAATTAAGAAGAATGATGAAACAATTAAGAAAATGTGTTTACCTTGGTAAAAAAATGATTGGATGAAATAAAAAATACATAAATTAATGTTTATGAGAGTTGAGAGAATGAAAAGAACTTAAATTAGTTGTTTTTCTTTTCAAATGATCAAATAGGAACAATAATCGTTCCCCTATTTCTAAATGGAATAATCGGTTTTTTGCTAACTAGCCCTTGGTCTAATAGCCGTATAAACCCCTCTCATGTTTCTAACTATATTTTCTTAACTTTAGACATTAGCCCCACAATATTTTTCCTTTCTTACAAAATAATCCATACCTCGATTTCCAATTTTATTATTTCTATCTAATTAATGACTACTGACTAATTAATACCCAAAAATTATGAATTATAAAATCAACCCACACTCATTCTTGGAAAATCTCTTGCTTTACCTTCCGAAACAGCTTAAATTTCAAAATTTCAGCACTTAGAGAAATTTTCGTTGCCGAAAAATATTGGGGGCGATGTGGCTCCATCATGATAACTCACATGTTAATTTATATGAATTTCACAAAATCTCAAAAGATAATAAAAATATTTAAAAAATTCAATAAATTTTAAAAAAGTTTACGGGAGAACTTTAAAGAAATATTTCATGTTAGCAATAAAATACACATAAGTTATGACATGAATTATCATGTCAATATCATTTAATATTTAATAATTCAATCCTCTTTTTTCTTCCAAAAACAAAGTAATATGATTAAAATTTGAAGGTTAAAGAAAAAAGTAATAAAAAAAAGAGGGCCAAAGTGATCAATAGATATACGTTAAGGGCTAAATTTATCATTGTGCATTGAAAAATCTATCAATATTTTATTAGGTATAATGATACATTTATCCTTCAATGTTTACATGTTCTATCAATTTAGTTAATATTCTTTTTTAGCTCAATTTAAACACTAATTTTTCAAAACAATTAAATTGTTTTTTTTAACAAAAATATTGATTAAAACATTAGTTTTTAAAGATGTTGGCGTGACAACCAGCTTGACAATTCCCTTACACTTCATAGTAACAAATAATTTAAAATTTGTAAAAAGTATTAAAAATCAAAATTTTTAAAAAATAAATAAAAAGTTCATAAAAGTTAAAAAAAATACATAAAGTAAACATGAATTGCCATGTTTGAAATTTAATATTTTAATCAATATTTTCATTAGAAATAAATTTGACTCCCTTTCAAAAGATTAATAGTCAACTTTAATTCTTTTTAAAATATTAAAAGTTAAATTTATTAAATTTATCTAAATAACAATAAGAGCGAAATTAAAAAAAGATATAAATCTTAAGAGCTAAATTTGATATTATATCTTTTATTTATTAATTTTATATAATATTTAATATTATCAATAGCACTTTCGAAATTTTAAATAAAATAATAAATACACTTTAACGTATTCAAACTCAAATACTCACTTACCGACCGAATTAAAACTCGTTAAAATGTTTTTGGTATATGTGTTTAACCATCACCAATAAATTCATAAAAGAAGTTATAATTAAATGTGGGAACCGGGAAGTGTAAAAGAGTCATTTTAAGGGAAGGGGGTTGAGTTGAGAATGAGGTAAGCAGATGAAGGGGGGCAGTTTGGCCAGATGAAGCAGGAAAAGACACGTCTGTAATAAAAAACAGACAAGTAGGAAGTTGAAGTTTAAATAAAACTAGACACATGGGGGGAAGGCTTTTTCAATCAACTCAAACTCTCCGAGCATTCATTAATTAAATTTAAGAGAAAGGCAGACACAGTCTTAGCTCTCCCCTTCCTCTCATTGGCTGTTTTCTTGACTTTCTCCAACAGCTGGGACCCCTTTATATCTCCAATTACACGCCCCCTCCATTTTCTCTTATGCTTTAGTATTATTGTAGAGCAAGAGAGGATTAGGTGGTAGGGCCCACAAGGGACGAGGCGAATCCTCTTTAACGCTAGAAACAAAAAACAATTTGCAAATATTTTTAAAGGTCTATTATATTTTGACATGTGTACAGTCATTAACTATTCTTTATTTATTTATTTCTCAAGTAATTAATTTATAAATAATAATAAAAGAAAGAGGGAGAAAATGCCCAAAGTAAATTGCTTTTACGGTACAGGGAATTGCACGTACGTCGGATGGACGCCCTGCCACCGGCTCTCCTCGTCCTCACTTTTAACTGCTTCTCCCCCGACACGTACTGAATTACTTAACCTTTTACATGTAGCACGGACCATGTTGCACAAGTAGAGTCCGTATAGAACTACACTTCTTTTATTTGACATTGATTAGAATAATGTTTTTCAACCTTTAAATAGATGTAATCAAAACTCCTCTTGTATCATTTGTTTTACAACATTAGTGAATTTCTTCTCTTCTGTTTGTGGTTTCTTTTCCTGAAAGGGTTTCCACGTAAAATATGTGTGTTCTTATTTTTTTTATTTTTGTGATCATTTTATTGCCATTACCGACATTTGTTATAATAAATTGGTATCAGAGCTTTCGAGTTGTTTATCTCAATCATGATAATGGCGATAATGAAGTATGATATTCCATTATTGGATCACGACACCAAATTCACATTATGGCAAGTAAAGATGTAGACAGTTCTTGCGCAAATAGATTTAGAGGATACCCTGTTATGGTTAGATAAGATGCCTTCGGCATTAACGAATGAAGAGAAAAAGCGTAATTTAAAAGGCTTTAAAGTAATTACATCTATATTTGTCGAATCAAATTCTAAAGAACATGTTAAAGGAGAAGACTGCCACTACATTATGGGCAAAGCTGCAACAACTATGCATGTCGAAAACCCTAAGTAGCAAGTTGCATCTGAAGCAGCGTCTTTATTCTCATCGTTTGGAGGAAGGTGTGTCTATGTTTGAACACTTAGCTATTTTTAAATAAATTGACTCAAACTTAGAGGCCATGAAGGTTCAATATGATAAAGAAGATTTAGGGTTAATTTTACTTTGTTCGTAGCCCTCATCTTATTCAAATTTTAGAGATACAATTTTGTATAGTCGCGAATCTCTCACAATTGATGAAGTCTGTACTTCCTTAGCCTCACATGACAAGATGAAGCATATTGTGGTTGGATCCAACTCTCAAGGAGAGGGTCTCATTGTTCGTGGGAGATAAGAACGAAATACTGGTGATAATTGTATGAGGACATAGGAACGAAATCCTCATAGTAAATCTAAAGGTAGATCAAGATCTTTAAACATAGGTAAAACATTTAATTTCTACAAAAAGAAAAGGCACATTATATAACAACCCATTTTTAGTGAAATCGGAATAGTGATTTCGGAACCACAAATCTGAGCTAGAAATAAAATTTATTTTAATAGATTTATATGGTCTGCATTAAGATAGGAATGTCATATGAAAATTCTGATAAGAAAATTTTATCGATTATGTGCTTAATTACGAAAAGGACTAAATTGCATAAAATGCAAAAGTTGAATTCTAGTAGCTAGAAGGATCAAATAGCTATGGAATTCAAAACTTGAGGTCCTTATATGGTAATTAGACCATTAATGAAAAGTTAGTAGATATTTTTGGATGATTCATCCTTGGAAATTTAGAAAAATGGCAATGACTAAATTGAAAATTAAATTAATTAAAAGATGATAATAGAAAATATCATCTTGTAACGTCCTGAATTTTGGGCCTAGAGGAATTGGGCTTTGGGCTTTAGGTCTCATAAAATTTTTAAGTGAGCAAGAAAATGACAAATGATATGTTGGCTTTAAAGGTTTAATGAATTTGGAGTGTCTAGGTGTGTTGGAGAAGTTCTGGGTTCGAGTTTTGTGGTGGAGAAATTTTAATTTAATTATTAAAAGAACCAGGGTTGTGAGTAGTTGGGCTTTTAAATAAAAATAAGGGGAAAATAGCATCAAAAAGCCTTGTGGTAGAGTGGCTAAGTGACGCCACTTAGGGTGTGGGGAGGTGGCGTTAGTGGCTAGCAAGGAGATCCTAGGTTCGAATCCTAGCTTAGTATTTTTAGGAGTTTAATTTTGGCCTTCTAGAAGGTTAGAAGTGGCGTGAAGATGGACTCTAAGGGGAGTGTTCAGGAGAGAAAATTAAGGAAAGGATCAATGGGTTATCAAGGAGAAAACGAGGAGATGAGAAGGGGGAAGTGATGGAGCCGAATGCGGAATTGAAGGCCAGGCAATTCGACTATAAGGGCTATAAATAAGTGCTGAATGCAGGGTTGCCAGGCTAGTGCTAAATTTCCTTCACCTTGTTACTGGAAACCCTTTTCCCTAAAAGCTAAAAACCCGTTTGTTTTACTCTCTTTTCCTTGTGCCGATTTTCTATTTCTTCTTCTACTTTTCTTCTTTAATCTGTGCCAAATAAACCTTATTCACCATACTAAGTTGAAAAGTCGAATCTTCCAAGGGCCAAATACTCTTCGACCGAATCTAGTGTAAGTATGTGTTCTTCCAATCGGTTTTGCTAAGAATCTATTACGCTGTTCTTTACTCACTCTTTCTAATCAACTGTGGTAGGAAATTAGTATCAGATCTCAGATCTTAGCTCTCTGCCAAAATTTCTTTTTAGGCGTTTGCGATTTTGGTAAGTATTCATCTCCTATTGGCTAAGGTGGCCAAATGTTCATAGTTAGGGTAATGGGACTTGTGTTGGATACGAGTCACCTACTATTCTGGTTTTAATAAATAAGTTTAATACAGATCTAAGGAGTACATGATCAAGGAAAAACTATTAGGGATTGGTGTTCAAGGTAAGGTTAACGTGAGGCTTCGATTTTTAGAAAAGTTATGTATTAAACTTGCGATTAATCGAAGGGTGATATCGCTTGTAGGTTTGGGGCTAAGGAGATCGCATCACGCTTGCTTACCAGGTGTGTACATACACTGCACACACACTATGAATCAGCAAAAGCCGAAAACCCTAAGGGATATTTTGATAATTTTCCCTTAAGTATGGTTTCCACTTACCTTGGCCCGTTAACCAGTCCCGCGAGCTAAGATGAACGAATACTATGCACCAGGTAGGATTCTAGATAAGAGGAGGTGGGTCATTAAGACCGCTTAAGTACCAAGCTCTCCTTAGATCTAATCCTAGACACGCATATACTCGTTGCCACACCTTAACCCTATGACTTGTCCACGGTCGCAATATATTAATTAAGTTTTATGAAGTTATCATATACTAGGCCCAAAACCCTACATACATGCATATGGCCCTCTTGGCCTGATCTTATTCATATGGCCCATCGAGCCCAATTTACATTCATATGGCCCATTCGGCCCAATCTCATTTATATGGCCCATCCGGCCCAAATCACATTATATTCATGCTCACAGATAATTTCCTATCACATAGCATCGCTTATCAAATTTTGCCTATTATGGGCCCAACAGCCCATCGGACCCATTTAGCCCATTCAGGCCCACTTGGCCAAATCACAACCCAAGTCCACAAAATTGCCTGTGGGTCTCAGGCAATCTATCGGTCTCTCCCTTACGAGTGTCCGCGCACTCGCAAGACTACCGTAGCCACACTTTCGGCTTTTCAGCATTTCGACATTTTGGCTTTTGTCGATTCATAGTGTGTGTGCAGTATATGTACACACCTGGTAAGCAAGCAAAATGCGATCTCCTTAGCCCCAAACCTACAATCGATATCACCCTTCGATTAATCGCATGTTTAATACATAACTTTTCCAAAAACTGAAGCCTCACCTTAACCTTACCTTGAACATTAATCCTTAATAGTTTTTCCCTGATCATGTACTCCTTAAATCTGTATTAAACTTATTTATTAAAACCAGAATAGTAGGTGACTCGTATCCAACACAAGTCCCCTTACCCTAACTATGAACATTCGGCCACCTTAGCTAATGGGAGAGGAATACTTACCAAAACTGCAAACACCTAAAAAGTAATTTCGACAGAGAGCTAAGATCTGAGATCCGATACTAATTCCCTACCACAGTTAATTAGAAAGAGTGAGGAAACAACAGCGTAATAGATTCTTAGCAAAACCGATTAGAAGAACACACACTTACACTAGATTCGGTCGAAGAGTATTTGGCCCTTAGAAGATTCGGATTTTCAACTTAGTATGGTGAATAAGGTTTATTTGGTACAGATTAAAGAAGAAAAGTAGAAGAAGAAATAGAAAGTCGGCACAAGGAAAAGAGAGTAAAACAAAAGGGTTTTCAGCTTTTAGGGAAAAGGGTTTTCGATAACAGGGTGAAGAAAATTCGGCACTAGCCTGGCAACCCTGCATTCGGCACTTATTTATAGCCCTTATAGCTGGATTGTCTGACCCTCAATTCCCCATTCGGCTCTATCACTTCCCCCTTCTCATCTCCTCATTTTTCTCCTTGATAACCCCTTGATCCTTTCCTTAATTTTCTCTCCTGAACACTCCTCTTAGAGTCCATCTTCACGCCACTTCTAACCTTCTAGAAGGCCAAAATTAAACTCCTAAAAATATTAAGCTAGGATTCAAACCTAGGATCTCCTTGCTAGCCACTAACGCCACCTCCCCACACCCTAAATGGCGTCACTTAGCCACTCCACCACAAGGATTTTTGATGCCATTTTCCCCCTATTTTTATTTAAAAGACCAACTACTCACAACCCTGGTTCTTTTAATAATTAAATTAAAATTCCTCCACCACAAAAATCGAACCCAAAACTTCTCCAACACACCTAGACACTCCAAATTCATGAAACCCTTAAAGCCAACATATCATTTGTCATTTTCTTACTCACTTAAAAATTTTATGGGACCTAAAGCCCAAAGCCCAATTCCTTTAGGCCTAAAATTTGGGGCGTTACAGTCCTAATATGTGATTGGTTGTGATCCTGCATATAATGTGGACACAAACGTAGCTCTTCATGAGCGTCATTTTAAGCTCACTTGAACTCCTTGTTATCTTATCTGGTGCTCCCTAATATTATCTTTTTAGAGATATCTGATAAGCTTTATGAGCTCCCTGAATAAAAGTCTTATGAGTTTACTGATTAGCCTGGATAAGTGTCCTGTTACATGATTATATGGATCATTTGAGCATCCTGATATATGGCTTGAGAGTGTATTTCCTGAATAAGTACCCCACTGGGTACACCTGATTATAAATTGACGAATTACAGATTTGTACACCTTGAGTGTACTATTTGAGTATCCTTCGATAATTCAATAATTCAATATATCAAACTTTCGACATAAGAAAAATGATGAGATAAATAGAAATATGCCTTGAATGCTTTTGAATTATTTGATGAAGGGTTATATGATGAGCTCATCTATGCTTATTTGATGTACAAATGTATTATATGACTAACTTGCTTGATTGAGTATATGTGTTTAGGTAAACTTGTCAAATTGATGAAAAACATGTTAATTGTATGCTTAACATTAATAAATGTAATTGGTAAGTTTTAATTCCTGTTATACGAACTTACTAAGCATCAAATGCTTACTAGGCTTTATTTTCTTTGTTTTATAGTGTTCGGAAGCTCGCGAAGGTTAGAGATCGGTTAGAGCATCATTACACTATCCACTAGCTTGTTTTGGTATAAATAGTAAACTTATTTTGGTATAATGGCATGTATAGGTAACTTGACCATTATTGGCATATAAATGTAGTTTGTAAACTAGCCATTGGAATGGCTAATAATGATTTGTTTTGGTATATTTATAAGGTTATATTATGAAAAATACCTATGTGTTAAGTATATTAAGTATGGTTGATCAAGTAATGCTTAACATATAAGTTAAACAAGGGTAAGAATATAAACATGAATGCATATGATAAAATATCATATTAGATGTTGGAATTGGCTTGGATTTAATACTTGAATTGGCTGGTATATATTTGTAAGTTTTGGTTAGGTTATTGACAAATTTGCGTGAGAAATAAAGCTAGGAAATGGCTTTATTTTGTCCACACAGGTAGACACATGGGTGTATGTCTTGGTCGTGTATGACACGACCTGGCACATGGGCATGTGGTTTGGTTGTGTGTCTCCTGCATCTTAAATTTGAGAAACAGAATGCTCAAAATTAAGCATACGGGCAGAGACACGGGCGTGTGTCTCAGCCGTGTATGCTACATGGCCCAAAACACGGGCATGTGTCTTGGCCTTATGAAACTTGCACTTAATTTTGGAAAATTAAATTAACCACACGGTCTAGCACACGGACATGTGGTTGGCTGTGTGGCACAAGTCAGAGAGTTACACGAGGCCAAACACGGCCTGCAGCACAGGCGTGTCCCTTGACCACACGGGCGTGTGTGCCCTGCATCTAGGAAAAAAATTAGAAATTTCGCGAAAAATTCTTTGAGTTCTAGATTTAGTCCCGACTCGATTCCAATGTTATATTGGGCCTCGAAGGACCATTCAAGGGACAATATTATTAGTTTTAGATATGAATAGAAATTGACATGAATTATGTGAAATTATTTTGTAAACCCTAGTAATGCTCCGTAACCCTATTCCGGCGACGGATACGGGTTAAGGGTGTTACACATTATGTCTAAGTGCCATAAGTTGCAGAACAAGATGAAAAGGGAAGGGACAAATTAAAAGGGAAAACAATAAGAACAATACGATAAAGTTGATGTTGCGGAAGACTACAGTGATAGTGAACTCCTAGTTGCTTCTATCAAAAACTCTAAAGTGAGCGAGGAATGGATCCTCGATTCTAGTTGCACCTTCCATATGAGTCCCAATCGGGATTGGTTTACAATATATGAAACAATGTCTGAAGGTGTTGTTTTGATGGGAAATAATTCTTCATGTAGAATCGTAGGTATTGGCACGATAAAAATTAAGATGTTCGATGAAATCGTTAGAACACTTAGTGGCATACGGCATGTACCATAATTGAAGAGAAATTTGATTTTGTTGAGTACTCTTGATTCAAAAGAGTACAAGTACACAATTGAAAGTGGGTTTCTAAAGATTAGCAGGGGTTCCCTCGTTATGATGAAAAGGCAGAGAAAGACGATCAAGTTATATATTTTGCTGGGTTCAACTATTACTGGTGATGCAGCTATCGTTTCCTCTTTCTTGTCAGATGATGATGTTACTAAACTTTAGCATATGTGTTTAGGGCATATGAGTGAGAACGACATGACAAAATTAAACAAAAGAGGACTTCATGATGGGCAAGGCATTATCAAACTGAAGTTTTGTGAGCACTGAGTTTTTGGGAAGTAAAAGAGAGTTTAATTCTCTAGAAAAATCCATAACATGAAGGGAACGATGGATTATATTCATTCTGATCTTTGGGGTCCATCTATAGTACCTTCGAGGGGTGGCGCTAATTATATGTTGACGATCATTGATGATTTTTCTAGAAAAGTTTGGGCATTCTTCTTAAAGTAGAAAAGTGATGTGTTTTCCATGTTTAAAGCTTGGAAAACTATGATCGAGAAGTAGATAGGAAAACAAATAAAATACCTCCACATAGATAATGGTTTGGAATTCTGTTCTAATGAATTTAATGAATTGTGCAAATTAGAAGGGATCGTGAGATACTTGACAGTTCGCCATACTCCACAACAAAATGGCGATGCAGAACAAATAAATAGAACAATCATGGAAAAAGGTTCGATGTATGTTGTCGAATGCTTGTTTACCAAAGTTGTTTACGCAAACTTGGAATCAACACTCGGTATCTCATTTTTATATGTGAATGGATCATCATCTTCATGTTTGTCTGGCTCTATGTTTGTAAACACTAATATCATACATGAATACATCTATTTTTTAAATTCTCCCACTACGATGATGACCCCTATGTTGTTATTCGTTCACAAGTCTACTATTCGGAATGGTGTCTAGTATCGAAACTTGAGGGTTTTCTTTATTTCCTGAGAGTTCCTCTAGTAACAATCTAATTCGAGAATTAAAGTTGTCCATGTAACTTTCCCCTAAAAAAGTAGCATGTAACACCTTGAAATTTTTTACTTGACACGTGGCGCTATGCCAATGTCAAGAAGTGAAATTTATAAGAAAGTTGGAGAACAAATAAAAAAATGATTATTAAGAGAATAAATTGATTTTAGATATGAAAATTAATGGAAAGAATCTCTGAATGAAAATATGGAAAAGGAACCAAATTAAATTTTTTAAAAGTTTAGGGATTAAAATGCAAATTTGACTAGAATGGAAAAGTGAACCATTATTTATCATGTGACATGGAAACGTATCGAATTTTATGTTAATGTGATAAAAATCACTTTTGGACTAAATGGGAAGAAATTCAAAAGTAGAGGAACTAAATTTTAAAATTTTCATTTTTGCTAAAGAATGATTAACAGTGTAATTCTTATTATTTATAGATTTATATTCAATACTGTAAGTGAATTATGAAATTTGGAATTGATAGTTTCCTATTAATGTGAAGAAATTGAGCTTTGAAATAAACAAGGACAAAATTGTAATTTTATCATGAAAGGATATTTTATTCATGTCTCTATAATTAAATCTTAAAAATATTATTTTAATGAGACATTTGATAATTGGAGTTGATTTGGGCTATTTAGATCATGTGTAGGAAGAGTGGGCCATAAATTTGCTAAACTATGGGTTTAAAATTTTTGGGCTATGCTTTTTAGCCCATTTGAATATTTTTAAGAGGGAAGAAGAGTGTTAAATTATCTCCACTCTTCCTTCAACCAGCCGTTCACTTTGGGGATGAAGATAACGCCTCTCTTTTCGTTTCTTCCTCATTTCTCATGGTTTTCTCTCAAATCAAACCATTTCCAAGCATCCAAACTTTAATTTCATGATAAAATCAAATAGGAAACTTGATTCCAATCTCATTTCCTCCATTAACTTCACTATTCAAGTTGGGTTATCATGGGTTTTAGAGAGAGAAAACTTCAAAATTGTAAGTAATGAAATTTTCCACCTCTTTTCATATGACATTTGAGGTTAAATGCTATGAGAAAGTTTAGAAAGGTATTATATTAATATTTTGGTATACTTTTAATGTATGGTTAATGAGAACATGTTGAGAATGGAGGAGCTTCCAATATTAGATGAGCACGGAATCAAGGTTAGGAAGATTAATTATGTGTTTTTAGAGCTTCGAAAGAAGTACCATTGGTTTCTTTTATTTTTCCTATGTTAAAATGTTTAGGAAAATGATAAAAATAATGTAATAATTATGAAATTCATTATTACGGAAGTAGGTATAAGGTTGAAAGTATTATGTGAGAACATGTAATTCTTATGTTGTAGTAAAAATACTTAATTATGAAATGTCATGTTAATTAATATTGTTTCATGAAAATTTTGGATGGTCATGAAAAAATTAATAAATATATTTGGATATTTGAGCAAAATTATGGAATGTAATATTTAAGTGAAATGGTGTTAAAATACTATGATATGATACATTGGTAAATTAATGAACATAAATCTAAATGAAAATAAAGTTATAAAGTTGTTTGATATAATAATCTATATTGTGACTTGATCACTTAAAAAGTATTAAATATATAAATGAGAAAATGTGTAAAATTATTGTGTCTATGGGTATAACTGTTAATTGGTCGCCCCTGGCACCAAAAATATGTGTATGTGTTAAGCACTCAAAGTGCATACATGTGTATTCAATATTGAGTTGTTTAGTAAACTTCTGAATATGCTTCTATTTAATTAATAAATGTGCTATTGTTCTGGTCTTAAAATAGGTCAATTGTGACGTTAAGTGCCTTGGTAAACTTAGTATAATAGGTAGGATATGATTGGTATTCCAATAGAGATGCACGTGTAATTGGAGTTACATATTGAAGTTTTGTAGCCTTTAGACTTAGCACTTCGGTGCTTTTTGGTTGTGTGGGATAGATGTATTTTTGTGCAATTTGATTGTGTGGCACTACAACAAATTTGTCTATTAGTGGCATCTAAAATATTGTCAATAAAAATTGCATTTATCTCACTATTAGTATTTGGTGGCGCAAATTCTATCGTGACAACGTTTGTCATGTGTAACTAAATAGTGACGTATTTTATGTGTCATGTATTAATGACAATGTAGTGACGATAATATATAATGTCATCATATGATTTAATTTTTGGTGACAATTAATTGTATCACATAATCTTATAAAATTTTGTCATTAATAATTTATATCATCACCAATTATGAAATACCAGTCAATATACTGGTGACGAAAGCAATATCATAAGAGTGTCAATGATATACTATATTGTAACCTAATATAATAAAATAATAATATTAATGATGATAATTTTGTCACCAAATGATATACATTGCCATTTATTAGTCGAATTGTTATCAATAATGGTATAATATTCACAATGTAAGTGATGAAAGAGATATCATCAAATGACATACTATATCGTCACATAATATGATTATATATTGATGTGAATGACGTCAATATATAAAACTAATTGATGACAATTTTGTCACTAAATCATATGCATCTGTACATACCAAATTAATTGTCACAAATAAGACTATAAATACCAAACTTTGTCCGAATTTACTAAATGTTAAGTTCAAATTTTCAAATGGAATGCAAATTTGAATTTATAAATCGATGTCGTTTTGGACTAATTAATTTGAAAGCTTTGATTGAATTTGGACCAATTTTCCCTACCTGGTCATATTGCTTTTATTTTTTTATGATAAATAAAAATTTTGGGCTTTGGCTCATTACTATTAGATTTATATAATTTTGAATATTTATAATTCTACAATATTTTATCAATTACAAATTAAAAAAATTAAATTTCAAAAAAAAAAAAGAAAACACAAAAAGCCAAAATTCTAAAGGTAAACAAAAAAAAAATGGAAATTTAAAAAACTCCTTTTGCTTTACAAATGTTACAATTTGGTCCTTAGGACCTTATACTTGCTGGTTGGACCAGAGTCGGCCAATCTGGTCATTCCCCACACTGCCTCAATTCATCTCCACCTCACCCTCACCTTGCCCCTAAACCAAACACTAGTCACATACCCACAAATAGTAGAAACAAACAACACCAAGGTTTTTTGCTTCTGAAACGAAGGGGAACCGATGAGAAAAATCAAAAATCATAATCAGCATGGTAATGAAGAATCAAAAATAAAAAACACAAGGGGAAGAGAAAACCCATTTCGGGTTGTTGAGTTGTCGGAGATCTAGTGGTTCACTCGCCCATACGAATGGTGACCATGAAGCCATATTGATCAGACGGAGAATGGCGGCGATTGGGACCGGAAAATGTTTGAACAAAGATTTATTTTTTGGTCGGTTGTTCGAGAATCCGAACCAAGGGATGAAGAGAGGATGAGGCGAGCCTTGTTTTATTGAGAAGACCACTAGTGCTTGCAAGCCGCGGCGGCGATACAGTGGATGGCGGCTACGGGTAGAAGAAGGGGAAGGAAGAAGAGAATGAAAAAAATAAAGAAAAAGAAAACATTAAGAAATGAATAAAATTAGTGGGGCCCACTTATTAAAGAAAATAAATAAATTTGGTTGTTTTTCTTTACGTGAAACATCGAAAAAGATAGAGAGAGAGGAAGATTTTTATATCAGGACGAATACGGGAAAGAAATCCTAGAAATGTGGATGAAATTTACAAATTTTATGAAAAGTTAAAAAATCTATAAGAAAAATTATAAATCTTTTCTTGCAAATGTTGGGTTTGATTATAAAGGATGAAAGAAGGAAAATACTGCAAATCGAGTTTTAATATTTTATTTGGAATTTTGGATCTTGATAATTTACTATGCCAAACTCAATTCTTTCTCTTTAGGGATAAATCTTAAAATTATACATAAATTTTAATATACACATTAAATTTCAATTGTGATTCATATATATACTTGAAGTTTTGAATTTGATTTAATCATATACATTTAAAGAAATAAATAAATAATTTATTTTTATATTAGATAAATATAATTTTTTATATATGCAATATATAAATATAAAATGATGTTATATTAATAATTGTGTTAATAATTTAAAAATTTAATCAAATTAAAATTTTATATATAAAATTATACAAAAACAAAATTCATATATATAATTACATATTAAACCATAATTCATACGTAATTTTGATATTCTTTCTCTCCCATCATTCTCAATAATCAATACAAAGCTGGCGCTGCACCAAAATTAACTTCCTCAATGTTGTTTGCTTTTGCATAAAAATAAAATAAATAAATAAATAAATAAAAGCAATTGGTAACATGGCATGAACAATGTTACAGGAATTTAACTACGTCAATGTTCTTTTCTAAAACCCCAAAAATAAAAATTAAGCTGTTAGTTTATTTCTTTGAATAAGAATTAATAAAGGTTTAAATTTGTTAAAGGTACCTATATTTTTTTTAAAATATAAAATTTTATTCTATACTTTAATTTTGAGAAATTAAATTTATATATATTTTTATTTAAAAATTTGGTTCATTCATACCGATTTACAGGTCAACTAATTTTTAAAAATTTTGAACTTTTTTTAACCTTCAATATTTTGTCATTTTTGGTCCATACCCTTTAAAAGTACATAATTATTTTTAAAAAAAATATAAAAAATAAAAATTCTTTAAAATAAAAAAGAGATTTTTTAAAATATAAAAAAATCCCATAATTCAATGTAATCTAAATCGAACGAGACTAGTTGGACCATGAATTGGTTAGGATATTGATTTGGTGAGAGGTAAAAAAAACTGGTTAACTCGTGAGCTGATACAAACTAGTTGAATTGGGCTAAAAAACCTATTGAACTGATAGTTGAACCGATTTTTATAAATTTTAATCTTTTATTCGCTTTGAACCGGTTAGACTAGTCTTTCTGGGAACCAGTTAGTCAGAACAATTTGAAAATGATTCAACGAATATTTTAGCTCAATTCAACCAGTCTATATCTGTTTGCAGATTAACCAATTTTTTAGTTTCACTAGGTTAATACCACAACCGGTTCTCGATCCAATCAGCCCAACTGATTGGTCTGTTCCAATTTAAATAATATTAAATTTTTATATTTTTATATTTTAAAAATCTTTTTTATTTTTTTTGAAGAGTTTTTATTTTTTTCATAATTTTTATTTTTCATATTTTTATTTAAAACATGAAATTTTTTTAAAAGAATACAAGAACCTTTGACATATTTAAATCATTAATAAATAGAAAAACCCAGAAAAATAATAGGTTAAATTTGTTGACTGACTTATTTGTTAATGCAATGGTATAGTCAAGGTAAAAATTTAATCTGATTTTAATAATTATCATCAACAATGAAATAACATTTTAAAATGATGACAAAAAATGTGTCACATAGTTAACGAAGTAATATAACGTCAAGTGACATGCTAAAATAATGTCATTATGGACTACATTATATATAGAATTACACAAATTAACATTTCAATACACAATGATAATAAGGATTAACCATTTTCCTTTTTTTTTTTTTTTGCAATTCTTGACGCCAAACATTAAGTAACACAATCTCATGATGTTTTTGAAAATCATTATATAAAATCTAAGAGAATTAACAAATAGTGACAAATTATTGTGTTCCGCATGTTAAACCTATTTTTAATTAAAAAAATAACACGTTACCTTTTATATATTATAAATATGAAGAATAAAGTTGTCACAAATAAAACTTATTAATAATTATTAACATAAAGATAATTTTCTTAAAAGTTATTAACATAAAGATAATTTTCTTAAAAGAATATTGTCATACTTTTCTTAAGATGTCACAAAAACATTTTCCACCAAAAATGCCAAGCATATAATGATGCAAATTTATACACATTTGTTGAAATTATCATATATTATCAATAGTTAAATGTGACGAATAGTTGTTTTTGTCACATTTGTGGTAAATTCTATGATGTTATTCTAAATGTCACATAGAAATATCATCACTAATTAATAAATTTGTTGTAGTGTGAGGTGGATTTCAAGTATCTGAGTCATGTTTACTAGAGATTACTAAGGGTGAAATGAATTTAAAATCCTAATAATGAAATTTTGCAAAAGATTATGAATTGTTATATGAGAAAGTAACTAAAATCTTGATAATTATATTTTCTTATTGCTTTTAATTGAAAAATATTTTCTAATGGGAAATGTGGTAAAAGCTCAATAAGTTAAAAGACTAAGTGTTTAACAATTAAGTTAAACTATGAGCCACAAGACATATATTTGAGAGCAAGAGACCTCAATTGTATGTCCCTAATAAAAAAAATTGAATAACAAGTAACATTTGCATAAGGATAAATGATCATATGGGAATTCATACGTAAGTAGGTTATAACCTTAGATTAAAGGTTAGTTGGTACTCCCAAAAGAGAATCTTTAACATGAATACTCATGGTGGGTAAGTCCAGTATGTTATTCTCTAACACATACTCATGTATTGATTTTGACATCCTTATGTCAATGACAACACTTTGTCAACAATCAACTACACATTAGTCTCAATGCGTTATTATTGTCTAAGCCCACAATAATACTTAACTAAAGACCTTTTAAGAATAATCATATTATTCTTAGGACTTTATCATTAATCAGTTTATTTACACACATAGAAAAAGAAAAAGAAACTGAAATAACAATGACAAAGGCTTACATTAACAAAAAAGGTAAAACGAGTATGTGATTACAATCATCTCATGATTGGTCTTTGGGCATACTCTAACAATCTCCCACTAGCACTAAGACCAAACAATCATATATCTAATACCAAGTGACTTAGTGTGACGATCATGCTTTTGCTGTGTTAGAGGCTTTGTCAATAGATCAGTAATGTTGTTATCTGTTGGTACCCTGCATATTTCCACATCTCCTCGACCAATGATTTCTCAAATGAGATGAAAGAACCTAAGCATATGTTTGGATCACTAGTGAGATCTGGGTTCCCTTGCCTGTGCAATGGCTCCGTTGTTGTCACAACGAAGTTCTATAGCATCTGATATGTTAGGCACAATCCCTAGTTTAGATATAAACTTCTTGATCCAAACAACCTCTTTTGCAACCTCACTGGCTGCAATAAACTTGACTTGAGTTTTAGAACCAACTATTGTATCTTGCTTTGAAATTTTCCAGCTCATAATGCCACCATTAAGGTAATACACAAAACTCGGTTGTGATCGTGAGTCATCCTTTTCGGTTTGGAAGCTAGCGTCAGTGTAACCTTTTACACTCAACTCTTCCCCACCTTAATATATAATGAATGTATCCTTAGTTATGTTAAGCACGGGTCTGCTTGCGTGTGAGTCTGTTGGGACAGTAAACACGAGTTTTGATATAGAAGTCCATCACCATGGCAAGAAGACCATATAGCGTAAGACCTAGTCTGGGACTATGGTATTATACGGGGACGTGAAGACTATATAGTGTAAGACTTAGTCATGGTGGCTATGGCATTATATGGGGAAAAAGGACCACATAATGTAAGACCTAGTCTGGGACTATAGCGTCATGTAGGGAAAAAGATAAAGGACGGTTGCGCCAGTACTAGACGATGAGGGGAAAACCTCAAGACATTGAGTTTAGGCAAATCTCTATCATCAAAAACATAATTTACCGAAATGTGGAAGCTCTATGGCTGTTCTTAGATATGTGGAAGCCTTTGGGGCTATTCTTTGATAAGTGGAAGCCTCTATGGTTGTTCTCTATTATACGTGAAGCTTTACAACTGTATCTGTTATGTAGAGCCTTTGTGCCTGATTATGTTAAATGTGCTTTGGTGGTGAAGTCCGTTATACAAGGACGCCTCCATGGCTATCTTATATATGTGTTTGGACGTTTGTGGCTTTCTGATGTTATGTGGATGCCTTTATGGCTATCTAATGTTATGTGGACACCTTTGTGGCTATCTATCTGTATGGTCACCTCTATGGCTATTTTGTGCATGTGTTTGGATGCCTTTTTAGCTATCTATCTATTTTGAAATGAAGACTTTCATGGTTATCTATGTCAAAGGAAAAGTATGCCTTATTAGCGCAGTCTGAAGAATGACCTTATTGTAAATGAACTGATGATAATGTCGATTAAGTGTATTATGAAGGAACAATAGAAGGGAAAATTAATGAGCTTGAAGCAAAGGAAAGCTGATGTTGAATTTTCATGTCGAGGAACGGGTGTAGTCCTTCTTACCCACAAGAATGAGAAGAAGAATAAGAGAGTATGCTACGAGTGTATGACCATGGGTAAGACAAGCGATTCTGAATAAGGTATGGTCTCTAAATAGAATATAATAAAAGAGAATATGGTAATCGCAACCTAGAGATGTAGAGAATAAATTTGGTAAGTATCTTCTAAGAAGAAAGAGGGAAATGTCAAGTATTAGACTTATTAAGATGAAATAGATTAGATACTTATAGTTTATCTTACTAAGTTTTGATGAACTTACTATGAATGTATCTGATTTTAGGAATATAAAAAAGAGTGCACCGGGAGATGATGTCAGGGCTACGCTAGGATGTGACGAACTAGGCTATTATGCATACAGAGGGAGAATGAAAGAAAAAAGAAAGCATAAAGAGAAGGATGTATTGTAACATCTCACACCCGTGCCCCACGCCGGGTCGGAATATGAGGCATTACCTAACTTAAACTTACGAATATAAATATTTTCATAACACCAAAACAAGGTCAGACTAGAACTTTTTCCATTTTACTTATAAACTCCTTAATAAAAGCCTACGAGGCTCAAAACAACCATTGGAACTCATTCGGAATCAATTCGGGTTCTAAAACGAACTCTGAAAATAACACCTAACACAGGGGCACACGCCCGTGTAGGAGGGGCAACACGCCCGTGTGACATTTCAACACTATCGTGCTATTAGCCCGTATAGTTCACACGGCCTAAGCAATACAGGGACACGCTCATGTCCTTTACCCATGTGGAATTAATTCTAATTGCACACCTACAGGGGTTTTCACACTGCCTGGCACAAGCCCGTGTCCTTGGCCCGTGTCTTTCACACGGCTATGACATGTCCGTGTCCTAACCTGTGTGCAAAAACCTGGACATTCTGTTTCTGATGTCAGCAATCCTTAAGGGCCACATGGCCAAGGCACACGCCCGTGTGTTAGGCCGTGCCCTTCACATGGCTAAGACACACGGCCATGTCTCTGCCCATGTGTTTACTACCATACATACTGACTTGAAATTTTTTACGTGCAGGGGACACACGGCCAATTCACACGCCTATGTGACAGACCGTGTGTCACACACGGCCTAGACACACACCCGTGTGCCTACCCGTGTGGACAAAATAAGGCGATTCACCAAGCCTCTTTTCCACCCTTACAAACACTTATTTATATAAGATCAACCAAGTTCAATACCAACATAATGAGCATAACCAAAGCAACCATAACCATTAGAAATTCTCATCATTGCATTGAATAATAATTAGCATTAGCCAACATTCAGGGCCTATACAAAATGAGTATTATATTTCACATATGAGCCAACAGATTATGGCTACTTGACAAAATGCTAAACAAAAGACTCGAGTCCCTGTACATGCCAGTAAACAAAACAATTAAAATAGCTATACCAAGGTCTTGAATGATAGTGTGATCGAATCTTTTGACATTACTAGATCCCCGATGCTAGCTTGGCGGCACTATAAGGAAGGAAAGAAAGGAGGGTAAGCATGTGAGCTTAGTAAGTACATATATGCAAATAAGTGTAATTAAAAGAAAACATATTTGTCAAACGATAAATTGACATGCATAAAAGATGCTTAAAGGAATCTCATTACCGACTCAGGCCCTATCCATGAGTTCAGTCTACGTACCTCATCAAATTTTTGCCAACTCAAACTTTGCGTTACCCGTTGAATGCTCGGAATACTTAGGGATACGTGGGGAATTTTCGTCTAAATGCCATATAAATAGTTAGGGCTACCTCGTGCTATGAAACACTCACATTTGAGCTATTCACGGGCCTTTTTATCAAGTAAGGACCCGGACCCCATGCCTATCATGTAACGTTCGCTTATTGAGCCACTCACGGGTCTGTCCACAAAGTCAGTACTCGGACCCACGTTACCTATAACAATCATCTCATGAACTCAGACTCAACTCATGAGTTCAGACCACATAATTTTCATAACATGCCCCTTCGTATCCTATGCTCTATCGAAGGTTCAACGGGATTTCATATCTAACCGAATAGCATCGCATTTGCTCGGAACGTAATTTACTCAAATAACATGTCATTTACACATTCATGTCAACAAATAAATTTAAAATACATAACAAAAATAAGCCAATTGCACATGTATTTTATCAAAGTATTTTTAAGTAAGCTTCGTTAACACATTATTTACATATGTACTTACCTCGATACAAAATGATAAAGACGAGCTTAATCCTCGTAAACTTTGTTCTTACCTCGATCAAGACCTGAATCACGTTTCTCTTGATCTAAATTAATAAAATTAATTTATTTCATCAGCACATCGATTTAGACACTCAAAAATTCATATTTGGACAAAATGACTATTTTGCCCCTAGACTTTCACAAAATGGCCATTTCACCCTTATGCTCGAAAATTTATTTTTATTGAATTTCTTCACATTATAAGCCTAGCCGAACCCTTTTTATTCTTATAGCAATCCAAAATTTCCACTATTTGACACATTTATCATTTATTTTTCAACTTATACAAAATAGTCCCTAATAGGGTTTTCATGAGAAATCCCTTCACAAAAGTTGTTTATTACCCATCTAAGACTCATATTCTTCCATAAAATTTTGGTTAACAACACACATGCTTTCATGGAAAACCCTAGACTCTTGTCTATCTTGCAAAATAGTTCCCTCATTTGAAAGCTCATGCTTCAAGGGGTCCAAAAATGTAAAAATCATTAAGAGAACTCATGAGAATCACTTACTTGCAAAGGCTTAGAGTTGCTGAAATTTTGAAGCTCAAAAACCCCTCTAATGGCTGAAAATTTCGGTGGTAGGAGAATAGAATGAAAGGATGAAGTCATCTTGTCTTATTTTATTTAATTAAGTCACCAAACCGCCTAAATTTTTTGACTTTTTGACCAATTTGTTCCCTATGGCTGGCCAGCCTAAGAATTAAGGGGTTTAATTGCTCTTTAAGGCCCCCAAATTAGGTTACATGGCAGTTTAACACCTTTAGCCAATAATTTAAGACTTTTTCACATTATGCGATTTAGTCATTTTTTCGAAATTAAGCAAGCAACCGTTAAAATTAATTTACCAAAATTTTCATGTACTTATCTAATCATGCTACAATACATAAAATAATATAAAAAAATAATTTCTTAAACCTTGAGTTAGTGGTTCTGAAACCACTATTCTGACAAGCACTAAAATCGGGCTGCTACAATTCTCCCTCCTTTAGAGATTTTCGTCCCCGAAAATCTTACCTGTAAAAAGGTTTGGATACTGACTTTTCATGATTTCTTCAGGTTCCCATGTGGCCTCTTTAACCCCATGTCTTTGCCATAACACTTTCATAAGGGAATGCTCTTATTTCTCAGTTGCTTAACTTCTTGAGCTAGGATCTTAACAGGTTCCTCACCATAAGACATATCCGATCTAATCTCTACTTCAGTCGGAGAAATCATATGTGAAGGGTCGGAGCAGTATCAGCATAGCATGGACACATGGAATACGCCATAGATCTTTTCCAATTCCAGTGGTAAGGCTAACCGATAAGCTACCGGCCCGACTCTCTCGATCATTTCATAAGGTCTGATAAAACGCGGACTCAGTTTACCCTTTTTACCAAATCTAAGAACTTTCTCCACAGGGATACTTTCATAAATACCTTATCACTGACTTGAAACTCGATCTCTTTTCATTTCAAATCTGCGTAGGATTTCTGTCTATCCGAAGCAGCCTTTAAACAATCACGAATCACCTTAAATTTTTCTTTGGTCTCTTTAACTAAATCGACCCCGTGAATCTGATTCTCTCTAAGCTCAGTCCAATACAAAGGAATTCGGCACTTACGCCCATACAACGCTTCATAAGGTGCCATCTTTAAACTCGACTGAAAGCTGTTGTTGTAAGTAAACTCCACCAGCAGCAAATACTTTTCCCAACTGCCATGAAATTCCAATACACAACATCGGAGCATGTCTTCTAAGGTCTAAATTACTCTCTCTGATTGGCCATCGATTTGCGGGTGGAAAGCTATACTATT
This sequence comes from Gossypium anomalum, assembly GCA_025698475.1. Taxonomy (NCBI): domain Eukaryota; kingdom Viridiplantae; phylum Streptophyta; class Magnoliopsida; order Malvales; family Malvaceae; genus Gossypium; species Gossypium anomalum. The sequence continues at coordinate 39,503,963 of CM046959.1, read as the reverse complement.
AAACTTTTTACCCAAAGCTTCTTGGAGCTTTTCCCAAAACCTATAGGTAAATCTCAGGTCCCTATCCGAAATAATTGGGAAGGGCACCCCGTGTAGCTTTACAATTTCAGAAATATATAGCCCTGCTAGCTTATCCAGTGAGTAATCCGTACGTACCGGAATAAAATGAGCCGACTTTGTCAGTCGATCAACCACAACCCATACCGCATCTTTCTTCCTTGGTGTTATTGGCAAACCCGTTACGAAGTCCATAGTAATCCGATCCCACTTCTATTCTGGGACCATGACAGGCTAAAGTAAACCTAAAGGTACTTGGTGCTCGACCTTTACTTGCTGACATATTAAGCATTTGGATACAAACTTCGAGTATCTCTTTTCATCCCTAGCCACTAATACATTTTCTTTAAATCGTTGTACATTTTCGTACTCCCGAGGTGTACTGATAAACAGCCATTATGTGCCTCATCTAAAATTTTTCAAATCAACTCGGTGTCCTTAGGAACACAAATCCTTTCCCGAAATCTCAAGCAACCATCGGAACCAATCTAAAAATTTGATTCAACATCTGATTCACACAGGGTTTTCTTGGATAGTAATTCACTGTCACTCTTCTGAACCTTACAAATTTCTTGAAGAAACGTCGGTCTAGCTTTTAACTCTGCCAGAACCGAACCATCCTCTGACAAGGTCAATCGGGCGTTCATTGCTCTCAATGCAAACAATGATTTCCTACTTAATGTATAGGCGACCACATACGCTTTTCCCAGATGGTAATCTGTAATTAACTCATAATCTTTTAATAATTTCAACCATCTCCGTTGTCTCAGATTTAAATCCTTCTGGGTCATTAGGTACTTAAGACTTTTATGATCAGTGTATACATGGCATACCTCTCCGAACAAATAATGTCGCTAGATCTTCAAGGCAAACACTAAAGCGGCCAACTCTAGATCGTGTGTTGGATAGTTCTTCTCGTGAGGTTTCAATTGTCGCGAGGCATAGGCCACAACTTTTCCCTCTTGCATAAGTATGCATCCCAACCCATTTAGGGAAGCATCATTATAAATCACGAACTCTTTTCTTGATTCAGGTTGTACTAGTACTAGAGCCTCGGTTAACGACACCTTCAACTTCTCGAAACTCTGCTGACACTTATTTGACCATTGAAACTTAGCTCCTTTTTGCAGAAACCTTTTCATGGGAGTCGCAATCATAGAGAGATCCTTTACAAATTGCCTGTAATAACCGGCCAGCCCTAAAAAGCTTCTAACTTCAGTCACATTACTTGGCGGTTTCCATTCAACAATAGTAGAAACCTTGCTGGGATCAACCCTAATACTATCATTCGAGACAATATGGCCCAAAAAGCCGACTTCTCTAAGCCAAAACTCACTTTTGCTAAATTTAGCATACAACTGATTGCCCCTTAGAGTCTGCAAAACGGTTCTCAAATGTTCGGTATGTTCTACCTCGTCTCTAAAGTAGATCAAGATATCATCGATGAGTACAACTACAAACTTATCTAGATATGGTTGAAATACTTTATTCATTAAATCCATAAACACGGCGAGAGCATTTGTTAAGCCGAAAGGCATGACGAGAAACTCATAGTGGCCATACCGCGCCCTAAAAGCGGTTTTAGGCACATCTGCTTCTTTAACTCGTAGTTGATAGTATCCAGATCTCAAGTCTATTTTAGAAAACCATGCTGCTCCCTTCATTTGGTCAAACAAGTCGTCAATTCGTGGCAACGGGTATTTGATCTTGACCGTTCTCTTATTTAACTGCCGGTAATCTATACATAACCTCATAGATCCATCTTTCTTTTTCACAAATAACATCGGAGCACCCCATGGTGAAAAGCTTGGTCTCACGAAACCCTTGTCAGTCAATTCTTGCAATTGTGACTTTAGTTCTTTCAGCTCAGTTGGGGCCATCCGATACAAAGTAATCGAAATAGGCGTGGTCCCTGGCATTAGTTCTATGCTAAATTCAACTTCTCTAATAAGGGGTAACCTAGGCAATTCTTCCAGGAATACATCCCCATAATCCCTCACAACTGGCACTAACTCAACTTTCAACTCAGACTCCTTAGTGTTTATTACAACAGCCAAATAAGCTTCACATCCTTTCCTCAAATATTTTTGGGCAGACATTGAGGATATCACCATAGGTAAGTTCCCTGGCTCACCTGATTCAACCCAAAGGGTTTCACCATTCTCACATTTGAATCTAATAGTCTTTTGTCTACAGTTTATTACATCATCATGGAATGTCACCAGTCCATACCCAATATAACATCAAACTCATTGAATGGTAACATCATCAAATAGGCTGGAAAACAATGACCTTTAACTACTAAAGGACATTTCTTACATACTTTGTTGACTATCACATGTTTGCCTAATGGGTTTGCCACTTTAATCATAAACTCCATAGACTCAACAGGCATAGTCGTGCTAGACACTAACTTCATGCACACATACGAATGAGTAGAACCAGGATCAATCAAAGCAATAACAATATTATTATAGAGAGAAAATATACCGGTGATCACATCAGGAGAGGATGCATCTTCACGTGCGCGTATGGCATAGGTCCTAGCCGGAGCTCTAGCTTCAGACCTTACGGTGGTGTCTCTCGTCATATTCTTGCTGCCAACCCTAGTTCCAACATTCTTTTGAGGCCTTCTTTTAGAATTTGTGCCACTTGGCCTTGTACCTTGAAATTTCTCTTTGTCAGTCATCTTCGGGCAATCTTTAATAAAGTGGTCTTGAGAACCACATTAGAAATAGGATCCATCATTCATTCTACACTTGCAGAAGTGGTTTCTACCATAATGTTGGCACTCTGGTTTGGAAGATCTGACATTGCCCACACTCGCCACTGATGTCGCCCGAGACTTAAAATCTGAATCTTGCTTCTTAAGATCTCGATGCGAATGTCCAGCAGATGCGTGCGAACGAGAGTAGATGTCTCTAGATTTCTTAGACTGAGATGGAAATGGCTTGCTCACATGCCCCTTCCTTGCATCTCTAGTTTCAGCTTCGGTTTTCTTCTTTTCGTTGATTAATTCCTTGGCTTTTTAGGCCCGATCAACAAGTACTACGAACTCTTTCAACTCAAGGACGCCCACTGACAGTCTAATGTCCTCATTAAGTCCGTCTTCAAACCTTCAACACATCTTAGCCTCGGAGGATACACACTTCCGGGCATACTTACTGAGTCGGATGAACTCTCTTTCAAATTCAGTAACTGTCATGCGACCTTGTTTCAAGTCGAGAAATTCTTTACGCTTTTGATCCATAAACCTTTCACTGATGTATTTCTTCCGGAATTCCTCTTGAAAGAATTCCCATGTGACCCTTTCGTGAGGTACCACTAAGACTAACATCTTCCATCAGTAATATGCCGAGTCTCTCAATAACGATATGGCACACTTCAAACATTCTTCAGGAGTGCAAGATAATTCATCAAATACCCTGATGGTATTCTCAAACAAGAATTTCACCTTTTCAGGGTCATCATCTTTATTAGCACGGAACTCCTCGGCTCCATGCTTTCGGATCTTATCCACTAGAGGTCTATTCCGCCTCTAAAAGTCTATACCTTGGGGTACTACGGGGACAAATTGAGGGATCGGTGAGGGTGGAGGGGTTTGAGCATTCAGGTTCACTCGGACGAACTCTGTGTACCACTTATTCATCATGTAGAGAAAGGACTCCCGAGCCCCTTCTTCTCCTCCCTGACTAATCGTGGGAGGTCGATTATTAGATGGCACCGCCTTTTTGGTAGGAGCCGGAGCATTACTTTCTACATCGTCTGTCATAGCTCGATCGGGATCCATTACTATATGAAAACACAATTTAAAAAAAAAATCAGGAGTCGTTACACTATCACAATTTATTTATGGCATGTATAGTTAGGCTTGTACTCAAGCTATGTTAGTCTGAGAATCGGCTAAACCATAACTCTGATACTACTAAAGGTAACACCTCACACCCGTGCCCCATGTCGGGTCGGAATATAAGGCATTACCTAACTTAAACTTACGCATATAAATATTTTCATAACACCAAAACATGGTCAGATTAGAACTTTTTCCATTTTACTTATAAACTCCTTAATGAGAGCCTACGAGGCTCAAAACAACCATTGGAACTCATTCGGAATCAATTCGGGTTCTAGAACGAACTCTGAAAATAACACTTAACACAAGGGCACACGCCCGTGAGGGAGGGGCAACACGCCCGTGTGACATTTCAACACGGTCGTGCTATTAGCCCGTGTGGTTTATACGGCCTAAGCAATACAGGGATACGCCTGTGTCCTTTACCCATATGGAATTAATTCTAAATCCACACGTACAGGGGCTTTCACATGACCTGGCACACGCCCGTGTCCTTCACATGGCTATGACACGTTCGCGTCCTAACCCATGTGCAAAAACCTAGACATTCTATTTCTGACGTCAGTAATCCTTAAGGCTACATGGCCAATGCACATACCCGTGTGCTAGGTCATGCCCTTCACACGGCTAAGACACGCGACCGTGTCTCTACCCGTGTGTTTACTACCATGTATACTGACTTGAAATTTTTTACGTGCAGGGGACACACGGCCAATTCAGACACCTATGTGGCGGACCGTGTGTCACACATGGCCTAGACACACGCCCGTGTGCCTACCCGTGTAGACAAAATAAGGCTATTTACCAAGCCTCTTTGCCATCCTTACAAACACCTATTTATATAAGATCAACCAAGTTCAATACCAACATAATGAGCATAACCAAAACAACCATAACCATTAGAAATTTTCATCATTGCATTGAATAATAATTAGCATTAGCCAACATTAAAGGCCTATACAAAATGAGTATCATATTTCACATATGAGCCAACACATTATGGCTACTTGACAAAACGCTAAACAAAAGACTCGAGTCCTTATACATGCCAGAAAACAAAACAATTAAACTAGCTATACCAAGGTCTTGAATGATAGTGTGATCGAAGCTTTTGACGTTACTGGATTTCCAATGCTAGCTTGGCGACACTATAAGGAAGGAAAGAAAGGAGGGTAAGCATGGGAGCTTAGTAAGTACATATATGCAAACAAAGTGTAATTAAAAGAAAACATATTTGTCAAACGATAAATTGACATGCATAAAAGATGTAAACCACTTAGGCTTCTCGATCTTGTTCTTCCTTTCATTCATGTATGCTTAAAGGCATCTTATCACTGACTCAGGCCCTATCCATGAGTTCAGTCTACATACCGTATCAAATTTTCGCCAACTCAAACTTCGCGTTACCCGTTGAACGCTCAAAATACATAGGGATACGTGGGGAATTTAGGTCTAAATGCCATATAAATAATTAGGGCTATCTTGTGCTATGAAACACTCACATTTGAGCTACTCACGAGCCTTTTTATCAAGTAAGGACCCAGACCCCATGCCTATCATGTAACGTTCGCTCATTGAGCCACTCACGGGTCTGTCCACAAAGTCAGTACCCGGACCCACGTTACCTATAACAATCATCTTATGAACTCAGACTCAACTCATGAGTTCAGGCCACATAATTTTCATAACATGCCCCTTCATATCCTATGCTATATCGAAGGTTCAACGGGATTTCATATCTAACAGAATAACATCGCATTTGCTCGCAACGTAATTTACTCAAATAACATGTCATTTACACATTCATGGCAAAAAATAAACTTTAAATACATAACAACAATAAGCCAATTGCACATGTTTTTTATCAAAGTATTTTTAACTAAGCTTTGTTAGCACATTATTTACATATGTACTTACCTCGATACAAAATGATGAAGACGAGCTTAATCCTCGTAAACTTTGTTCTTACCCTAATCAAGACCCGAATCACGTTTCTCTTGATTTAAATTAATAAAATTCATTTATTTCATTAGCATTTCAATTTAGACACTCAAAAAATTATATTTGGGCAAAATGACTTTTTTGCCCCTAGACTTTCACAAAATGACTATTTTACCCCTATGCTCAAAAATTGATTTTTATCATATTTATTCATATTATAAGCCTAGCCAAACCCTTTTTACTCTTATAGCAATCCAAAATTTCCACTATTTGACATATTTATCATTTATTTTTCAACTTATACAAAATAGTCCTTAATAGAGTTTTCATGAGAAATCCCTTCACAAAAGTTGTTTATTACCCTTCTAAGACTCATATTCTTCCATAAAATTTCGGTTAACAACACACATGCTGTCATGGAAAAACCCTAGACTCTTGTCTATCTTGCAAAATAGTTCCCTCATTTGAAAGCTCATGCTTCAAGGGGTTTAAAAATGTAAAAATCATTAAGAGAACTCATGAGAATAGTTACTTGCAAAGGCTTAGAGTTGCTAAAATTTTGAAGCTCAAAAACCCCTCTAATGGCTGAAAATTTCAGTGGTAGGAGAATAGAATGAAAGGAAAAAGTCATCTTGTCTTATTTTATTCAATTAAGTCACCAAACCACCTAATTTTTTTAACTTTTTCACCAATTCTTAGGGGGTTTAATTGATCTTTAAGGCTCCCAAATTAGGTTACATGGCAATTTAACACCTTTAGCCAACAATTTAAGACTTTTGCACCTTATGCAATTTAGTCCTTTTTTCGAAATTAAGTAAGCAATCGTTAAAATTAATTTACCAAAATTTTCATGTACTTATCTAATCATGCGAAAATACATAAAATAATATAAAAAATAACTTCTTAAACCTCAGGTTAGTGGTTTCGAAACCACTATTTTGACTAGCCCCAATATCGGGCTGCTACATGTATGAAGTGTTTTAAGGCTATGTGATAACGTCTAAGCTATGCAAAAAGCCATTGGGAAAAGTTAAAGTCTGCACATAAGATAATAAGTAATACTTTGAATACATATAATAGAAAAGGGCGAAGTCTTAATTAATGATCTGTGTAGTTTATTTTAGAATGTAAAGGCAAACATACATTGTTCAAAGAGTTAATCATATATATATATATATATATATATATATATATATATATATATATGAGGTATTTTAAGAAAAAGATATTAAAGAAATTTTATTAAGTCATTGCTTATCTAGTACTTAGGTGAATAGAAGAGTCTAGGTTACAACTGTTTTAGGAAGTGACACCCAATGCTCGGATCTAGATAATCAGGTCGGGTGGAAGGCGTTACACATGTAACTATTGTTGATGAATTTCATTTTTGGCCCATATGGCCACTGTAAGTTACATGGTCTGTTCATGCGATTGTGTGACTCCAACTCCACACAACCTTAGTCTGTTACACGGTTCATCCACACGGTCGTGTGTTTACACCCTCATAGGGCTCCAACCATTCACACAGCTAGGGGACATGGACGTGTGATCCCTATTTTTCAAAATTGCCCACCATTTTATAATAGTTTCAAAATGATCCTTGATTGATACTGGGTTAATTTTAGAACTTTCATAAGCTCGATTTAAACCCGATTTTAATTGTATTGCATGATTTACATGTTCATACGAGACTATTTGATATGGAATTGAAATTTGAATCATGAATTGTGTGTAACTATTCTGTAATTGTCAGTAGTATTTTATCACTCGAGTCCAGCGATCGGACCGAGTGAGGATTTTTACAAGCATGGTTAAGGCACTGGTCGAAACAGAAACAATGCCACATTCAATAATATGAATTCTTATAACTAGAATATTTGTTTGTAAGGGACACTATCCAAGTGAAAATGAAGTGTAGACAATCCAATCACAAAGATGGTCAAGGTACTTAAATTCTAGCTAGTTGGAGACAAAGTAAAGTCTAAAGGATGGGATATTTGGATATCACGGGTGGAAAAGTAGGGATTGAATTTCTCAAGGGCATCATTGGTTTCAAAGCAATCGGCTATAGAAGGGGAAGGGTTGGTATTAGAAGATGCACCTTAGCATGTTTCTTATTGGGACGCTTATGGGAGGTACGAGGAGGCATGGTTAACTAAGGATAAATAGATGGCTAAAAATAATGTATGTGCAAAAAGAGAGCATATCCAAGCATTTGATACCCCCAATAGCAACAATTTTGATGCATATGATGAATTTTGAAAAACTATGCAAAATGATGAATGAAAAAAAATAAAAGAAGTATCAATATGAAATTCGAAAAATTATTACGACATATGATGTACAAGAAAAGTATATATAGATGAAGTCAAAAGGTATGTAAAATATATAAAAGAATAAATATATATATGAAAGTATTTTTTATAAACATAATATATATAAATAGAATATGTATATAAATATAAATATAAACATAACATATATGTCGAGGCCATTTTTAAATCGAGTTTTGGAAAATGGGAATCGACTTTAAGAAAAAACGAAAACGGGAGTCGCCACCAATCTTTTTAGGTATGATTGGATCACCTTATAAAATGTTTTGTTTTAAAACATTAATTTTGGTCTACGAAAGTCGAGAACACGGGTTCGGGAGTCGGTTACGTACGACGAAGGGTTAACACCCTCGTAACGCCCAAAAATTGGTACCTAATTGATTATCAAAATGTCTTTAATGTCGGAGATTTGAAAATTTTAAGATACAATCCTTTTTTAATATTTTTGATTTTCAAAATTATGGATCACTTGTATCAAATGGATCAAAATATTACATCCAATAAGTTGGGACACAATATTTTTAAGATATTTGACACTAAGTTAGCCTTTTTGGAATTCCATATCTCGAAACAACGAAATGCCATATCCAGTAAGTTAGGACATAACACCTTGAAATTCTGAGACAGTTGCTTGCACTTTGAAAACCTTAAAAACTTAGAAGGGTGCCTGACCATACGAACTCAACGAGAAAAATTGCAACCCAGTAAGTTAGGGCACTACTTTTCTCGAAGCTTCCAAACACCAAGCATTGCCTTTTTATTTTTATTTTGAAAACTTTGGAATCTTGTTTTTTAATAATTCATGAGGATGACATATCATTATAAAATAACATACAAGATAACATATTATCATAATAGGTGAGTAAAAGCATGGATTTAAACAAATTTTAAACAATGGACATGGCAAATTTAAAACATGTAAAACATTCATACAAAATAATATACGACATACATTAAAAATGAATAAGTAAGCATATAAACTTATAAGGTATAACTCTATATACATTTTAATAAATAAAAAAAACGATGCATAGCATACAATTTAACATAAACATGCCTAAAATAATACCAACATACATGTCAATTCTAAAATACAACTTTTAACAATAATTACAAAATAACATTATAAATGATATGTAAGATTTAATCAACTAAACAATATCAAAATAAGATAAATACAAAGATAAATACGTAAAAAAAATAAAAAAATAGAAATAAGACATTTAAAAGTATAATATAAAAATGATAAAAGAGAACCCCCCTGTTTAAATAATGATACCTACATATAAGCTATATTATAAAGTATAATAACTATATATAAAAATGTATTAAGAATTAATATTACATTTATTTATAAAATTTTAAAGATGTATATAACTAATAAAATAAAATAATATATATTTTATAATAAAATAAAGGTAATGTAAGGAAATATAATATAATATATAGTGTATAATATAATTTACTAATAAAAGTATATAATTATATAATATAATGAGTATAATATAATGTATATAACATAATATATAAAAAAAGAAAAATATCATGATATATAGCAAAATATAATATGTAATAAAAATATATAAATAGAATATGATGAAATATAATATGATAAGGGATATAATAATAATATAATAAGTATTTTTCATATAAAAATATAGTAAAATAAATAGTCTATAACATAAAAATAATAAAATATATAATACAAATATATTTTAAAAATGTATAATAATAATCTAACAAATAATATATACTACTTTATGTAATCTATATTAAAAATATATAAAGTATTTAATATAGAAAGGATTAAAGTTGAATTTAATTAAGATCTGGGGTTAATTTGTAAACTAATAAAAAATTTGGACTTAATTAAAACACAAACTAAAAGCCGAGGAACTCATTGGGTAATTAAACCCTAATCTCAAAACGACGTCGTTTCCCTGGAATTAATTTTCAAAAGGGCGCTAGAATTAAATTGGAATAAATACAAAAGATTGGGGCTAAATTTAAATAAAAATAAAATGAAATTAAAAATATCTAAAATACAAAAGGGTCGATTGGGCAATTAATCCTTTTATCAAAAATGCGCGGATCCTTCCCGGGTAAACGGGTCAACGCGCGGATCCTAATGCTTCGAAACGACGTCGTTTTTAGGCTTATTGAATTAAGCTAAAATGGTGCCGTTTCACTGATGTTATAAAAGTAAAAAAAAAACCTTTAAACCCTTATTTTAAACACCCAGCAGAAAAAAAAGAGAGAGAAAGTTCTCAAATTCTCTCAGAGCTCTGGCCAGTGGCCGTCCTGGCTCGTCCCAGAGCACCACCACCTTTGGCCACAAGTGCTTCATGCGCCACCGTATACAGCGGCCAGAAATCGAAATGTCTTGATTTCACAAAGAGATTTCAACGGTAAACTCTATACCGCTCTATTTTAATGATACTTGCATGTTATTTAGAGAAGAATAAAAAAAGGATATATCACCTGTTTCTTGATAAAATCGGTCTGCTTTTATTATATATGTGTCTTTTTGTATAAAAAAAAGTAACTTTTACAGATTACAAAAGGGTTTTTTATAGCCCTCTGCAGATTATTGTATTTTGGGGAAAGAAATCCTTAATTTATTTCCATATTTTTTTAATCTGCATGCTGTGTTCTTTCTTTCCATATTTATTCCTCGTCTGTCGCGATTTCTTTCCCTTGTTTGTAGGTGAGTGCAAGGATCTCGGTGACGAGATAAGGCTGAGGTATGGCACGCTGATGAAGGCGATGATCTTGGCGATGGTCATGCTATTCGTGATGTGATTCGGGGCCATACAAAGGGACGACCGGTGATCGGGGCATTGATGGGCATTGAAGGCCCTTGGGACAACCCATTGAATGGTGGCCTCGATTCGGGGTTTAGACGGACGCTTCCCGAAACTTCCAGAAAACGTTGCGACGCTAGGAGGGAAAGGAAGAAACCCTAGGGTCTGATTTGGGGTCCGTGTGTTTGGGGCTTATTGGGCCTGCTAAAATTTTGGGCCATGGGTTGTGGTGTATTGGGTCACCAGTGGCGGGCTATGGGGTAGTTGGGTTTAAGTTATGCAAGATTCTGCTTTGGGTAGTGCTTACAGTATTAAACCAAAACATTTGGACTTTATAATTGGACTTTTAAATGGACATCTTAAATAAATAAATATTTATTTAATTCTTTTATTCTATTTTCAGCCCGGTCAAATTTGGGCTACTACAGCTGCCCCTCTTTGCTCATTGCTGTGTAACAGGAATCGAGCAAAGACTCATAGAAAGACCAAATTTGTTTGGCCTTATCATATTATAGTCCTTAATCTGCTCATTGCAAACTCAAAACTGTCCTGTTGATATCTTCGATCTACTCTCCGTCGAACACAGAGACGCTAAATTTGTTTCTTCGATTTGTTCCCCGACCATACAAAGATGCCAAATCATCTTAGATTTGCTTCAGCGTAAGCTCGCGAAAGCCAAATCAGCTATGTCTTTAATTTGTTCCTTGTAAGCACAAGGATGCCAAATCATCTTGGATCTATTTGAGAACATCTGAGAGTCAAATCTGCTATGTCCTCGATTTGCTCCTTGTAAACACAAGAATGCCAAATCATCTTGGATCTACTTCAGTATAAACCTCTGAAGGTTAGATCTGCTATGTGTCTGCCCTCCGTCGAATATGGAGACGCCAAACTTCGATTTGTCCTCTAACAATACAGGGATGCCAAATCATCTTAGACTTGCTTCAACGTAAACATGTGAAAGCCAAATCAGCCATGTCTTTGATTTGTTCCTTGTAAGCACAAGGATGCCAAACCATCTTGGATCTATTTGGGAACATCTGAGAGTCAAATCTTCTATGTCCTCTATTTGCTCCTTGTAAACACAAGAATGCCAAATCATCTTGGATCTACTTCAGTATAAACATCTGAAGGTTAGATCTGCTATGTGTCTGCCCTCCGTTGAATATGGATACGCCAAACTTTGATTTGTCCTCTGACAATACAGAGATGCCAAATCATCTTAGACTTGCTTCAACGTAAACACGTGAAGGCCAAATCAGCTATGTCTTCAATTTGTTCCTTGTAAGCACAAGGATGCCAAATCATCTTGGATCTACTTCAGTATAAACATCTGAAGGTTAGATCTGCTATGCTGCGGCCTATTACCCTACTGCTCAAGAGATTAAGGCGCGCCATCTTTGATAACCTGTAGAATGATTATGCCTGATAATTAGGATGCTATGATCGAAATAAGTCGAATGTTCCTAATTAAACATGCTATGACGCAAAAATGTTATGAATATGACCCCTATCCTAGACGTCATCACTCATTTCTTCAAAGTATTACTCTTGCTCAGCCTGTAGGCCTATACCCTTCCTCAAATGCTATGATCCACTGAGGACGTCTGCAAAATAATCTTCCCTAGAATTGAATCATTGGTTTTGTCCATTTTCCTTTTGGACTGGAAGAAAGAAATTCCTCGAGTTCCTTCGTTCCTTACTTATGTGAATTTCTTGAACAATTGTCCTGTTTTAGTTTCTTTTACTATCTAGAAATTCCAAAGTAATGCACAAAACTTCGTTTGTGAAGATATTTTAGTTCATCTATCATTATTTCAATGCAACATACTTAAAGAATAATGGAAGATGAATAAATCTTTAACAATAATTGGATTTAAATGAATTCTCAAAAATACAAAGGAAATAAATCTAATAGCATATCTTTGAGAAGAAATAGAATCTAAAGATAGCAAACAGGATAAAAAAAATTAATAGATGCTCTAGATATCGCCGCTTAGCGTCTATACACTAGCTCGATGAAATCTTTCTTGAGTTCAACATGTGTTTAAAAGATCCAAAGTACTTTTTTGGTGCCCCAATATACAACGTGCTTTACTCTTTGTTGGGTAGCAAGATTACTGTATGCCTTTCAAAATTTGAGCTGCCCTTTCGGGTTTTCAACTCAAAACCCTTTTGGTCACAAAGCGCCCTTCGCGGGTTTTCACTTTGGCCTCTCCATTTTTTTTTGGTGAAAATTCAAGGCGCCCTCTGCAGGTTTTCACCTTGGATTCTCCTCTCCTTTAGACAAAGTACTTTTTGACTGAGTCTGAATTCACTGGATTAGGTAAACTCTTCCCATCCATTTCTGTCAAAATCAATGCTCCTCTAGAGAAAGCCTTCTTCACGACGTATGGCCCCTCCCAATTTAGCATCCATTTTCCTCTAAAGTCCTTTTGAATGGGAAGGATCTTTTTTAGCACGAGGTCCCCCTCATGGAATTCTCTTGGGTGAACCTTCTTATCATAAGCTCGTATCATGCGTTTCTGATACATCTGACCATGTCGGATAGCTTTTAGCCTCTTTTCCTCAATCAAGTTTAACTGGTCATATCGGGATTGAACCCATTCAGCTTCATCTAACTTTATCTCTGTCAAAATTCGAAGGGAAGGTATTTCTACTTCAATAGGTAGCACTGCTTCCATCCCATAAACTAACGAGAACGGGGTTGCCCCAGTAGAGGTTCTGATAGATGTTCGATAAGCCAGGAGTGCAACTCATGCCAATCTCTATAAGTCTCAGTCATCTTTCCAACTATTTTCTTAATGTTCTTGTTGACGGCCTCCACTGCCCCATTCACTTTTGGACGATAAGGAGAAGAATTATGATGCTTGTTCTTGAACTGGTCGCAAACCTCTGCTATAGTTTTGTTGTTCAAATTCAATGCATTGTCGGATATGATCTTCTCAGGCATTCCATACCGACAAATGATCTCCTTCTTCAAAAATTGACTTACAGCTAACTTAGTAACATTCGCATAAGAAGTGACCTCTACCCATTTTGTAAAGTAGTCAATTACCACGAAGATAAACCGATGTTCATTCGAAGCTTTCGGTGATATTGGTCCAATGACATCCATGCCCCACATGGAGAAAGGCCATGGAGAAGTTATAACATGTAAAGGTGAAGGTGGTACATGAATTTTGTCCCCATAAATCTAACACTTATGGCATTTCTTGGCATAGTTGATACAGTCCCCTTCCATGGTGGCCCAATAATAGCCAAACCTCATGACTTGCCTTGCCATCGTGAACCCATTTGCATGCGTCCCACAAACCCCTTCATGAACTTCTTCTAAAATTAGCTTAGCTTCCACAGCATTGACACATCTCAAAGTATTTAGTCTTTCCTTCTCTTGTACAGGATATCCCCATCCAAGACATAGTTGCAAGCTAACCTTCTCAAGGTTCGTTTGTCACTTTCAGTTGCCTATTCTGGATATTTACGATCTCTTACATATCGCAATATATCCTGATACCAAGGGTTATCATCCTTTTCTTCTTCTTCAATGTTGCAACAGCTAGCTGGAACCTCGTAGACGCTCACTTGAATTGGTCTCACCTCTTCTTCTTTATTTGCCTTAATCATTGAGGCCAAGGTTGCTAAAGCATCTGCCATCTGATTTTCGTCCCGTGGGAGATAATTGAAGGTGATGTCATCGAACTCCTCAAGTAACCCCAAAACTATCTTTCGATAATTAATCAATTTAGGGTCCCTTGTCTCCCATTCATTTCTGAGCTGATAAATTACCAACGCAGAATCTCCACATACTTCTAGGGTTTTTATTCCTCGCTCTATGGCTGCTTGAAGTCCCATGATGCATGCTTCATACTCAGCCATATTATTCGTGCAATCAAAGTCCAACTTGCATGTGAATGGGTTATGATCGCCTTTGGGGGATACCAAGACTGCCCTAATTCCGTTTCCAGCTGCATTAGAAGCCCCATCAAAATTGAGTCTCCATGGAGAATCTTCGGCCATCGCTATACACATTAATTCCTCATTTGGAAAATCAAAGTTCAATGGCTCATAATCCTCTAGAGCTCTACTGGCCAAGAAGTCAGCTACCGCACTTCCTTTTATAGCATTCTGACTTACGTAGACTATATCAAACTCTGAAAGTAAAATTTGCCATCTTGCCATTCTCCCATTTAGAGCCGTTGACTCCATCATGTGTTTCAATGGATCCAGCTTTAAGATGAGCCAAGTGGTATGGTATAACATGTACTGTCTTAATCTCCGAGTGGTCCAAATCAGTGCACAACACAACTTTTTAATTGGTGAATATCTCATTTCACAGTCAGTGAATTTTTTACTGAGATAATAAATTGCCTTCTCTTTTTTCCCCGACTCGTCATGTTGACCAAGCACACATCCCATAGAATTACTGAACACTGACAAATACAGTATTAACGGTTTATCTGGGCTAGGTGGGGATAATACCGGAGCATTCAACAAATAGTGCTTGAACTTTTCAAAAGCATTCTGGCATTCCTCATCCCAAGTACCTTGATTGTGTTTTCTGAGGAGGCGAAAGATAGGATCGCATTTCTCAGTCAGTTGTGAAATGAACTGAGAGATGTAATTCAACCTTCCTAGGAATCCTCGAACTTCCTTCTAAGTATGTGGTGGAGGTAACTCTCGTATGGCTCTGACCTTGTCTGAGTCGACTTCAATTCCCTTTTCACTGACTACGAAGCCTAATAACTTTCCCGATCTGGCTCCAAAGGTACACTTTGCTGGATTGAGCTTCAACCGAAATTTTCTCAACCTCAAGAATAGTCTTCTTAAGACCTCAATGTGCTCTTTTTCTGTATGCGACTTGGCAATCATATCATCAACATACACCTCAATATCCTTATGCATCATGTCGTGAAACAAGTTCACCATGGCTCGTTGGTATGTTGCCCCTGCATTCTTCAGTCCAAATGGCATTACTTTGTAACAAAAGGTGCCCCACAAGGTTATGAAGGTAGTTTTATCCATGTCTTCTAGATGCATCTTTATCTGATTGTATCCTGAGAAGCCATCCATGAAAGAGAACAACGAATATCCCGCTGTATTGTCTACTAAAGTGTCAATGTGTGGCAAAGGAAAATTATCCTTTGGGCTTGCTTTGTTCAGATCTCTGTAATCAACACACATTCGTACCTTCCTATCCTTCTTTGGAACAGGCACGATGTTAGCTACCCATTCGAAGTACTTTACTTCTTGCAAGAATCTTGCATCAAACTGTTCCTTGACTTCATCCTTTATTTTCAGAACAATATCTGGCCTCATTCTTCGCAACTTCTGTTGGACTGGCTTACAATCTTGTCTTATCGGAAGACGATGTACTACAATGTCAGTGTTCAATCCGGGCATATCCTGATATGACCAGGCGAAGATATCTTTGAACTCTCGAAGTAATTCAACATGCCTTGTGTCGTTGGTAATCAATGTTCCAATTTTCAACTCCTTCCCTTCCTCTAGGACTATATTCTCTATTGCCTCTTTCTCATGTGGCATGATTTGTTCCTCCTATTGCTTTACCATTCTTAACAGGTCGAGAGATACGTCATAATCTTGAACATCTTCAAAATCCTGAGGTTCCTCTAAACACATGTCTTGCTCAAGAGAAATCGGGAGTAAGCGATATCGAGTGCTCATATCATTGATATCTAGGGACTGTGGGGTATGAAAGAATATACAAAGAATGAATGAATCTAAGAATGATTATTTATGTGCTAGGAATAAAAGAATAAGAATTGCCAAAATTTATAAGAATATTGGTTGATAAAAAGTGAAACAATACTCGTTTAAATTGATAAAAGTTATGTTTTATTTAAATAATATTAGATGAACATAAGCCTATTTTCACAAATGTAATCTTACTACTCCTAGGCCCTAGAGTAATAGACATGTTTCGAGAATTACTCTGAAAAATTCCTAAAGACTACAGGAAGGTCCTCCGCAGTCCAATTGTTCAGAGAACTCCCCGGTTCGTAAGGGCGAATGCCCTCAAGGTTTTCTTGCTCCAATCTCTCATTATGTAGAGCATTGATCTGATGACTTTCTTACATCAATAATCCTCCTGACTTAAAGGATTTAGATATAGGTGGGAATATCATCAGTTCCCACTCCACTTCTCCTCCGTTCAAACAGGCCTTTCTTCTTGCTTGACGCTTCTCAATCTCTTGCCTCTTGTGCTTATAGTCTGGCTTAAAGCCTAAACCAAAGCGATCCTTCTTCTCCATTAGTTTTGGGATTTGAATCCCTCCTTGTAACTGTCTTCCTAGTCCTTTTCCCGGCGATGCTCCCCTCTCCATCATCATTTGCAGGGCCATCTTTGTAGCTACAGACATTTTGGGTACTGGCACCTTACTTCCTTCCAAAATGAAGGTTGCGTTGATGATTTCTAAAGAACGGAAAGAACACTCAATAGCCTCTTCATTTGCCTGGACATAAGGGGCCTTGCTAGTGATTGTTGCTATAATTTCCTCCTCCGCATTGATGGTTATTAACCGTCCATCTGTCACTAATTTCAATTTTTGGTGCAATGAGGAGGGCACCGCTCCTGCCAAGTGTATCCATGGTCTCCCCAGTAAACAATTATAGGAGGGTTTGATATCCATCACCAAGAAATAAACTTCATATGTATTTGGCCCAATTTCTAAAGAGATATTAATTCGTCCCATCACTTTCCATTCGGTTCCATCGAAGGCTCTTACCACATTGTGACATGTCTTCATATGCGAACTGTCAATGGGTAATCTGTTCAATATAGATAATGGAAGGACGTTCAAAGTAGACCCATTATCAATGAGTACACTTGGAAGTGTGTATCCTTTGCACTGAGTAGCGATGTGCAAGGCTTGGGTTGAACCTATACCCCCAGGTGGAATTTCATCATCATTGAAGTAGATGAAATTGTCAGCACTGATGTTATTCACCAACCGGTCCAACTTGTTAACGGATATGTCATGGGTGACATATGTTTCATTAAGTACCTTCAACAATGCATCCCGATGCACCTCAGAACTCAGAAGTAGGGCTAATACTGATATACGCGCTGGCTGCTTATGCAACTGCTCGACCATACTATATTCGCTATGCTTAAAGAACTTTAGGAATTCCTTAGCCTCCTTCTCCCTTACTGGTTCATTGATGAATACTTCGGTCTCTTTCTTCTTCTTAACATCTTTTATTTTTGTGGGCTCCACTCTGATGCCCCCTCATCATAACGCTTCCCACTTCGTGTATGAGAGCCTTCATTTTGTACGCCCCTAGACGCACTGGCTATACTCTCCCTCTCAGGTACTGTTACACTGCAGTCATAGCTCCATGGCACCCTCTTGTCATCCTTGTAAAGGAAATGAGTGGGTTTATTAATGACGACCTTGGGCCTGGTTTGCGTCCCCACTGCATTATTCCCTGGCAAGGAAATAATAATTCTTGGTCGGCTGGTTCCTTATTGTTCACCTTCTAACGCGCTTATTTCTCTTTTATAAGAGCTACCTTCAAAAATTTGTAGCTCTTTATTATCTATAAAGCCTTGCACCAAAGCTCTGAATTCTTCACAATTTTGGGTCTCATGACCCTCTTTTCCATGGAACTCACAGTAGTTCCCCGTTTTTTCTCTTTCTTTCTCAGAGGTTATCATCCCTCTCTTCACCATCTTTTTCCAAACTACCTTCAAAGGCATCCTTACCTCAGCAACATTTTCCTTTATCCTTCTTTCACTAGCTTCGCCAATGGCATTCACTCATTGATTGTCATGGTTTGGCAAAGGGTTCTCAGTATTTAGGGTACTATCAAATTTCAAAACCCCGTTCTTAATTAACCTCTCTACGACTTTCTTAAATCCAGTACAATTTTCAATTCAATGCCCCGATATTCTGGCATGGTACTCGCATCTGGCATTTGCATCATACCATTTGGGATACGGAGGCTATAATGGTTTCAAGCGGAAAGGGGCTATAGTATGCGTGTCATATAAGATTTGGTAAAGCTCACGATATGTCACAGGTATAGGTGTAAATTGCATCCTCTCATGCCTGGTGCCAGATTCCTGCCTTTGAGAGCCCTGTTGCCCAACTGTGGCCACTTTGGGCTGACTAATCGTGACTGCTTTCGAGTTGAAACTACTTGTATTGTTCACCTCATTGTCTTTTATCCTTGGGGCCGATCTTTTGGCCGCTTCCCCCTCAATTTTGTCGCCCCTTGTGGCATTCTCTATCATCTCTCCTGTCATAACTATGTCTGCAAAACTTTTGGTAGTGCTTCCAATCATGTGAGTGATGAATGGAGCCTTCAGAGTGTTGATGAACAACATGGTGGTTTCTTTCTCCAACAGTGGTAGTTGAACCTGCATTGACACCTCCCTCCAACGTTGTGCGTATTGTCTAAAATTCTCATTAGGCTTCTTCTCCATGTTTTGCAGAGTGATCCTATCAGAGGTCATGTCAGTCACATGATTGTACTGCTGCATGAAAGCTTCGCAAGATCCCTCCATGAATTTATTCTAGTCCGGCTCAACTGATTATATCACCTGGCTGCTGTTCCTACTAAACTGTCTTGAAAATAATGGATCAGTAGCTGGTCATTGTTTACATACCCAGTCATCCTTCTACAGAACATTGTGATGGCAAGTAGTACCATTGTCCTTCTCAAAATCTGACATCTTGAATTTGTGAGGCAACACTAAGTCTGGAACCAAACTTAAGTCTTTGACATCAATCCCATGATGATTGCCGGCGCCTTCCAAAGTCTTGAACTTTTCTTCTAGCCATCTGCAGCGTTCATCCAACTGCCTTGCAGCTTCTGCTTTCAAATCTTCCTTTTCCACCATATCTAGATTAGGAACGAGAGGATTAGTAGGGTTATCACCCAAATTGAATCCCGAGCCATTTGGGTAATTCATATGGATCCCAGTATCAACTAGCCCATGTTGAGGCCTCACGGTGACAGATGGTCTTCTGGAGGTGCTTCAGTTTGCAGTGGCACATGGGGTAGAGTAAAACTCGGAGGACGATTCTCATCCTCCTCATCAGTAATAGCCATGGGGGCCTTCCCTTTATCAATGGCCCTTAGAAGCTGAGCCATTTCAGCCATCATATTCCTCTGAGCCTCCAGCATTTGTTCCTTCATGTCATTCTGCATCTTGGCCAACTGCTCTTGCAATTGGTCTTGCATATCTTTTTGCAATTGCTCGAACCTTTGATCCATACTCTTAGTTTTAGTGCGGGTGCTGTAAGGATGTGTGATTTCCAGATTTTCCTTTTCTACCTTTAAAAATAAACTTTAACTAATTAGGGTCTTTCTATAACTTTGAATGTATATGATGTGATGTAATGCAAATGCATGAATGCAAAAAGGCATCGATCTCGATTCAATCTCATTTAGAAAACTTTATTTAGAAAAAGAATATCTTTACATATAAATGGATTACAAATACACCTTTGCCCTAATGCCCAAAGTTCTAACTTTGTCTAATAAAAGGGCTAACTCTTGACCTTTATCAGACGCTGACTCATACATTATACTCAACACATCAGCTCGTAATGCTAAGTCTCGAACATATTTAGTAATCTCTCGGATCTGGGCTATAGCTTCACCAATAATGTAATCCCTATCCATGACTTGAGCTTTAACTTGATGGAGTTCTCCTTTTATACAATCTTTTTGCACCTCGAGTTGCTCAATCCGAAGTTCACCATCATGCAATGACACTTCCAAATCTTCAACCTTACCTTTTAGCTCTTCTAACTCGATCGTAGGATCATGGTTTCGGTGCCAACGAAGGGATCTTCTAAGCTCATTTACCTTAGTCTTCAACCCTTTATTCTCTTTCTCTAATGCCGAATTTTGCGCCCGCATCTATTGGAACTTTCTCTTCCAATACTCGGCTCTAGCTTTTTCCTCTTGAACTTCTTTCTGCCACTGTTCTGAAGACTTTCCTAACCTCACTCGCTTTAAAGAAACTTGTGCTTTCTTATACTCCTCTTTTAAATCATCTCGGTCTTCCTCCGCCTTCTTCTTTTCCTTTCTAACTTTTTTAACCTCCTTCTTTTGCAGGTCAACATCTAAACTCAGGTACATCTTCTCCTCCTCAAGCTTTTCTATCTTCTTTTCGAGTTTTAAATTCTTTCTCTTAAATTCTTGGTTTATGATATCAAGCTCCGATGGTATCGCTTGCAAGTATTCCTCCATTGGTCGAGTTTCCTCTACTTTTGTCATAGGGACATTATCATTGATCCTTCGTTTCCTCTACTCAACATATTCCAGAGTTGTAACAGGACCAATGGCCACTCCCTTCAACCGACAAGTCTTATTCCAAGTGCTAGAAACCTAGCTAACCTTCCTCTTGTAATCGGCTCCTCTGTATACAAACTCACTTTGAGCCAACCCATGAGTCGCTGGTGCAAACTGTCTCAATCCATGCTGCCTCAATACAAGCAAAGGAGCATAACCAATGGCACCCTAAATTCCCAATAGGGGAGCCCAATCAAAGCTACCGCATCGATAAAGTATCTCACCAGGAACCATCCATGGAGCTCTCCACTCAACATCCCCCGACTGAAGGTTCCGAAGTAAAGCTATCCAATTTTCTTTTGGCACATCCACTTTCCTAGATGATGCTACTATATCTTTTAGTGGGGAGTAGTTCTCGAAGAAAACCCGACAAACAATCCCATCAATCAATCTGTAGTGATCAGAAACCAAGCTATATGAGTAATCGAGCACACCTATAAACACGCACTGCACTTGACCTTCCTACATGCACCTAAGGACCTGAATGTCTCCGCCAAAATCGCAGGGACGGAAGTGACCCTTTTACTGAGTCATGAAAAAGATCCGTAGTCGCTTCATCCATATATCCCAAAGCCCTAGGGAAAATCATCAGTCCATACAAACTTAAGGAAAAAATGTCTACCTTCTTTGTCTAATCGGGGTGTGTCAAAATTAGATCTTTCAAAGCATCCTACGAAATGCACTTGCACTCACCTTTTTCTTTAATTCTAGCCATGATCTACTGCTCGCTCATCCTCGTAATGGTCAACAATTTCTTCCAAAAGGTGGGGACATAAGCAGGTTGAGAATAGATCCTGTCACTCTGAAACCTAGGAAAACGAAGTAAGGCAGTGTACTCCTCCACGGTAGGTACCAAGTCTACTTCCCCAAAAGTGAAACAACTGTACGCCGGATTCCAAAACTGGGCAAGGGCTCAGAACAAGTGCTCATTTACCTGAATATCAAGCAAGTAAGGTAGATCTCCATAATTATCGTAGAATAACTGCTTAGTCTCATTGCCCCACTGATTCCAAATTTCCTTAAGCTCTTGGAGATTATTCTGTGTGACACTATACGAGTATAATCTGACAACTCCGACACGTATCCCATAGTTATGCTGTCTCCCTTTTCTAGATGAGTTTGCTCTGAACATCTATGAACATTAGCGTTGCCCTCCACTCTATCAAGAAGTCCGTTCTCCATAACAAAACTTCCTAACTTAGAGACTGACCGTGAATCGATACCTTTGTAAATGCAAAAATGTCATGCAATCAAAAGAAAAGAAATAGTCAGCATCGCATAATATCAATAAATCTCAATGATAATTTATAAGGGTAATTCTAAGGTTTAACTCTAACTAAATTAGACTCTTACGGTTTGTTTCTATATGAGGTTGGTTCTAAAGTTTGAGGTACCTGAACTAGAAGATTCCTCGATCCTCACCCATTATAGGCTCATTTGAATCGAGTTAAGTTCAGGGGAATACATTTCCCTACGGCTACACGAAGATGAAAATCTCACGAAACCATAGGTACAGATGTATCCCAAAAGTGATCTGCTATCCTGCACGGAGGTGAAAACCTCACGAAGGCGTAGCTTCTCACTCCCACTTAAGGGTGTGACCACAACGGTCATGCACATGCAATGTGTATCAGAATATAGTAACACATGCCATAATACAAACACATGTAATGCAAAGAGGATTAAAATTTAAAAATTTTAATTTTTGACATTAAGACAAGAAATAATCAATTACACGGCTTGACTCTCTTATTCATCCCCAGCGGAGTCGCCAAGCTGTCGAGGCCATTTTTAAATCGAGTTTTGGAAAATGGGAATCGACTTCAAGAAAAAACGAAAATGGGAGTCGCCACCGATCTTTTTAGGTGTGATTGGATCACCTTATAAAATGTTTTGTTTTAAAACATTAATTTTGGTCTACGAAAGTCGAGAACACAGATTCGGGAGTCGATTACATACGAGGAAGGGTTAGCACCCTCGTAACGCCCAAAAATTGGTACCTAATTGATTATCAAAATGTCTTTAATGTCGGAGATTTGAAAATTTTAAGATACAATCCTCTTTTAATATTTTTGATTTTAAAAATTATGGATCACTTGTATCAAATGGATCAAAATATTACATCCAATAAGTTGGGACACAATATTTTTAAGATATTTGACACTAAGTTAGCCTTTTTGGAATTTCCTATCTCGAAACAACGAAATGCCATATCCAGTAAGTTAGGACATAACACCTTGAAATTCCGAGACAGTTGCTTGCACTTTGAAAACCTTAAAAACTTAGAAGGGTGCTTGACCATACGAACTCAACGAGAAAAATTGCAACCCAGTAAGTTAGGGCACTACTTTTCTCGAAGCTTCCAAACACCAAGCATTGCTTTTTTATTTTTTTTTTGAAAACTTTGGAATCTTGTTTTTTAATAACTCATGAGGATGACATATCATTATAAAATAACATACAAGATAACATATTATCATAATAGGTGAGTAAAAGCATGGATTTAAACAAATTTTAAACAATGGACATGGCAAATTTAAAACATGTAAAACATTCATGCAAAATAATATATGACATACATTAAAAATGAATAAGTAAGCATATAAACTTATAAGGTATAACTCTATATACATTTTAATAAATAAAAAAAATGATGCATAACATACAATTTAACATAAACATGCCTAAAATAATACCAACATACATGTCAATTCTAAAATACAACTTTTAACAATAATTATAAAATAACATTATAAATGATATGTAAGATTTAATCAACTAAACAATATCAAAATAAGAGAAATACAAAGATAAATAAGTAAAAAAAATAAAAAAAATAGAAGTAAGACATTTAAAAGTAAAATATAAAAATGATAAAAGAGAACCTCCTTGTTTAAATAATGATACCTACATATAAGCTATATTATAAAGTATAATAACTATATATAAAAATGTATTAAGAATTAATATTACATTTATTTATAAAATTTTAAAGATGTATATAACTAATAAAATAAAATAATATATACTTTATAATAAAATAAAGGTAATGTAAGGAAATATAATATAATATATAGTGTATAATATAATTTTCTAATAAAAGTATATAATTATATAATATAACAATATAATATAATGTATATAATATAATATATATAAAAAAGAAAAATATCATGATATATAGCAAAATATAATATGTAATAAAAATATATAAATAGAATATGATGAAATATAATATGATAAGGGATATAATAATAATATAATAAGTATTTTTCATATAAAAATATAGTAAAATAAATAGTCTATAACATAAAAATAATAAAATATATAATACAAATATATTTTAAAAATGTATAATAATAATCTATTAAATAATATATACTACTTTATGTAATCTATATTAAAAATATATAAAGTATTTAATATAGAAAGGATTAAAGTTGAATTTAATTAAGATCTGGGGTTAATTTGCAAACTAATAAAAAATTTGGACTTAATTAAAACACAAACTAAAAGCCGAGGAACTCATTGGGTAATTAAACCCTAATCTCAAAACGACGTCGTTTCCCTGGAATTAATTTTCAAAAGGGCGCTAGGAATAATTGGAATAAATACAAAAGATTGGGGCTAAATTTAAATAAAAATAAAATGAAATTAAAAATATCTAAAATACAAAAGGGTCGATTGGACAATTAATCCTTTTATCAAAAATGTGCGGATCCTCCCCGGGTAAACGAGTCGACGCGCGGATCCTAATGCTTCGAAACGACGTCGTTTTTAGGCTTATTGAATTAAGCTAAAACGATGCCGTTTCACCAATGTTATAAAAGTAAAAAAAAAAAACCTTTAAACCCTCATTTTAAACACTCAGCAGAAAAGAAAGAGAGAGAAAGTTCTCAAATTCTCTCAGAGCTTTGGCCAGTGGCCGTCCTGGCTCGTCCCAGAGCACCACCACCTTCGGCCACACGCGCTTCACGCGCCACCGTCTGGGCCACCGTATACAGCGGCCAGAAATCGAAACGTCTTGATTTCACAAAGAGATTTCAACGGTAAACTCTATACCGCTCTATTTTAATGATACTTGCATGTTATTTAGAGAAGAATAAAAAAAGGATATATCACCTGTTTCTTGATAAAATCGGTCTGCTTTTATTATATATGTGTCTTTTTGTATCCAAAAAAAATGTAACTTTTACAGATTACAAAAGGGTTTTTTATAGCCCTCTGCAGATTATTGTATTTTGGGGAAAGAAATCCTTAATTTCTTTCCATATTTGTTTAATCCGCATGCTGTGTTCTTTCTTTCCATATTTATTCCTCGTCTATCGTGATTTCTTTCCCTTGTTTGCAGGTAAGTGCAAGGATCTCGGTGATGAGATAAGGCTGAGGTGTGGCACGCTGATGAAGGCGATGATCTTGGCGATGGTCGTGCTATTCGTGACGTGATTTGGGGCCAGACAAAGGGACGACCGATGATCGGGGCATTGATGGGCATTGAAGGCCCTTGGGACAACGCATTGAATGGTGGCCTCGATTCAGGGTTTAGACGGACGCTTCCCGAAACTTCCAGAAAACGTTGCGGTGCTAGGAGGGAAAGGAAAAAAACCCTAGGGTATGATTTGGGTTCCGTGTGTTTGGGGCTTATTGGGCCTGCTAAAATTTTGGGCCATGGGTTGTGGTGTATTGGTTCACTGTAACGGGCTATGGGGTAGTTGGGTTTAAGTTGTAACCGGGTTTGCTAGGTAGTGCTTCTGTATTAAACCAAAACATTTAGGCTTTGTAATTGGACTTTTAAATGGACATCTTAAATAAATAAATATTTATTTAATTCTTTTATTCTATTTTCAGCTCGGTCAAATTTGGGCTACTACAATATTTATAAACATAATATATATAGACAAAAAAATGTAAATATATATGTACGTATAGATATATAAATATAGGATAAATGTATATAAATATGTACGTATAGATATATAAAATAGTAAGATATAAATTTAATTAAAAACTATATATATAAATAGATATAAAAATAGATATTTAATATTATATATAAATAAACAATTTATTCCTTCTGTATTCTATGAAAATTAACATCAACATGCAATTTAGAAAAAATAAAAATCTACTGCTAGATAATTTAAATCCTAAGAAAGATTCACTGAAGCTAACATAATTTGGAAAAGAAATTTAAAAAGTTGAAAAATAGAAAAGTTATGATTTTACCTAAGAAAATGGAGAAAAGAGTGAAATGTTAGTGGATTTTGTTCGAAAAATTGATAGGGAGCAGTGAACCAATATCGTATTCAAGTTGTTCGGCTCGAAAAAAAATTTTGAATCTGACTTAAAGGAAGAAACTAACAAATTTGGAAACAAAGAAAATGAAAAGAACTAAAGTAAGAAATTCAAGAATAAAAAAAATAAAGATTCAAAACATAGATAAATAAAGAAAACAAAAATTAAAAGGTGGAAGATGAATCATATAAAATGATGGACATTGATAGAAGATAGTTGTCTAATTGAACCCTTTGACATATAAACCCCAACAAATTCAATTAATGACCTTAATAAACCCTCCAAGAAATAATACTTGGCAAATCAGAGTATGAAGAAGGGATTCCCATGACTCCTTGAAGAAAACCGAGAATAAATATCACTTTTAAAAATTACAAGAAAGCAATCTTGCACGAAAGAAATTAACTCCAAGAGTTGAAAATTTTACTAATGAATGAATCAGTGTCTTTTGAATAATGAAGATGCCTTTATATAGACTAGCTAATCACATTCAAATAAAACTCTCAAATATAATAAAACACTAATTAATTTAAACAAGAAGTAGTTTTAGTAGAACTAAATTTTCTTGTTGACTAAGAAACATAAAACTATTAAACAACTTTAAATACTAAAAATATCCTAAAATATAGAATAAATAAACAATAAAATAATAAAACCTAATAGATACAATATTGTGCTCATATATGATAAAATAATAAGCCTAAAATCAAACCTGATATGATTTAAACTCGAATTAAAGCCTGAAACTTATAATTTCCAATAGTAATCCCGTCCACAAATTTTGCTTGCATAGTCTTTAATAAAATAATCATAATTTGAGCTCCTGAATCAAGATCGATAGAATTCTTTTTTTAGGGGTATAAACTCTTCCACTACAAAGGTTTTCTTGTTAAAACTCTACAAGCTTTAGAATTAATGGAATATCCAAGAAAAATGTCTTCATCACTTTTAGCATCAAATTTTCCTAAATTATCTTTTCCATTATTTAAAAAAAGAACATTTGCAGCCAAAAAGATAAAAATATCTAATGCTGGGCTTTCTTCCTTTGAAATGTTCATATGGAGTTTTCTTTAAAATAGACCTAACCATAACTCTATTAATAATATAGCAAAAAGCGTTTATGTGTGACACCCCAAACCTGACCGGGACGGACCGACCCGAATTCGAAGTATTACATTAGTCACCTAAGTGACTCTCCAGCTAATGACCACCTAAGACACAACTCGACCTTATACCACCTCAATCTTATCTAATTATTAGTTATTTATGAATGCGAAAACAAATTGTGAGCCAATTTTAAACTTTTCCTAGGTAATTTAACCTAACGACATTTTCATCATTTTACCACCTATGGTAAAACTAACTTGATTTTAGATCTAAGTGTTTTCCAACCTTCTTTTAGTCAAATTATGTAAGCCTAAAAAATTCAGCTTAAATTGAGTTCGTTTACTATGTCTAAATCTTTTTTTATTATTAGGGACTGAATTGTAACTTAACCAAATTCGAATACTAATTTAAAGAGACAAAAATTCAAACCCCAAAACTCACATAGCCTTGTCCCCTAGACCGTGTGTCATTAAATGACCGTGTTTGTGTTGTGAAAAACTTTTAGACCGATCGCACACGCCCGTGTGCAAATCCCTTAGGCCTGTGTGTGATAGCTCCAATCTCTACACGCCCGTGTCACTTACACACTGTACCTATTTTTGTGAAGAATTCGTTTTAAAACCCAACTTTGCATACTTTAATGACCAATTAAACCCAATTTAACTATGATTAATTAACACACATATACATACACCTTCAATTGATTTTATTGACATCAATCAATACTCAATTATATAGAATTAAGCAATTGGAAACACGAAAATATACACACTTTTTCATGCCATTTTTAACTCAAATTCATGCAGTTTCGATAAAATTCTTGTTAAAAAATATTTAATTATTATAAAATAATTAATTTGTACTTAAATTATTAACATGTTGAATTTTACTTAATTTTATAATAAATTTTGATTAATTTTGATCATTTTCGACTGATCCGCACAAAAGGCAAAAAATGGCTCAACAGACACTCTAGAAGCACAAAACCGGGAAGCAATTTTGAAGCATCAAGGCGAATTAATTTTTTAGCCTAAAATGGTCCAAATTATGTGTATTAATTTATAATATAATTAATTTTAATTTTAATCCAATTTAATTTGGGTTAAATAAATTATTATTTATTAATTATAAAAAAGTGACCCAGTTGAGTTGAATTGAGAAAATTGATCCAACCGAGCACTGGGCAGCCTAAAACAGTCCCACATGCTGACCGAATCAGTTTGCTTGGCTGATTATTTAACTTGCAAAATGGCCCTTGAAGACTCCTTCAAATTGCATTCAAACCCCTCTACTATTTGTGCCTTTCGATATTTTCCCCTACCTTAAAATAGAAAGTTTGAATTCTTCAAACTTGCCACATGTGTGGCCGACCATGAGGGGACACTATGGATGCTGATTTTTTCTAATTTTAGCAGCCATCTCAACTATAAATACCCCCCTTTGCTGCTCACTTCAAACACATCTCAACTTTTCTCATCTCTTCACTTCTCTCTCATTTTTCTCTCTTTATTTCCCTTTCATTATTCTTCATTCCCTTGCTGATTTCATCTCTTGAAATAGAGTTAGTCATCCACCATTTGGAGTAGCATTCAAGTGTTCCTAGAAGCCTCGGTTCGACAAGAACAAGCAGAGAAGGAGGAGTAGAGGTCAAGCCATGGAGAGAACACGGGATTTGATTCTTGTTCCCTATCCTTTTAATTTTGTTACTGTTATGATGAACATGCCTATGAATATTTATGATGTTGAAATGTTTAATTTAATTAATATGGTTTAAATTTAATTCATGTTAGGTTGACTGCATTTTGTCTACTTAGTTTATTAAAATTGTGTTTGTGTTGTTATAGGCCTCGGTAAGATGTTTGATTAAGTAAAACCATGACTAAGTTATTCTTGCATTACAATTGTAAGGTAACTAATTAGTTAATTATTTAAATAGATTGAAATTGTAATTAATTGACACGATACCCGAAGAGATGAACCTTGAAAATTTGAATCAAAGAAATGGAGCAAACCCTGCACAATTTCCTATCCTTATTGCTAATGATAGGGATAGAGCTCTAAGACAGTATGCTGTGCCAGTGTTTCATGATCTTAATCCAGGTATTAGGAGACCTAAAATTGAGACAGAACAATTCGTGCTGAAGCCAGTCATGTTTCAGATGCTTCAGACAGTGAGCCAATTCAGTGGAATGCCTACCGAAAATCCTCATCTTCACTTAAGACTGTTTATGGAGGTGAACAATTCTTTCAAGTTAGCCAGAGTACCCAAAGATGCATTACGATTGAAGCTATTCCCATATTCGCTACGAGACATAGCTCGAGCCTGATTAAACTCATTGCTACCAAATTCAATTTCCACATGACAAGAGTTAGCAGAAAGATTCATCATGAAGTATTTCCCTCCTAGAAAGAATGCTAAGTTGAAGAACAAGATCACTGCTTTCTAACAAATGGATGATGAGTCCTTGTATGAGGCATGTACAAAGAATTATTACGGAAGTTACCTCATCACGGAATCCCACATTGTATCCAACTTAGACGTTTTATAATGGTCTTAATGCCCACATGAGGATGGTAGTGGATGCTTCTGCTAATGGAGCTCTCCTTTCTAAGTCTTATAATGAGGCCTATGAAATCATTAAGAGGATTACTAGCAACAATTATCAATGGCCAACCAATCGAGCAGCGTTAGGAAGATGAGTCGCTGCAATACATAAAGTAGACGCTCTTATTTCACTCGCATCTCAGGTATCCTCAATATCCTCAATGCTTAAAAGTTTTACAACTAATGGGTTTAATAGTTTTGTAGCACAACCACCGAATCAATTTGAAAATGTAGCTTGTGTCTATTGTGGGGAAGGACATTTGTTTAAAGAATGTCCATCGAACCCAAAATCTGTGTATTACATGGGTAACTAGAACCAAAATCGAGGAAGGCAATGACTGCAATTCAATTTCTATAACCTATCGTGGCGAAACCACTCGAATTTTTCCTTGAGTAACCAAAGGGCTGGAACCAGTAACACTTACACCCAATTTAGACCGACCCAGCCACCTGGTTTCCTCTAACAAGTTTAGAAACCAACCCAAGCTGCACCGTCCAATAGCTTAGAGAACCTATTGAAGGCATACATGCAAAAAAATGACGCCACTCTAAGGAATTTGAAGAATGAAATGGGCCAGCTTGCAACTAAACTTAGAAACCGACAACAAGGTGCTTTGCCTAGTGATACAGAGAACCTGAGAAATCCAGGGAAGGAGCATTGTAAAGTGTTGACATTAAAGAGCGAAAAGACATTAGTGCCCAACATCGCCGAAGTTGAAAAGGAGCCAACTGATGCTCAAGGCTCAGAGGAAGTTCAACCGAGTGTTGGAATTCCAGTTTCACCATAACTTAAAGTTGCAAAATCCGATAAGGTAACTTCTGAACGACCTAATTCTGATAAACTAACAGCTTTGTTAAATGCAGAATTACCATAGAAGACGAATCAACCAGTTCCAGTAAAGAAGCCTCCACCACCCTACCCTCAAAGACTTTAGAAGTAGAAACAGGAAATTCAATTCAAGAAGTTCCTAGACGTACTTAAGCAACTTCATATCAACATCCTGTTGGTTGAAGCACTTGAACAAATGCCGAACTACGTCAAACTCATAAAGGATATCTTATTTGAAAAACAAAGACTTGGAGAATTTGAGATGGTAGCCTTGACAAAGGAATGCAATGCATATCTTTAAGACAAACTACCCCCAAAGTTGAAGGATCCTGGATGTTTTACCATACCTTGCAACATTAGAGCAACATGTTGTGGTAAGGCACTATGTGACTTGGCTGTGAGTATCAACTTGATGCCCATGTCAATATTTAGGAAGTTGGGGATAGGTGAAGTTAGACCCTCCTAGGGTTACACTTCAATTAGCAGATCGATCCTAAGCACATCTAGAAGGAAAAATCGAGGACATATTGGTACGTGTAGAAAAATTTATTTTTCCTGCTGACTTTGTGGTTCTAAACTTTGAAGTAGACAAAGAAGTGCCAATCATCCTAGGAAGGCCTTTTCTAGCAACCGAAAGGACCCTTATTAATGTGTAGAAGGGCAAGCTTACTATACGAGTTCAGGATGATCAAGTAACATTTAATGTTTTTAAGTCTATGCGATTTCCTGAGACAATTGATGATTGTTCTGCAGTTTTCGATTTAGAGGAATTATACCAGCCCAATTTCAGTGAAATCGGAATAGTGATTTCAGGACCACAAATCCTTGACGAAAATAAAATTTATTTTAATTTTATTACATGGTCCTTATTATGTTAGAAATGTCATGCGAAAATTCTGATAAGAAAATTTTACCGATTATGTGTTTAATTACGGGATGGACTAAATCGCATAAAATGCAAAAGTTGAATTCTAGTGGCTAAAAGGATTAAATAGCTATGGAATTCAAAACTTAAGGTCCTTATATGGTAATTAGACCATTAAAGAAAAGTATGTAGATATTTTGGTGACTTATCCATGGAAATTTAGAAAAAAGGTAAGGACTAAATTGAAAATTAAAATAATTTAATTAATTAAAAGATAATAAAAGAATTATCATCTTATTTTATATCATCTTCAACCCCAAAATACATAGAAACCCTAGGAGAGAGAGAAGAAACTTTCTTGGCTTAATTGGGTAAGTTTTCTTGTCCTGTTTTTAGTAATTTTGATATTTTTGGAACTGGGATAGCTTAATCTATCTATTTGGGGGATCAATTTGAAAAGTTATCAAAGTATGGGAATTAGGTCATGGATGAATATGCTGAAAATTTGAAATTTATGGGAGAAAATGAAAGGTTGTTGATAGATAAACAACTTCTACAAAGTGATTTTTGATGGAAACATGATTTGGCGACTAAAATATAAAGTTGTGAAAATTGAAGAAAATTTCTAAAATTTATAGAATATATGTGCTGTAAATTGTATATTGAAATTTCAGTTAGGCTTGGAATAGGGAGAAAATTTCATAAATTGTATATTGAAAGTTCCGTTTGAATATTGAATTCCGATGAATATATGTGCTTTCCCAAAATGAATAAGGTCATGCATTTGTTGCTGACGGGATTTGGCTCAGATGAGTAATCCTATTGAACTCGTTATAGAAAGGATTTAGCCCAGACGGGTAAACCTGATATAATCCCTCTCGAGCATGTTACAATTAGGATTTAGCTTGGACTGGTAATCCTAATTGAGCTCTTCTAAGCATACGTTACATAAAGGATTTAGCTTGGACTGGTAATCCTGTAATACTATATGTGGCTCGAGACCGTGTTTTTTGATTAAGTGCCCTAATGGGTACTCTTGAATAAGAATTGACGGGTTATTGAATTGTATACCTTGAGTGTACTACTTAAGTATCCATCGAAATTTCAATGATTTAATGGACACAACTCTTGGCATGATAACAGAATTATGGGATGAAATGAATAATGTCTTGAAAGAATATAGTATTATGAGCTCATCTCTGCTTACTTGCTGTATGTGTGAACACTTTTGTGACTAACTTGTTTGATTAAGTGTATGTGTATAGGTGAATTTGCCAAATTGATGAAAAAACATGTTATTGAATGCATAATGTTAATAAATGTATTTTGGTAAGTTTGATTCCTGTTATACGAACTTACTAAGCATGTAATGCTTACTTATTTTTATTTTCCCTGTTTTATAGTACTCAAAAGCTGGCAAAGGTTAGAGATCAGTGGAGCATCATCACACTATCTAATAGTTTATTTTGGGTATATATAGTAAAATCATTTTGGTATAATGGCATGTATAGGATAACTTGGCCATTAGTGGCTTGAAAATGATGCTTGTAATCTAGCCATTGGAATGGCTAGTAATGGTTTGTTTTGATATACTTGTACTGTCATACTATGGTACCTACATATATGTTAAGTAGTTGATCAAATTATGTCTAACATATGGACTAAACCAAGGTAAGATTACAAACATGTATGCATGTAACGATATGCCATGTTGAATGATAGAGTTTGCTTAATTTGTATGCTTGAAATGGATGGTATTTGGACGTGAGTTTTAGGGCAGGTCATTGGTATGATTTTGGGTGAGAAATGAAGCTAGAAATGGCTTTATTTTGTCCACACGAGCAGACACACGGGCCTGTGTCTAGACCGTGTGTGACATAAGGCCTGGTACATGGGCGTGTGGTTAGGCCGTGTGTCCCCTGGACCTTAAATTTGAGAAACAGAATGCTCAGAATTGAGCACACCAGTAGAGACATGGGCGTGTGTCTCAGCCGTGTGTACTACAGGCCTAGAACACAAGCGTCTGTCTTGGCCGTGTGAATCCTGCACCTAATTTTGAAGAATTTAATTAACCACACGGCCTAGCACACGAGCATGTGGCCGGCCGTGTGGCACAAGTTATAGAGTTACATGGGGTCGAACACGGCCTATGGCACGGACGTGTCCTAGGGTCACACAAGCATGCTCCTTGGGCCACACGGGCATGTGAGCCCTGCACCTTGGAAAATTTTTAAAAATTCATGAAATTTTTTTAGAGTTTTTGATTAAGCCCCGACTCGATTCCAATGCTTATTTTGGGCCTCGAGTGTCCATTTAAGGGACGGTATGAATTATCTTGGAAAATGAACAGTGATCGACATGATTTATCAGTAAATGTTCTGCAAACTCCGATAATGCTCTGTAACTCTGTTCCGACGACGGATACGGATTAGAGGTGTTACATTTAGTGGTATCAGAGGTACGGTTTAGCTGATTCTTGGAATTAATGTAGGAAACACGAGTTGAGGTATAGATGCCATTATATAATTCATGATAGTGTGATGTCTCTTGATCATTTTAAATTTTTTTTTCATATAGTAATGTCATTCAACCAAGCTAGAACTGAACCCGAGAAAACTGGGAGCAATGCTTTAGCTTCAGTTCAAAGAGTTGGATCTGCATCTAGTAGTGAAAGGCCCGTATCTGAGGGTCGAAGTGAGGAGGCAAAACATGCCTTCTTTCAGTTTATGAATGAATGGTTTACTGAGTATTTAAGAACAAACCCCGCTATACAACGACCTTCCCCACCTGCTCCTCAACCGATTCCTGAGATGCCACAAAGTGCTAAACCTGTTAAAACTGGTACGCCTCTAGTAGATAAAATCCATAAGCATGGGACAGAAGAATTTAGAGCTACCGCAGATGATGATCCAAAAAGGGATGAATTTTGGTTTGAAAATACCATTCGGGTTTTAGATGAATTATCTTGTATACCCGCTGAATGTTTGAAATGTGAAGTGTCTTTACTGAAGGATACAGCTTATCATTGGTGGAATACCATAACTTCGGTGGTATCTAGAGAAAACATTACATGGGAATTTTTCCAAATTAAAAGAAGTATGTTAGTCAGAGATTCCTAGATCAGAAAAAGAAAGAATTTTTAGAGCTCAAACAAGGGAATATGAAGTATGCAGAGCATGGGTTCCATCTGAAGTTGACATGTGCAAACGATTTGAAGAGGGTTTAAATGAAGACATTAAACTGTTGATTGGGATTCTTGAATTAAGGGAATTATGGTATTGGCTGATTGGGTACATAAAGCTGAAGAATTGAGTAAAGAAAAGAAACAAGCTGAAAGGGAAGCTCGGGTTTCTAGTAAAAGAATTATGAGTAAATCACAATCATCTACTTCTAAGAAATTAAAGAAGTATTATGATCGTGTTACCACCTCTACGGGATATTCTGGAAGAGAGCGAGGTTCTCAATGCTCCAACCCGAGATCTTCATCTCCTTATGTAACCAGTGTGGGTAGTGTCGATAATCCCAAACCAAAATTTAAGCACTGTAATAAATTTCATCATGGAGAATGTTGGTTTAGAAGTGGAGCTTGTTACCGATGTGGATCCCTTGATCATTTTCTTAAAGATTGTTCGAAAAGGGTTGAAAAAGAAGTTGAACTGATTCCAAAGCCGGGTAATCTTGTTTCGAGGGGCAGGCCACCTTGTCACCCCAGTAATGTCAGTGGTAGCCGAGGTACCACAAGAGATACAATAGTTAAATTTGAGGCAGGAGCACCGGCCAGGACATATGCAATTCGTGCAAGAGAAGATGTGTCTGCACCAGACGTTATTACTGGTACAATTTCTCTACTTGATACTGATATTACTGATTTGATTGATCCTGGTTCCACACATTCATACATATGCATAAACTTAGTATTTGTTAAAAATTTACTTGTTGAATTCACTGAATTTTTGGTTAATGTTTCAAACCCCTTGGGCTAGAGTTTTATGGTGGATAAAGTCTGTAAAAACCACCTGTTGATGGTAAAAGGTTATTACTTTTCGGCTGACTTAATGTTATTGCCATTTGATGAATTTGATGTGATTTTGAGAATGGATTGGTTAACCCAATATGATGTAGTGGTGAATTGTAAGCAAAAATATATTGTATTGAAATGTTAGAGCAGTGAATTACTTCATGTTGAATTTGATAAACTGGATGGGCTACCTAATGTGATTTCAGCAATATCAGCACAGAAGTATGTCAAAAAGGGTTATGATGCTTACCTTGCATATGTACTGGATACTAAAGTATCTGAGTCAAAAATTCAGTCAGTGTCGGCTGTTTGTGAATTTCCTCATGTATTTCTAGAAGAATTACCTAGTTTACCACCGAGTAAAAAAGTGGAGTTCTCTATAAATCTTGTACCGAGAACAACACCGATATCTATAGCACCTTATAGAATGACTCTTACTAAATTAAAAGAGTTAAAAGCACAGTTACAAGAATTGATTGACAGAGGTTTTACTTGACCTAGTTTCTTACCTTGGGGTGCGCCGGTTCTATTTGTAAAAAAGAAAGATGGATCATTGAGGCTGTGCATTGATTACAGACAACTCAACAAAGTTACAATAATGAACAAGTATCCATTGCCTCCTATCGATGACCTGTTTGACCAGTTAAAATGTGCCACTATATTTTCAAAGATTGATCTCCATTCTAGCTATTATCAGTTACGGGTAAAAGATTCAGATGTACCCAAGACAACTTTCAGAACCAGATATAGGCACTATGAGTTTCTCGTGATGCCATTCGGTTTGAAAAATGCACCTGCAGTGTTTATGGATCTGATGAATAGAATTTTCAGACCATATTTAGTGAAGTTTGTGGTGGTATTTATAGATGATATTTTGGTTTACTCCCGAGTTGAAAATAAACATGCTGAACATTTGAGAATAGTGTTGCAAACTCTGCGTGAGAAGTAATTATATGCAAAATTCAGTAAATGTGAATTTTGGCTACAGGAAGTTGGTTTTCTTGGGCATATAGTATCCACTGAAGGTGTCAGGGTGCATCCAAATAAAATTTTAACTATTGTTAACTGGAAGCCACTTAAGAATCTGTCAGAAGTCTGAAGTTTTCTAGGACTAGCTGGGTATTATCAAAGGTTTTTAAAAGGGTTCTTAATGATAGCTTCTCTGATGACCCGTTTATTGCAAAAAGATGTCAAATTTGAGTGGTCTGATAAATGTAAGTAGAGTTTTGATAGATTGAAAACCTTATTGACAGAAGCCGCAGTGTTAGTTCAGCTTGAATTGGGTAAGGAATTTGTATTTTACAGTAATGCATCGTTAAATGGTTTAGGCTGTGTTTTGATGCAAGAAGGTAAAGTAATAGCCTATGCTTCAAGATAACTTAAACCACATGAAAAGAATTACCCAATACATAATCTTGAATTGGCAGCCATAGTGTTTGCATTGAAAATTTGGCGGCATTACTTGTTTGGTGAAAAATGTCACATATTCATTGATCATAAAAGTTTGAAGTACTAGATGTCACAGAAATATTTGAATTTGAAACAGCGCAGGTGGCTTGAATTACTAAAAGATTATGATCTTGTTATTGACTATCATTCAGGAAAAGCCAATGTAGTTGCTGATACTCTGAGTAGAAAATCCCTGTATACTTTGCGATTACTCGATTGTCATTATCTGATGATGGTTCAATCATAGATAAGTTAAAAGCTAGACCAACATTTTTGCAGCAGATATCTAAAGCTCAGAAAAATGATAGTAAGTTGCAAGCAAAATGGATACAAAGTGAATCAACTCCTGACTCATAATTTCAGATTGGGACTGATGGTTGTTTGTTATTCAGAGACAGAGTATGTGTACCGAAAGGTTTAGAACTAGTACAGAAGATTTTGAATGAAGCTCATAATGGTAACATGTATGTTCATCCTGGTAGTAATAAAATGTATAATGATCTGAAAAAGATGTATTGGTGGCCGGGAATGAAACGGGATATTTCTGAGTTTGTATCTAAATGTTTGATATGTCAGCAAGTGAAAGCTAAACATCAGTTGCCTTCGGGATTGTTACAGCCAATTACAATACCAGAATGGAAATGAGAAATAATTACCATAGACTTTGTATCGGGATTATCTCCGTATCTAAAGAAGAAAGATGCTATTTGGATGATTGTTGATCCGTTGACAAAGTCTGCACACTTTATTCTGGTATGTATAGATTATTCTTTGGATAGATTGGTTGAATTGTATGTCTCTGGGATTGTCAGATTGTATGGAGTGCCTGTCTCCATTATTTCAGATAGAGATCCTCGGTTTACATCTTGATTTTAAAGCAAATTGCAAGAAGCTCTTGGTACTCAGTTACACTTTAGCACTGCATTTTATCCACAGATAGATGGTCAATCTGAATGTGTTATACATATTTTGGAAGATATGTTTTAGTGTTGTGTACTTAAGTTTGAAGGTAACTGAGAAAAGTATTTACCTTTAGTTGAATTTGCTTACAATAACAGTTATCAGTCCAACATCAAAATGGCAACGTATGAAGCTCTGTATGGTCGCAAATGTAGAATTCCATTGTATTGGACAGAATTTAGCGAGAAAAATTTACACGGAGTTGACTTAGTCCGTGAAATCAAGGCAAAAGTGAATGTAATTCGAGAATTGAAAGCAGCCTCTAATCATCAAAAGTCCTATGCAGATCTTAAACAAAAAGAAATAGAATTTGAAATCGGTAATAAATTATTCTTGAAATTATCACCTTGGAAGAAAGTTCTCCGGTTTGATCGTAAAGGAAAACTAAGTCCACGGTTCGTTGGGCCATATGAGATTATAGAAAAAATTGGACCTGTTGTATATCGGTTAGCCTTACCACCAGAACTTGATCGTATTCATAATGTTTTTCACGTGTCTATGTTACGATGGTATCGATTGGATCTTTCACATGTTATTTCTCCAACATAAGCTGAGAATCAGCTTGATATAACTTACAGTGAAGAACCGATCAAAATTCTAGCACGTGAAACAAAAGAGTTAAGAAATAAAAAGGTAGATTTAGTAAAAGTTATAACACCTCTAACCCGTATCCGTCGTTGGACTAGGGTTACGAGGCATTACTGAACAAAAAAAAAATAATCCAAACATTCACATATTCATACAAGTCATACTCATAAATATATTAAGCACATGGCTAATTAAATATTAAACATACTTTATTTATCATATTGCATTTACAAATCATACCTCAAAATTCAACCGAATCTATACCTTTTAAATAATCACATTTTCATTAACAAATATAAACATATGCATATACTTTCATTATATACCCAAACCATCATTCGAATTAACAATCAAAGTATATGTATATACGTACACATAATTATTAATTTTGCAAAAATGCATATAATGCTCATGGTGTACTATTACATAAAATCACTATTCAAATGGTCATTTATCAATGTCTCACTTACAAGCATTATTAAACAATATAATCTCAATAATTCACCATTAATAAACTTATAACTAATTATAGTACTTACATATTTTTCCATGCAAACCGAACTAAACTAATCTTTGCATATTCGAATATAGGCACGCCTCATATCATGCATTTCTAATATACATAAAACATGCTAACACCTGAGCTCATGTTTATAAATGAATAAACATACATCAAAATTAAATCATTAAACCATATTTATTTATATTTATACATATCAAAACCGAGTGACCAACTACAACCAATTCCAACTATCATCATTTTCCTTTCAATTTTAATTCATCACAAACAAATATAAATTCACACATAAAAACATGTATAAACATCTTATAAGTTACACTTTCTAAACTCATTATCCAAATATAATTTACCCAAACCAAAAACCTAAACAGAAACAAATAATTATATCATAAAATTTATCTATATATATATATATATGATAATCATTACATCAATCCACTTTCAAATTTATTAACATCAACGAACCATTATCAAACATACCACATATATCACATACTTCATTCACTTATAATTTATAACACATCAACTAAATGTAAGCTCAAACCATATCCAAGTATGAACAAATCTATCATGGAAATTAAGCCATTTTTGCATGGCTAAAGTTATACATATGCAAGGTCGAACAAAATACGTATTAGCTTATACATGCCAAAAGTTGGAAAATAAACTTCTAAAAGTACCGAAAGTTAACGATAGTGTGGATAACTTCGATAACGATCCCCAAGCTTGTAACTTACAACCAAAATCTATAAAACAGAGTAACAAAAACACACAGAGTAAGCTAACTTAGTAAGCCTTAAGCAAATTAAACAACTCAATGAATAATCAAAACATTTAAACTAAACAAATTGTATCAATAATATTATACTTTTACACAATAAGATACCGTGGCTGAATGTTCAATATCAAATACATATCACCACATAATTATTTCCTATATAACCGATTATACAACATCAAATATATTATCACATAGATACTTACACGTATGGCCGAATATAGAAGTTAAATAAAACATCACATGTAACCTATAATTCAACTTCAATAGAACATCACAATGGCTGAATATGCACATTCAAAATAACTTCACATAAAACCGAATATATATTTTCAATATAATTCACATGTAATCGAATAATCAAGTTCAATATAAGCTTGCATATACTTACCTATGTGGCTGAACATATATAATGTCATTTAGTTTAATTACACTTGCTCAATATCCACAATAACTTGAACTCTTATAATCATGGACTTGAAAGTAAATCACCGGTATAAAACTTGCTAGGTATAAACCTGAATTTCACACCGGCACAAGGCCTGCTAGACTCAAAGTCTGATATTTATTCACAGACACTAAGCCTACTAGGCACAAAGCCTAATCAAAGTCACCAGCACAAAGCTTGCTAGGCTCAAGGCCTGAATATCACAAACATAAAATCATTCCACAACATTTCATATATCGAATCATATAATATTCCAAGTAACACATACACACTTTCAGAAATTTTGATATCATTCAAATACAGCTCAATCACATTAATTCATTGAAAATTCTGATTCGGCTAACATGCTAATACATTATAAAATTTGAATCATCATAGTAAATCATTCTATGTTCAAAATAAACCATGTTTAATTACTTAAAAACTTACCTCGGATATCGACGGACGTTACGAATCGGCTATTCGACTATTTTTATTTTTCCCCGATCCAAGTTTGATTTCCTTTGTTCTTAATCTATATAATTTCAAATTAACCTCATTTAAATATAATTTCATTAAATTTAATCCAACAACACATAAATGGGCAAATTACCATTTTACCCCTGATATTTCATACTTTTACAATTTAGTCCTAATTGCACAAAACACAAAATACACCAAATCTCACAACAACATAGTTGGGCCAAATTTTCAACATACTCATACTAGTTCATATATTTCATTTATTTTGCGTTTTAGCCCTTCAATTTATTATTTTTGCAATTTAGTCCTATTAACTCAAAATCATCAAAAAGTCCAATACAAAACATGTTAATCTAAAACATATTTTTCATATTTCATCATCAAACAACAAAAATCACAAGCTTTCATCAATGGCATAATTCAAAATATTCATCAAAATAAAAAATTTAAGCATGGGTCGGATAGTACTCGAAGCAACGATCTGAAAAACATAAAAATTATCAAAAACCGAAACCAAACTAACCTTGAATTTGGATCAACAATGGCCGAATATCATGTGCTTTCTCTTTTTCTTTTCTTTTACTAATTTCGATCAAATAAAAATGAATACATGCATGTTTTCTTTTTATGTTTTATTAAATTATAACATATTATTCCATTTACAATTTTTAACCTTTTAATTTTAATATAACATCATTATAATCTAAAACCATTACCGTCCACTACTCATAACTTTGGTCTAATTGCATTATAAATGCCTCCACTTATAAAGACAACAACAATTAAGCACTTTCACATTTAACCACCAACTTTTCCTTTTACGTGATTAAGTCCTTTTATTTAATCAGACACTCAAACAATAAAATTAAATCACGAAAATTTCACAGATATTAATTCACACATAATGAACATAGAAACTAATTTTTAAATATTTTTCTGACTCGGATTCGTGGTCCCGAAACCACTGTTCTTATTAGGGTCTAAATTGGGCTGCTACAACTCTCCCCCCTTAGGGATTTTCATCCCCGAAAATCTTACAGGTGAATAGGTTCGGATAGCATTCTCTCATTGCATCTTCTGACTCCCACGTTGCTTCCTCAACCCCATGTTTACACCATAGTACTTTAACTAACAGAATCTTCTTATTCATAACTCTTTAATCTCGTGAGCCAGAATACGAATCGGTTCTTCCTCATACGTCATATCGGGCTTAATCTCAATATCAGACGGACTAATCACGTGTGAAGATCGGATCGATATCTACAAAGCATCGAGACATGGAATATATTGTGAATCTTTTCTAGCTCAGGTGGTAACAGCAGTCTATACGCAACCGGCCCTATCTGCTCAATAATCTCATACGGCCCAATAAATCTCGAACTCAATTTG
This sequence comes from Gossypium anomalum, assembly GCA_025698475.1. NCBI lineage: Eukaryota > Viridiplantae > Streptophyta > Magnoliopsida > Malvales > Malvaceae > Gossypium > Gossypium anomalum. The sequence goes on along the minus strand of CM046959.1, from coordinate 39,461,330 downwards.
CATTTACGACCGAATCTGAGTATTTTCTTCCACGGTGAAACTTTCAAAAACACTCTATCCCCGATATGGAACTCTTTGTCTTTATGTTTCAAATCTGCATATGACTTCTGACGATCTAATGCTGCTTTCAAACTTTCACGAATTACTTTTACTTTCTGTTCGGTTTCTTTGATCAAATCGACCCCGTGTATCTTATTTTCACTGAGTTCAGTCCAATACAATGGTGTACGACATTTACGACCGTATAAAGCCTCGTAAGGTGCCATTTTGATACTCGATTGAAAACTATTATTGTATGTAAATTCAATCAGAGGTAGATATCATTCCCACGTACCTTCGAACTCGAGAATGCAACATCTCAACATATCCTCAAGTGTTTAAATAATTCGCTCAGATTGACCGTCTGTCTGAGGATGAAAAGCAGTACTAAAATGCAGTTTAGTACCTAATGCATCTTGCAGTTTCTTCCAAAACCACGATGTAAACCTTGGATCTCTATCTGAAACAATAGATATAGGCACACCATGTAACCTCACAATCTGAGAAACATACAATTGAACCAGTTTATCAAGTGAGTAATCTGTATGAACTGGAACAAAGTGAGCAGATTTAGTCAACCTATAAACAATAACCCAGATTACCTCTTTCTTGCTCGGTGTTAACGGTAAACCAGATACAAAACCCATCGTGACTCTATCCCACTTCCACTCAGGTATCATGATAGGCTGAAGCAATCCTCAAGGCACCTGATGTTCAGCTTTTACTTGTTGACAGACTAAACATCTCGCAACAAAGTTAGAAATGTCTCGTTTCATACCATGCCACCAATAAAGTTGTTTCAGATCATTATACATCTTTGTACTACCTAGATGAATAGATAACCGACTGCTATGAGCTTCATTCAAAATCATTTGAATCAACTCTAAATTCCTTAAAACGCATATTCGGTTTCTGAATCTCAAACAATCATCAGCATCAACTCTGAACTCTGAATCAGCATCCGTGTCACACTGAGCTCGTTTTGTAATCAATTCATTATCAACTTTCTGAACATCACATATTTGTTGAACAAATAACGGTCTAGCTTTCAATTCAGCTACTATCGAACCATCATTAGACATGGCCATATGCGTATCCATTGCTCACAAAGTAAACAGTGATTTTTGGCTTAAAGCATCAGCAACAACATTATCCTTTCCCGGGTGATAGTCAATCACAAGCTTGTAATCTTTTAGCAATTCTAACCATCAGCGTTGTCTCAAGTTCAGATCTTTTTGAGTCATCAAATATTTCAGGCTTTGATGATCAGAATAAACATGACATTTCTTACCAAATAGATAGTGTCGCCAAATTTTCAACGCAAACACAATGGCTGCCAGTTCCAGGTCGTATGTTGGATAATTCCTTTCATGTGTCCTCAACTGTCTCGAGGCATAGGCTATAACTTTTCCTTCCTGCATCAGAACACAACCAAACCATTTAAAGATGCATCACTATAAATAACAAATTCTTTACCTGATTCTAACTGAACTAACACTAGAGCTTCGGTCAAAAGGACTTTCAACTGATCAAAGCTTTTCTGGCACTTCTCTGACCACTCAAACATAACATCTTTCCGTAGTAGCTTTGTCATCGGAGCTGCAATCATAGAGAAACCTTTCATGAACCATCTATAATAACCAGCAAGTCCCAAAAAGCTTCGAACTTCAGAAACATTCTTTGAAGGTTTCCAATCAAGTATAGCTGAAATTTTACTCGGATGAATATCTGATGCTGATACCACGTGACCCAGAAAACTAACTTCACTTAACCAGAACTCAAATTTACTGAATTTCGCATACAACTGCTTATCTCACAATGTCTGCAACACAAGTCTCAAATGCTCAGCATGTTCGGTTTCATTACGAGAGTAAATCAGTATATCATCAATAAAACACAACTACAAATCTATCTAAATACTGTCTGAAGATCCGATTCATCAAATCCATAAAAATTGTAGGTGCATTAGTAAGTCCAAACGACATAACTAGAAACTCCTAATGTCCGTACCTCGTTCGAAAAGCAGTTTTTGGCACATCGGAGTCTCTGACTCGCAGCTGATAATAACCCGATCTCAAATCTATCTTCAAAAACACTGAAGCCCCTTTTAATTGATCGAACAAGTCATCAATCCATGGCAACGGGTATTTATTCTTTATAGTCACTTTATTTAGCTGGCGATAATCAATACACATTCTCACAGTTCCGTCTTTCTGTTTCACAAATAGAACTGGCGCACCCTAGGGACAGAAACTCAGTCGTACAAAACCTCATCTGTTAACTCTTGCAACTATGCTTTCAATTCTTTTAATTCAGCAGGTGCCATACGATACGGAGCTATCAAAATCAGAGTCATTCCTGAAACTAACTCAATACCAAACTCTACTTCTCGGATAGGTGGTAAACCGGGTAATTCCTCAGGAAACACATCTGGATACTCGCACACAATTGGTACAGATTCAATCTTCTTTTCAGTGACTTTACTATCAAACACATAAGCAAAGTAAGCTTCACAACCTATTCTCACATACTTCTGAGCTAACATCGAAGATATTACTGCTGGTAAACCACTCAGATCATTAGATTCAATCTGAATAATCTCGTTGTTCTGACATCTCAAATCAATGATCTTTCATTTGCAATTAACAACGGCATCATGCATAGTCAGCCAGTCCATTCCCAAAATTATATCGATCTCGTCGAATGGTAACAATATCAAATCGGCCAGAAAGCATGAATCGTGAATCATCAATGGACAATTCTTACACACTTTGTCATCCAGAACACACCGACCCAGAGGGTTTGATACTCGAATCACAAACTCAGCAGACTCAACAAGCAAAGTCTTACTAGATACTAATGTCTCACACACATAAGAATGAGTGGAACCAGGATCAATCAATGCAATTACACTAGTATCATAGCGAGTGAATGTACCGGTAATAACATTTGGGGAAGAAGCCTCCTCGCGAGCTCGTATAGCATATGCTCTGGTAGGTGCACGAGCCTCAGATCGAACCGCTATATCTTTCATCCCTCTTTGGCCACCACTCACACTACCTGGATGTCTGGGTGGTCTACCTCGTGCTAACATGTTACTTGGTCTCGCATTCTGAACAATGTTTTGCTCGGCTAACATCGGACAATCTCGAATGAAATGGTCCATCGATCTATATTTAAAACAATACCGATCATGCAATCTACAACTTCCAAAATGCCTTTTACCACAATGCTTACACTCGGATCTGTTCTGTCGATCATTGCCAACTCTAGCAATCGAAGTAGCTCATGAACTCACAGGAGGTCGGTCTCGATCTCGTCTAGAAAAGTCTGAAGTAACTTTAAATTGACTAGAATCATCTTTGAACTTCTTCGATGTTGAGTGAAAAATCTTACTCGATGATCTTTTACGAGAATTTCTGGCTTCAAAATTAGCTTTTCTTTTCTCTTTCCCGAGCTCTTCGGCTTTGCATGCTCGCTCAACAAGTACCACGAACTCTTTAATTTCAAGTATACCAACTAGTAATTTAATGTCTTCATTTAAACCGTCTTCAGATCTTTTACACATGATAGCTTCTGTTGAAACACATTTACGAGCATATCGACTGAGTCTCACAAATTTTTACTCGTACTCGGTTACGGTCATACGGCCCTGTTTCAATTCCAGAAATTCTTTGCATTTCTGATCGATAAATCTCTGGCTGATGTATTTCTTACGGAACTCCGCTTGAAAAAAGTCCCAAGTCACTATCTCTTTCGGGACCACTGATACTAGTGTATTCCACCAGTGATATGTAGTGTCTCGTAATAAAGATATGGAAAACTTTAAACATTCATCTGGAGTACATGATAACTCATCGAACACACAGATAGTATTATCGAGCCACAACTCGTCTCGTTCAGCATCATTATCATCATTAGCCTTAAACTCTTCGGCCCCGTGATTTTTTATTTTATCTACAGGAGGCCTGTTAAGTCTCATCGGATCAATCATCGGAGGTAACACAGGTATCGGAGATGGATTATTCGGGGGTGGAGGTTGTTGTACAGCCAAATTAGTCTGGATATACTGAGTAAACCAATCGTTCATCATTTGATAGAAGGCTTGCTTAGCCTCCAACTCATGGCTACTCGAGATAGGCCAAGATTCAACTGGCGCTGTCCCATGCGTGGGAGTAGGCGCTACACTCTAGACATCATCAGCTACAGCTCTATCAGGATCCATTTACTATATGAAAGCACATTTTCAAATGTCAAAAGTCATCACACTATCGTAATATAAATTTTGGCATGTATAGCTAAATTCACACAAGCTACGTTAGTCCTAGAATCGACTAAACCATAGTTCTGATACCAATAAAATGTAACACCCCTAACCTGTATCCGTCGCTGGACTAGGTTTATGAGGCATTACTGAACAAAAACAAAAATTCCAAACATTCACATATGCATACAAGTCATACTCATAAATATATTAGGCACATGGATAATTAAATATTAAACATACTTTATTTATCATATTGCATTTACAAATCATACCTCAAAAGTCAACCGAATCTATACCTTTCAAATAATCACATTTTCATTAAAAAATATAAACATATGCATATACTTTCATTATATACCCAAACCATCATTCGAATTAACGATCAAAGTATATGTATATACGTACACATAATTATTAATTTTGCAAAAATGCATATAATGCTCATGGTGTACTATTACATAAAATCACTATTCAAATGGTCATTTATCAATGTCACACTTACAAGCATTATTAAACAATATAATCTCAATAATTCACCATTAATAAACTTATAACTAATTATAGTACTTATACATTTTTCCATGCAAACCGAATTAAACTAATCTTTGCATATTCGAATATAGGCATGCCTCATATATGCATTTCTAATATACATAAAACATGCTAACACCTGAGCTCATGTTTATAAATGAATAAACATACATTAAAATTAAATCATTAAACCATATTTATTTATATTTATACATATCAAAATCGAGTGACCAACCACAACCAATTCCACTTATCATTATTTTTCTTTCAATTTTAATTCATCAAAAACAAATATACATTCGCACATGAAAACATGTATAAACATCTTATAAGTTACACTTTCTAAACTCATTATCCAAATATAATTTACCCAAACCAAAAACCTAAACTAAAACAAATAATTATATCATAAAATTTATCTATATATATATATGATAATCATTACATCAATCCACTTTCAAATTTATTAACATCAACGAACCATTATCAAACATACCACATACATCACATAGTTCATTCACTTATAATTTATAACACATCAACTAAAAGTAAGCTCAAACCATATCCAAGTATGAACGAATCTATCATGGAAATTAAGCCATTTTCGCATGGCTAAAGTTATATATATTCAAGGTCGAACAAAATACATATTAGCTTATAAATGCCAAAAGTTTGAAAATAAACTTTTAAAAGTACCGAAAGTTGACGATAGTGTGGATGACTTCGATAACGATCCCCGAGCTCGTAACTTACAATCAAAATCTATAAAATAGAGTAACAAAAACACACAGAGTAAGCTAACTTAGCTTAGTAAGCCTTAAGCAAATTAAACAACTCAATGAATAATCAAAACATTTAGACTGAACAAATTGGATCAATAATATTATACTTTTACACAATAAGATACCTTGGCTGAATGTTCAATATCAAATACATATCACCACATAATTATTTCCTATATAACTAATTATACAACATCAAATATATTATCACATAGATACTTACACGTATGACCAAATATAGAAGTTAAATAAAACATCACATGTAACCTATAATTCAACTTCAATAGAACATCACAATGGCTGAATATGCACATTCAAAATAACTTCACATAAAACCGAATATATATTTTCAATATAATTCACATGTAATCGAATAATCAAGTTCAATATAAGCTTGCATATACTTACCTATGTGGCTGAACATATATAATGTCATTTAGTTTAATTACACTTGCTCAATATCCAAAATAACTTGAACTCTTATAATCATGGACTTGAAAGTAAATCACCGGTATAAAACTTGCTAGGTATAAACCTGAATTTCACACCGGCACAAGGCCTGCTAGACTCAAAGTCTGATATTTATTCACAGACACTAAGCCTACTAGGCACAAAGCCTAATCAAAGTCACCAGCACAAAGCTTGCTAGGCTCAAGGCCTGAATATCACAAACATAAAATCATTCCACAACATTTCATATATCGAATCATATAATATTCCATGTAACATATACATACTTTCAGAAATTTTGATATCATTCAAATACAACTCAATCACATTAATTCATTGAAAATTCTCATTCGGCTAACATACTAATACATTATAAAATTTGAATCATCATAGTAAATCATTCTATGCTCAAAATAAACCATCTTTAATTACTTAAAAACTTACCTCGGATATCGACGGACGTTACGAATCGGCTATTCGACTATTTTTTTTTTCCCTGATCCAAGTTCGATTTCCTTTGTTCTTGATCTATATAATTTTGAATTAACCTCATTTAAATATAATTTCATTCAATTTAATCCAACAACACATAAATGGGAAAATTACCATTTTACCTCTGATTTTCATACTTTTACAATTTAGTCCTAATTGCACAAAACACAAAATACACCAAATCTCACAACAACATAGTTGGGCCGAATTTTCAACATACTCATACTAGTTCATATATTTCATTTATTTTGCATTTTAGCCCTTCAATTTATTATTTTTGCAATTTAGTCCTATTAACTCAAAATCATCAAAAACTCCAATACAAAACATGTTAATCTAAAACATATTTTTCATATTTCATCATCAAACAACAAAAATCACAACCTCTCATCAGTGAAATAACTCAAAATATTCATCAAAATAAAAAATTTAAGCATGGGTCGGATAGTACTCGAAGCAACGATCTGAAAAACGTAAAAAAATATCAAAAACCGAAACCAAACTAACCTTGAATTTGGATCAACAATGGCCGGATATCATGTGCTTTCTCTTTTTCTTTTCTTTTACCAGTTTCGGTCAAATAAAAATGAATACATGCATGTTTTCTTTTTATGTTTTATTTTATTATAACATATTATTCCATTTATAATTTTTAACCTTTTTATTTTAATATAAAATCATTATAATCTAAAGCCATTACTGTAAACTACTCATAAATTTGGTCTAATTGCATTATAAATGCCTCCACATCTTAAGACAACAACAATTAAGCACTTTCACATTTAACCACCAACTTCTCCTTTTACGCGATTAAGTCCTTTTATTTAATCGGACACTCAAACAATAAAATTAAATCACGAAAATTTGACAAATATTAATTTAGACATAATGAACACAGAAAATAAATTTTAAATATTTTTTTGACTCAGATTCGTGGCCCGAAACCACCGTTTCGATTAGGGTCTAAATTGGGCTGTTACAAAAGTTCTTTGGCAACGACAGAGTATAAAAGAGGCTACTTTGGAACCGGAGGATACTATGAGGAAGCAATACCCAAATCTTTTTACCGGTAAAACTTTCCAGGACAAAAATCCTTAAGGGGGGAGAGTTGTAACTACCCAATTTTAGTGAAATCTGAACAGTGGTTTTAGGACCACTAATTCATGATGAAAATTAATTTTATTACATGGTCCGTATTATGTTAGAAATTTCATGTGAAAATTCTTATAAGAAAACTTTACCGATTATGTGTTTAATTACGGGATGGACTAAATCACATAAAATGCAAAAGTTGAATTCTAATGGCTAGAAGGATTAAATAGCTATGGAATTAAAAACTTGAGGTCCTTATATGGTAATTAGAAAATTAAAGAAAAGAATGTAGATATTTTGGTGACTCATCCATGGAAATTTAAAAAAAGGGTAAGGACTAAATTGAAAATTAAAAAAATTTAATTAATTAAAAGATGATAAAAGAATTATCATCTTATTTTATATCATCTTCAACCCCAAAATACATGGAAACCCTAGGAGAGAGAAGAAATATTCTTGGCTTAATTGGGTAAGTTTTCTTGTCCCGTTTTTAGTAATTTTGATATTTTTGGAACTGGGATTGCTTAATCTATCTATTTGGGGGATCAATTTGAAAAGTTATCAAAGTATGGAAATTAGGTCATGGTTGAATATGCTGAAAATTTGAAATTTATGGTAGAAAATGAAAGGTTGTTGATAGATAAACAACTTTTACAAAGTGATTTTTGATGGAAACATGGTTTAGGGACTAAAATGTAAAGTTGTGAAAATTGAAGAAAATTTCTGAAATTCATAGAATATATGTGCTGTAAATTATATATTGAAATTTTGTTTGGGCTTGGAATAGGGAGTAAATTGCATAAATTTCATTTTCCGAGCCTAGGGACGAAATTGGAATTTATGGAAAAGTTAGGGGCAAAATGGTAATTCTGCCTAGGATGTAAATTGAGTCCACTTGAATATGAAATGTTGAAAATTGATGAATAAATTCATTTATATATATCCGGACAACACAAATTCAAGGTTAGACCGAGGAAATGAAAAAGTTTTAAATTAGTAGATTCTTAAACGCAAACAAGTGTCGAGGTAAGTTCGTGTAACTGAATCGAGCATGTAAATATGTTAAATTGAATGTTGTGTTTGTATGGAATGTGAATTATATTGATGTGAATTGTTTGATTGCTATAATAAAGAATTGAATACATGCTTGAAACGGTGAATAAGGGTTAAGTTCCGTTTGAATATTGAATTCCGATAAATATATGTGCTTTCTCAAAATGAATGAGGTCATGCATTTGTTGCTGACGGGATTTGGCTCAGATGAGTAATCCTATTGACCTCATTATAGAAAGGATTTAGCCCAGATAGGTAATCCTGATATAATCGCTCTCGAGCATATGTTACAATTAGGATTTAGCCTGGACTGGTAATCCTAATTGAGCTCTTCTGAGTATACGTTACATAAAGGATTTAGCCTAGACTGGTAATCCTGTAATACTATATGTGGCTCGAGAGCGTGTTCTTTGATTAAGTGCCTTAATGGGTACTCTTGAATAAGAATTGACGGGTTATTGAATTGTATACCTTAAGTGTACTACTTGAGTATCCATCAAAATTTTAATGAATCAAAGAACACAACTCTTGGCATGATAAGAAAATTATGGGATGAAATGAATAATGTCTTGAAGGAATATAGTATTATGAGCTATCTATGCTTACTTAATGTATGTGTGAACACATATGTAACTAACTTGTTTGATTGAGTGTATGTGTATATGTGAATTTGCCAAATTGATGAAAAAGCATGTTATTGAATGCATAATGTTAATAAATGTATTTTGGTAAGTTTTAATTCCTGTTATACTAACTTTCTAAGCATGTAATGCTTACTTATTTTTATTTTCCTTGTTTTATAGTACTCGAAAGCTGGCGAAGGTTGGAGATTAGTGGAGCATCATCACACTATCTACTAGTTTATTTTGGGTATATATAGTAAAATAATTTTGGTATAATGGCATGTATAGGATAACTTGCCCATTAGTGGCTTGAAATGATGCTTGTAATCTAGCCATTGGAATGACTAGTAATGGTTTGTTTTGATATACTTGTAATGTCATACTATGGTAGCTACATGTATGTTAAGTAGTTGATCAAATTATGTCATATGGACTAAACCATGGTAAGATTATAAACATGTATGCATGTAATGATATGCCATGTTGAATGATAGAGTTTGCTTAATTTGTATGCTTGAAATGGTTGGTATTTAGACATGAGTTTTATTGCAGGTCATCGGTATGATTTTGGGTGAGAAATGAAGCTAGAAATGGCTTTATTTCGTCCACACGGGTAGACACACGGGCCTGTGTCTAGACAGTGTGTCTGGTACATGGGTGTGTGGTTAGGCCATGTGTCCCCTGGACCTTAAATTTGAGAAACAGAATGCTCAGAATTGAGCACACCGACAGAGACCCGGGCATGTGTCACAGCCGTGTGTGCTACACGGCCTAGAACATGAGCATGTGTCTTGGCTGTGTGAATCCTGCACCTAATTTAGAAGAATTTAATTAACCACATGGCCTAGCATACGGGCGTGTGGCCGGTCGTGTGGCACAAGTCAAAGAACCACACGAGGTCAAACATGGCCTGCGGCATGGGCGTGTCTTAGGGTCACATGGGCGTGCCCCTTGGACCACATGGGCTTGTAAGCCTTGCACCTTGGAAAATTTTTAAAATTCACGAAATTTTTTTAGATTTTTTGATTAAGTCTCGACTCGATTCCAATGCTCATTTTGGGCCTCGAGGGTCCATTTAAGAGACGGTATTAATAATCTTTAAAAATGAACAGTAATTGACATGATTTATCTGTAAATGTTCTACAAACTCCAATAATGCTCTGTAACTCTATTCCAGCGATGGATACGGGTTAGGAGTGTTACAGGAATTAATCGTGGAAAAGGAACTCAACTATGTTGAGGACCCATTAGAACAAATTTTGACATCAGACCCTCCAAATGATGAAGAGGAGGATGAATACTTAGTTTTGCTAGAAGCTAATCAAAGGGGATTTAATCCGCAATCCCGCTTTAAATCTTTGGAGTTAGAGAATAAGGATTGTGCCCAGTGAAAAGTGTCATTCGAAGAGCCACCTAAATTAGAACTCAAGGTAGTTCCTTCACATTTAAAATATGTTTATTTAGGTAACGCTTCTACTTTGCCTGTGATTGTTGCAGCAAAATTAACCATTGAGCAAGAAAAGAAACTCATCCTAGTATTGAAATAATTCAAGAAGGCTGTCGGATGGACCATAGCCGGTATTCGCAGTATTAGTCCCTTTGCATGCACAAGATCATCCTAGAAGATGGTGAAAAAGGGACGATTGATAGAAAACAAAGACTAAACCCCATCATGAAGGACGTGGTAAAAAAAGAAATCATCAAATGGTTAGATGCGGGTATAATTTACCCCATCTCAAACAGTTCGTGGATAAGTCTAGTCCAGTGTGTACAAAAGAAAGGAGCTATTACGATCGTTGAGAATGACGAGCTGATACCGACTAAAACGGTTACGGGATGGAGAATATGCATCGATTACTAAAAGCTGAACAAAGCTACTAAGAAAGATCATTTTCCTTTGCCATTTTTGGACGAGATGCTGGATAGACTTGCTTGGTGAGAAAGATCATTTTCCTTTGCCATTTTTGGACGAGATGCTGGATAGACTTGCTTGGTGAGACTATTACTATTTTCTTGATGGATACTTGAGGTATAATCAGATTACAGTAGCATCGACACAAGACAACATTCACCTGCTCGTACGGTACATTTGTATTTAGACACATGCCATTTGGTTTATGTAATACACCTGCTACATTTCAAAGATGTATGATGTCTATTTTTACTGATATGGTTGAGAAATACTTGGAAGTCTTTATGGATGATTTTTCAGTATTTGGAGATACATATGATGATTGCCTAGCCAATCTAGCCAAGGTACTAAGGCGATGCGAAGAAACAAACCTCATACTCAACTAGGAAAAGTGTCATTTCATGGTACGAGAAGGTTTTGTTCAAGGCATCGGATAATGAGACATGGGATCGAGGTAGATAAAGAAAACGTAGACGTTATCGAGAAACTCCTACCTCCAACATCTGTAAAGGGTGTTAGGAGCTTTTTAGGCCACGCCGATTTCTGTCAAAGATTTATCAAGGACTTCTCCAAAACTTCTAATCCTTTATGCATATTATTGGAGAAGGACATGACGTTCAAATTTGATGAGAAGTGCTTAAGAGCTTTCAAAGATTTGAAGAGTCGGTTAGTTTCGGCACCCATAATCACCACACTAGACTAGGATTGTCCATTTGAATTTATGTGTGACGTAAGTGACTTCACGATAGGAGCTGTCATGGGCTAGCGAAGGAACAAAGTTTTTCATCCCATCTACTACGCAAGTCGAACTCTGATAAGAGCTCAATTGAATTATATAGTAACAGAGAAATAGTTACTTGCCATTGAGTTTGCTTTTGACAATTTTTGTAACACCCCTAAACTGTATCTGTCTCTTGAATAAAGTTAAGGAGCATTACCAGAACTTTTAGAATATTTACAGATAAATCACATCAAATAGTGTTCATTTCTCAACATTATTCAAAACGTCCCTTAAATGGACCCTTGAGGCCTAATATAAGCATTAAATTCGAATCAGGACTTAATTGAAAACTCTAAGAATTTTTCGCGACATTTCAAAAAGTTTCCAAGGTGCAGGGCTCACACGCCCGTGCTGTAGGCCATGTTCGACCCCGTGTAACTCTTTGACTTGTGCATACAGCCTTGGCACACATTCGTGTACTAGGCCATGTGGTTAATTAAATTCTTTCAAAATTAGGTGCAGGTTTCACATGGCCAAGACACACAGCTGTGTAATACAATGACTGAGACACACCCCTGTGTCTCTGCCCGTGTGCTCAATTCTGAGCATTCTGTTTCTCAAATTTAAAGTGCAGGGGACAAACGGCCTAACTACACGCCCATGTACCAAGTCGTATGTCATACACGGTCTAGACATAGGTCCGTGTGTCTGCCCGTATGGACAAAATGAAGCCATTTCTAGCTTCATTTCTTACCCAAAATCATACTAATGACCTGCACTAAAACTCACATCCAAATACCAACCATATCAAGCATTCAAATTAAGCAAACACTATCATTCAACATGGCATATCTTTACATGCATACACTTTTACAATCTTACCTTGGAATATTCCATATGTTAGGTATAATTTAAACAACCATTTAACATGCATGCAACTACCATAGTATGCCATTACAAATATATCAAAAACAACCATTACTAGCCATTCCAATGGCTACATTACAAACCACATATTTAAGCCATCTATGGCCGTGTTAGCCTATACATGCCATTATACCAAAATGATTTTACTATATATATACCAAAACAAGCTAGTAGATAATGTGACAGTGCTCTAATAATCTCTAATCTTTGCGAGCTTTCGAGCACTATAAAATAGGGGAAAATAAAACAAAGTAAGCATTTCATACTTAGTAAGTTCGTATAACAGAAACTAAACTTACCAATCCCATTTATTAAATCTAACTATACAATGTATTGTTTTCCATCAACTTGGCAAAATTTGCCTAAACACATGCACTCAATTAAACATGTTAGTCATAAAATTTTTATATACATCAAGTAAATATAGATGAGCTCATCATGCAATATTATTTCAAGACATTATCATTTCATCTCATAAATTTTCTCATTATGCCAAGAGTTGTGTCCGTTGAATCATTGAAATTCCGATGGATACTCAAGTAGTACACTCAAGGTGTACAATTCAATAACCCGTCAATTCTTATTCAAGAATACCCTTTAGGGCATTTAATCAAAGAACACACTCTCGAGCCACATGTGACAGCCCTAATTTGACCCTAGTCGGGAAGTGGTTTCGGGACCACAGAACCGAGCTATAAAAATAATTATAAGTTATATTTCATGTTTATGAAGTGATTAAATACAAGTGTGAAAGTTTCAAGCTTTGATTTGGTCATTTGCATGTGAATTTATTCAATAGGACTTAGGTGTGACACTTTTGAAGTGTGATAGGTTAATGTATAAGGACCTAATTGTGCATAATGTCAAAAAAGTGTATTTGCATGTCAATTTTCCCCACTTAAGAATAGTGGCCGGCCATGACAATGATGATAAGCATTATGTGTTTGTTATATTAATAAAATAATGTATTAGTAGTATAAAAAAAATAATAAATAAAAATAGGAGTTAAACTAATTAGATGAATAAAACAAAGAAAGAAAATTTGTGTTCATCTTTTAGCTTCCCTTGGCCGAAACTCTAAGAAGAAAGGGAAGGGGAAAACAAGCATTTGGTCACACCTAGTCTTGGTTAAGGTATGAAATTCTTAATAGCTTTTGGAATTGTTGAATGTATTGAATTAGTTACCAAGTTCCTTAGTTAACCCATGTCCAAATCTTGAATTTTGGTTGGTATCATGAGAAATTGGTTAAGAGAAAGATGTTCATGAAAGGGTTGTTGTTCATGTTATTTGGATGGAAAATGGTACATAGGTGAATGAGAGTTTAACAAATGAGCACATTGGGCATTAGTTGCTAAATGGAGAAGAATCGGCTAACAAATTGTGTTCCTTGGCCGAATGTGATTTTAGGTATTTGGGTAATGTATACATTTTTAATGGATGGAATGAAGAGGATGCTTTAATTGTGTTAAAAAATTGTAGGTTAAAATAAGGTTTGCTAAGTTAGCTATTAAGGTGAAATATAAATGTTAACAATTGATTTCTAGTGTATATATATGTGTGTATTAGCCGAATTTTGAACTTGAATAAGGGTTTGAACACCATGTATTGTATTGAGAATGTTGAAGTGAATTTTATAGATAGTTATTTGATAAATTCGATTGTTAATATACATACTTGAATAAAATGTATACTAGGAATGTTTGAAAAAGTGATTTAGTATTAAACTGCTTGGGGACAGCAACAGTAAGGTGATTTTGGAAAATCACCATAATTTGTAGGAGTTGAGTTAGAAGCTGGATAAATTATGTAATGAAAGATTGAAGAGTATAGTTTCTTACAAAAGAAACTATAGAAACAAAAGAGTTACCGATCTTGAGATATTTGAAGTATTGTGGGGTTGAGTCGAAATGACTACTAGATTTCCTGTTCTGTTTTTATTAAATCAGTATAAATTGTACAAAAATGGAATTAAGATAAAATTTATATGCTTAGATTCCTTAATGAGTCTAGTTTCAAATGAAATAAGTGAGAACACATTTTGAATTCTGTACATTGAGAAATCTGATTCGTAGTGAAGAATGGTCAGTTTAGTCAAGCAGTGAAACAAGGTGAACTTTAAGAAAAATCTGGTATTGTTGGGCTAAACTAAAAATTATGAAAATTTTATGGATAATAGATGAATGAGTCTTCTGTCAAGAAAAATTTATGGCAATTGATTTGGAGTTTCATAACTCCAATTATAAATACTTTACTGGCTGTTGCTCAGGAAGTTAACTTATAGGGAAATTGTAATTATATTGTAAGCATTAAAGAAAATTTGTTAATGAATTAATTATCAATTTTTATAAAGCTTACTATAATCTATATGTGTGAAAGCCGAATCTATATGTATTATATTCTTAAAGTGATGCTTTAATAGTCGATTAATGACTAGTTTAAATTTGTTGAACTTAAGCTCAAGAGCTTAGGGGACAATTTGAGATAAGGGAAGGAAAAGTAGCCGAGTAGCCACTTTGCTATCGTTCAAGTATATCCAAGGTAAGTCTTTGAGTAATGGAACTTAGTCTATGAGTTGATAAATCTTGATCATATTTAAGCATAACAATTAGTCTATGGCATAATGGTTCTACTTGATTTATGTAGTGGGATAAATAGCTTGTACTTATGATTTGTAATCGAATAGTTATTGAAATTGTGTTGAATGGCAAATCGAGACCGTACCCTCATACGGGTCTATTGAGCCGAAAGTGAAAATGGTTATTATTGCTTGTTGTGCTTGTGTTCTAGTAATGTGAATGAAATACAAATGTGTTAAGATGATAAGACATATGCATGATAAATAGAGACTACATCCGGGCTAAGACCCGCAGACCTTGCGTGAGTGTTATATCCGGGTCAATTCCTGAAGGCATTCGTGCTAGTTGTTATATCCGGGTTAAGTCCCGAAGGTGTACGTGCTAGTTGTTATATCCGGGCTAAGTCCCGAAGGCATTATTGCTAGTTGCTACATCCGGGCTAAACTCAAGACATTCGTCTTTGATTCGAAATTGGTGATACGGCTGTAATAATTCCAATTAAGTACGTTCGAACTTCTAAGAGAATAAGGTATGTTTTATAAGTATATATATACATGGTATAGGTTGATTTGGTTTTAAATGTACTCGTTCAATTGAATTGTGAACTCCGGGTCGGATCTTAGGATTGCATGAAATATTTAGCTTATTCGAGGTACGAAATGTTTGACTACAATGAAATTTAGTCAGGTTTGACTCTGTGCGTATGAATATAATGATTGAAGTGTGAGGTAACATGATCATGGAGTTTTATGTTATGTATTTATTTATCTTATGAATGTTATGTTTTAGTTGTAGATGACTTCATTACTTAAACTTACTAAGCATCGAAATGCTTACTCTGTTCCTGAAATTCTCTGTTTTATAGATCTCGTTCGTTAGCTATCGACCTCGGGGATTTCAAAGACGAAGTCATTCACACTATCCAAGCCCACTTGGTACCTTGTAGTTGAACTTTAAAAATGGCATGTATAGGATTGACTTTTGATGTTAATATGTATCTTTTGGTGTGTATATATATAGCCATGTGAAAATGGCTTGTTAAGTTATATAAGTTCTACTTAGTTAATATGTATGGTAGTTGATATATAATTAATCTTTTAAATATTTTGATCGAATTGAACTATGAATGAATCGAGATAATTGTTATATTAAAGTGACTACTTGTCTGATGTATAAATGGAATTCGGTTCTATTGGTATTCAAATGGAATATTCCGATAATAATTAAAAGAAACTTCTTGCATGTTTAGTAATACTTCTTAAATCCTTCCGGCGACGGATGTGGGATTAGGGGTGTTACATTTTATTGGTATCAGAGCTACGGTTTAGTCGATTCTAGGACTAACGTAGCATGTGTGAGTCTAGCTATACATGCCATTTGGTGTTAATACGATAGTGTGATGATTTCTGATAGTTTAAATGTGTGTTTTTGTTAGAAATGGATCCCGATCCCAATCGAGCGTAGGCGGCGATGATGTGGAGAGTGTAGCGCTGCTCCCGCGACGGACGGCGCCTGAGGACTCTCAACCCTGTGGCAAGCAACCAAAATGACGAGGCTAGACAAGCCTTTTATAATGTGATGAATGATTGGTTTAACCAATACATTCGAACTAATATCTACTGTTCCACAACCCCACTCCCGACTAATACATCCCTGCGCGCCATTGTACCTCGGTAACCAATCGGATGAGGTTAAACAAGCCCCCAGTTGACAGAATCGAAAAAGCAGGGCTATCGAATTTAAGGCTACTGAGATAGCGGCGATGCCGAGCAAGCTGAATTTTGGTTGGATAATACTATCCGGGTACTTGATGAATTATCTTGCACACCCGAAGAATGCCTAAAGTGTACTATCTCTCTGCTACGTGATTCTGCCTACTATTGGTGGAATACTTTGATTTCTGTTGTGCCCAGAGAGCGGGTAACTTGGGAGTTTTTCCAAACTGAGTTTCAGAAAAAGTATATCAGCCAGAGATTTATTGATCAAAAACGAAAGGAATTTCTTGAACTTAAATAAGGTTCTATGACGGTTACTGATTATGAACGAAAGTTTGTGAGGCTTAGCCGGTACGCTCGAGAATGTGTTTCTTCAGAAGCTGTAATGTGTAAACATTTTGAAGATGGTTTGAACGAAGATATAAAGTTGTATGTTGGTGTTCTAGAAATTAGAGAGTTCGTAGTACTTGTCGAACGAGCTTGCAAAGCTGAAGAACTCAGCAAGGAGAAAAGAAAAGCTGAAATGGGAGCTAAAGAGTTTCGTAAGAGATATTCGGGGAAGCCCTTTCAACAGTCATCGAAGAGGTTTAGAGACGATTCTGGCCGATCCAAAGACACTTCGGGTTTTTCCAGACGAGATCGTGAACGACCCCCTGTGAGTACGCGAGTCACTTCAGTTGCCAGTGTGGGAAATGATCGTCGGGATAGGACAGAGTGTCAGTATTGTGGTAAATGGCATTTGGGGAGTTGTAGATTCCATGATCGCTTCTGCTATAAGTGTGGATCAGCTGACCACTTTATTAAGGATTGCCCGAGAGGTATGAACAGGAATGTAAAAGCAGTGGGAAGCGGTGTCTTATCTGCTCGAGGTAGACCATCTAGAAATGCGGGGGATGCTAGCGGTGGTCAGAGAAGATCTAGAGATGCTACAACCAGATCTGAGGCTCGTGCTCCTGCTAGAGCTTATGCTATACGCGCACGCGAGGATGCTTCTTCGCGGATGTTATTACGTGTACTTTTACTCTCTTTGATCTCGATGTAATTGCTTTGATAGACCCCGGTTCTACTCATTCATACGTATGTGAGACTTTAGCATCCGAAGAAGACTCTACCTATTGAGTCTACTGAGTTCGTAATCAAGTGTCAAATCCTTTGGGTCATTATGTATTTGTTAATAAGGTGTGTAAGAAATGTCCCCTAGCAACCCGAGGTTCCTATTTTTGGTGATTTGATGCTTTTACCATTTGATGAATTTGATGTTATCCTCGGTATGGATTGGTTGACCGTCCATGATGCGATTGTGAATTGCAAAAGAAGACTATTGATTTGAGATGCGCAAACAACGAGATAATCCGAGTTAAGTCATCGATAAGAACGGGTTGCCACCAATTATATCTTAGATGCCGCCCAAAATATGTTAAAAAGGGTGTGAGGCATATCTCGCGTATGTACTTGATAGTAAGGAATTAGAAAAGAAGCTTGAATCGGTGCGATGGTTTGTGAGTATTCGACGCTTTTTTCTGAGGAGTTACGGGATTACCACACTGCTCGAGAAGTTGAATTCGGCATCGAAACCGGTACTGGTACCACACCAATTTCAATGGCTCCGTATCGTATGGCGCCAATGAGAATTGAAAGAATTGAAAACTCATTTGAAGGAGTTGACGGATAGAGGTTTTGCTCGACCGAAGTTTTTCACCTTAGGGTGCACCGGTTTTGTTTGTGAAAAGAAGGGCGGAACCTTGAGAATGTGCATCGACTATCGTAAATTGAATAAAGTGACCATAAAGAATAAATACCCGTTGCCACGTATTGACGATTTGTTTGATCAGTTAAAGGGAGCCTCAGTGTTTTCAAAGATAGATTTGAGATCGGGTTATTATCAGCTACGAGTTCGAGACTCAGATATACCCAAAACTGCTTTCAGAACGAGATACGGTCACTACGAGTTCTTAGTGATGCCGTTTGGGCTTACAAATGCCCCTGCGGTATTTATGGATTTGATGAATCGGATTTTCAGACAATATTTGGACCAGTTTATGGTTGTGTTTATAGACGACATCTTGATTTATTCATGCGATGAAATTGAACATGCCGAGCACCTGAGAGTAGTGTTGCAGATTTTGCGGGATAAACAGTTGTATGCTAAGTTCAGTAAATGTGAATTCTGGTTAAGAGAAGTTAGCTTTCTGGGACACGTGGTATCTGCATCGGGTATTAGAGTTGATCCGAGCAAAATTTCAGCCATACTCGATTGGAAGCCCCCAAGGAATATTACTGAAGTCCGGAGCTTTTTGGGACTTTCCGGTTACTACAGGCGCTTTGTAAAAGGTTTCTCAATGATAGCCACACCAATGACGAGATTACTTCAGAAAGATGTTAAGTTCGATTGGTCAGAGAAATGTCAAAAAAGTTTTGATCAATTGAAAACTTATTTGACTGAAGCCCCAGTGTTAGTACAACCCCTATCCGGTAAAGAATTTGTCATTTACAGTGATGCATCCTTGCTTGGGCTGGGTTGTGTATTGATGCAAGAAGGTCAAGTGGTAGCTTATGCATCAAGACAATTGAAGCCACATGAGAAAAACTATCTGACTCATGATCTCGAGCTAGCTGCCATTGTTTTTGCTTTAAAAATATGGCGTCACTATTTGTTTGGTGAGAAGTGCCATATATATTCGGATCACAAAAGTCTCAAATATTTGATGACTCAAAGAGATTTGAATCTGAGACAAAGACGTTGGCTTGAGTTGTTAAAAGATTATGAGCTTGTTATTGACTATCACCCGGGAAAGGCTAACGTGGTTGCGGATGCTTTAAGTCGTAAATCACTGTTTGCTTTACGAGCAATGAATGTACACTTGTCTATTCTATCCGACAATGTGTTGGTAGCAGAATTAAAGGCCAAACCATTGTTGATTCATCAAATTCGTGAAGCTCAGGAAGTCGATGAAGAATTGGTTGCAAAACGGGCTGAATGTGTTTCGAGTTTGGAGTCAGAGTTTCAAGTTGATGATGACGATTGTTTGAGGTTCAAAAGTCATTGTGTGTTCCAAGAAATTCAGAACTTATTTCGACGATTCTGAAAGAAGCTCATTGTAGCCGAATGTCAATTCACCCCGGAAGTACGAAAATGTACAACGACACGAGGCGTCGATTTTGGTGGCATGGCATGAAGCGAGACATTTTCGATTTTGTTTGAAGTGTTTAATATGTCAACAAGTGAAAGTGGACCATCAAGTGCCTACTGAGTTTACTCAACCGATCATGATACACCGAATGGAAATGGGATCGAAGTTACGATGGATTTTGTATCGAGTTTGCCATTGTCGACAAGTAAGAAAGATGCGATTTGGGTTGTTGTTGATAGACTAACTAAATCGGCTCATTTTATTCCCGTGACGTACGGATTATTCACTTTGGATAAACTAGCTGAATTGTATGTTTCTCAGTTGTAAGATTGCACGGGTACCTATTTCTATTGTGTCGGATAGAGATCCGAGATTCACCTCGTGATTTTGGAAGAAATCGCAAGAAGCTTTGGGTACCAAGTTACATTTTAGCACCGCTTTTCATCCACTGATGATGGTCAATCCGGAGCGGATAATTCGAGATACTTGAAGATATGTTGAGATGTTGTATCCTTGAGTTTAGTGGTTCATGGGAGCAGTATTTACCTTTGATTGAATTCGCTTACAACAATAGTTTTCAATCAAGTATTAAGATGGCACCTTACGAGGCCTTGTGCGGTCGTAAATGCCGCATACACCATTGTTTTGGACCGAGCTTGGTGAAAGTAAAATTTTCGGAGTTGACTTGATTAAAGATGCTGAGCAGAAAGTAAAAATAATTCATGAAAGTCTGAAGGCAGCGTCAGATCGTCAAAAGTCGTACGCAGATTTAAAACGAAGAGATATTGAGTATCAGGTGGGAGACAAGGTATTTCTTAAAGTTTCACCTTGGAAAAAGATACTCAGATTTGGCCGTAAGGGCAAACTGAGTCCGAGGTTCATAGGGCCGTATGAAATATCCGAACGAGTTGGTCCAGTGGCATATAGATTGATTTTACCCCCTGATCTCTAGAAGATTCACAACGTTTTTCATGTTTTGATGCTTCGACGTTACAGATCTGATCCTTCACACATAATAAATCCCTCCGAAGTTGAAATTCAAGTCGATATGAGCTATGAAGAAGAACTGATTCGTATCCTAACTCGTGAAGTGAAAGAGTTGCGAAACAAAAGGGTTCCGTTAGTAAAGGTGTTATGGCTCAAACACGGGATCGAAGAAGCTACGTGGGAAACCGAAAACTCTATGAAAGAACGATACCCAAACCTATTTACCGGTAAGATTTTCAGGGACGAAAATTTCTTAAGTGGGGGAGAGTTGTGACAGCCCTAATTTGACCTGTGACAGCCCTAAAGTGACCCTAGTCGGAAAGCGGTTTCGGGACCGCTAAACCGAGTCACCGAATTATTTGAATATAATATTTACTATCTAAAATATGTGAATTTTGAATGTGTGAAAGTTTTAAGTTTCGATTTAGTCAATTGAATGTGAATTTAGTTAATAGGACTTATGAGTGACACTTTTGAAATATGATAGCTTAATCTAAAAGGACCTATTAGTTCAAGTTATAAAAAAACCAAGGATTTGCATGTCAAATTTCCACTATTGAGAGTAGTGGCCGGCCATGATGGAATTATATACATATAATATGTGTTAATTAATAGTTAGTGGCTTAATATTTTATATCATAAAAAAAAAAAGAAAAGTAATTAAAATAAGGAATTGGATGGTGAAGAAAACAAAGTAACATTTTGTTCTTTTAGCTTGAATTAGAAAGAAAGGAAGAAGAGAGAAGGTTTCGGTCACTTTAAGGTTAAGGGAGGTTAGTAAATTGTGTTAGATTTTATAATTTCAAGCTTGTTTTTAATTAGTGAGCTAATTTCTTACATAACCCATGTTAAAATTTTGAAATCTTGGTGATGTTTGAGCATTCGGTTATAGTTATAAAATGATGAGATTAGGCTATGGTTTTATGTTTTATGATGAATTGTTGAAGAGAAGGGTTTAAGTTAGTCAAATTATAAATCTTAATGCTCATGAGTACAATGGCCAAACATAGATTTGTCTAATGAATGGAACAAATGCCGTGTGAGTGATTGGAATGAATGAGTTGGAGGTTGGATCATTTTAAGATTCGGCTATGTACATAAAGCTTAAGAGTTGATATTTTTTTTATGATTATTGGAAGTTAATTAAGGTTATGCACAAAATAAATATTAAGAATATGGTTGACTTGTGTTTAGTGAGGTTCGGCCAAAGACTTTATGTACATGTTTATTCGGTTTAAGTAGAGTAAATGTGTGGGTAGATATGATTAAGTGTAGTTTATTATTGATTCGTTTGATTAAATGAATTAACTTGTAAATTGTTTTGGATATAGTATATAATAAGCATACTTGTTAACGGTAAGGTTAATTGATAATATGTCATGATTTTAACTTAACTAAGTGAATGGATAAGGAATGAATTTGATATATATATATATATATAGATGATGAGTGATGAACCGCTTAGCTTATGAGTTTGTATGTTAGTTAGGCTTCTAAGCTAGGAAATAGTTGTTGGTAACATAGTATCCATGCACTTATATAAATAAATATACATTTATATATGGTGTTTTAAGTATAAATGTTCATTTGATAAGGTTGACTAATAATTCAAGTAAGGAATTACTCTTTTTCGATATGTACATGAATTGAGGACATAGGTTTGGTAATTAACTTAAGTTGTACGGGTAATATCATATGTTTGATCATAGTTAAACATTCAATAATTGTGATTCTTTGGTTACTGATGTTTAAATATCGCTTTGAGGAAAATATATGATCGGTTGCCTATTATTAGTTTGAAATGAATCATAATAAATAGATATTTGTACATAGCAAAGTTGGATAAGTAATTGAACAAATTTATTTATTTTATTAAGCTCAAGAGCATAGAGGGTCTAAATCGGATAAGGGAAAAGAGAAAGCAGCTGAGTAGCCTATCCGCAACTGCGTACAAAATATCCGAGGTAAGCCTTTGAGTAATGGAGCTTAGGTTACGATTCAATTAGACATGTTTTAAGTAAATCAAAATCATGCTCTAGTATATAGTTATTGAGCCGAAAATGGTATTACTTGATAAGCGATTTGTGTTGGAATTCTAATTATGAAATCGAAATATAGATATGTCATGATTTAGTTCTATGTGCATGGATACTATGATGATAATAACTGAGCCGAGAAGGCAATTGTGCGAGATATACCATATCGGGTTGAGTCCCGAAGGCATTTATGCCGGCTACCACATCGGGCTAAATCAGGAAGACATTTTGTACGAGTTACCATATCCATTTGAGTCCAGAAGGCATTTGTGCGAGTTACCATAACGGGCTAAGTCCCGAAGGCATTTGAGCACATAGCTATGTCCGGTCAAATCCGAAGGTACTTGGTTGAAGAATGAATGGTTTTGCTGTAATAGTTCAATTAATACACTTGAAAAGTCCCAATGGATGAGGTATGTTTTGAATATGAATCGAAATAGTTGATTAGTTAAAATATCGATATTCGCTCTATCGATTAATCGAAACACGGTTTTTAGTTAATTTGATTTTCTTACGCATGAATATAAGGATTGGAAATATGAAGTAGGTATGATTTTGAGTATATGTGTGCATGAGATAAATTGTTTAGTCATATGAATGTTATATTTCGGTTGTGCACAATTTCACTACTCAATCTTACTAAGCATTAAACGCTTATTCCGTTTCTTTGATTTTTGTTTTATAGATTTTGGTTAAATCGATTATCGGATTCGAGATTGTCATGATCGAAGTCACCCACACTATCAACGCTCCTTTGTGGTACATTTTTGGTTGAACTTTGAAATGGCATGTATAGGACTACCCCTTTTTGTTAATGGTCATGCACCTTTTGGAATTGTATAAATTTGGTTAGCCATGCGAAAATGGCTTGTGTTCATATTTGAATCATAATATTATAATCATCGTGTATGTATATGGTTATTGAGAAGTACGGATATGTTTGTCAATGATTGACCATTGGGATGGTTAATCACATTTATAAATTGTGCTATGTATGCTATCGGATTAGTTAAATTATGGAAACTAGGCAATAGGTAAAGTCTACCCTAAAGTCAGATGTTGACAGCATCAATGGGGTAAATTGGAAAAATTGCTAAAATTTGTAAGAATGGAGTTAATTAGTGAATAAATTATGTAATCGAACCTTGATGAATCTACTTTCATATGGAAGAAACAAAACGGCCAAATGAGTCATGTGTTAAGAGATATTTAGGTTTTCATGAAACAGGGCCAGAGCAATTTCTGGATCTCCTATTCTGACTTTGAAAATTTACTATAAATTAACCAGAAATAATTAGAAGTCATGCCCCATATGTATAGATTGATTGTTGAGTCTAGTTTCTTTAGAAACAAACGACATAAGATTTGAAGCCCTGTATAGGAAGATACTTAAGTTGCAATGCATGAAGGTCTGTGTAGTCGAACCCTGTAACAGGGGAGATTTAATCTAATAAACTGTACCGTTTGGCCTGATCAAAAATTCTAGAAAAAAATGTGTAGATAGATACATGAGTCTAGTTTCAGGTAAAATTTACGGATTAAGTTTTCGAGCTTTGGAACTCGAGATATGATTTTTAAAGTGGTCGTGATGCAGTTAGCCAGCATGTCTGGAATTATAAAATTGAACCGTGTAAGCCAATGAAGTAAGTCCGTTAATACCTCGTTTTCAACCCCGGTAACGGTCTCGGGCTTGGGGTGTTACAATTATATTTGGTATCAGAGCTATGGTTTAGCCGATTCTAGGACTATCGTGATACGTTTGGGTCTGACTATACATGCCATTAGATGATTATTTGATAGTGTGGTGATTTTTGACAGTTTAAATGTGTGTTTATGTCAGTAATGGATCCCGATCCCAATCGAGCGGTAGCTGACGATGTGGAGAGTGTAGCGCTGCTCTCGCAAGACGGGGCGGCGCCGATGGACTCTCAACTTTGTTGCGAGCAATCAAAAGCGATGAGGCTAGACAAGCCTTTTATAATGTGATGAATGATTGGTTTAACCAATACATTCGAACTAATACTATTGTTCCACAACCCCACTCCCGACTAATACCTCTCTCGCGACTGCGGTACCTCGTGTCGACCAGATGAGGTTAAACAAGCCCTTAGTTGACAGAATCCGAAAGCACGGGGCTACTGAATTTAAAGCTACGGACAGCGATGATGCCGAGCAAGCTGAATTTTGGTTGGACAACACTATCCGAGTACTTGATGAGCTATCTTGCACACCCGAGGAATGCTTGAAGTGTACTATCTCTTTGTTACGTGATTCCGCCTACTATTGGTGGAATACGTTAATTCTGCAGCCCAAAGAGCGGGTAACTTGGGAGTTTTTTCAAATCGAGTTTCGGAAAAAGTATATCAGCAGAGATTTATTGATCAAAAACGAAAGGAATTTCTTGAACTTAAACAAGGTTCCATGACGGTTTACTGATTATGAACGAAAGTTTGTGAGGCTTAGCGATGCGTGCTTCGAGAATGCGTTTCTTGAAGCTATAATGTGTAAACGTTTTGAAAATGGTTTGAATGAAGATATAAAATTGTATGTTGGCATTTTAGAGATCAGAGAGTTTATAGTGCTTGTCGAGCGGGCTTGCAAAGTAGAAGAGCTCGGTAAGGAGAAAGAAAAGCTGAAATGGGAGCCAAAGAGTTTCGTAAGAGATCATCGGAAAGCCCTTTCAACCGTCATTGAAGAAATTTAGAGATGATTCGGCCGATCCAAAGACACCGGGTTTTTCAAGACGAAATCGCGATCGACCTCCCGTGAGTACACGAGTCACCGGTTGCGTGTGGGAAATGATCGTCGAGACAGTCGAGTGTCGCATTGTGGTAAATGGCATTCGGGAGTTGTAGATTCCATGACCGCTCTCGCTATAAGTGTGGATCGGTGACCACTTTATCAAGGATTGTCCGAGACTGTGTGAACAGAATATAAATCAGAGTGGGAAACCGGGTGCTACTACTGCTCGAAGTAGACCATCTAGAAATGCGGGGAATGCTAGCGGAGGTTAGAGAGGATCTAGAGATGTTACAACCAGATCTCGAGGCTCGTGCTCCGGCTAGAGCTTATGCTATACGCGCACGCGAGGATGCCTCTTCGCGGATGTTATTACGGGTACTTTTACTCTCTTTGATCATCGATGTGATTGCTTTGATAGACCCGGTTCTACTCATTCATATGTATGTGAAACCTTAGCATCCAAAGAAGACTCTACTTGTCGAGTCTCATCGAGTTTGTAATTCGGTGTCAAATCCCTTGGGTCATTACGTGCTTATCGACCAAGTGTGCAAGAAATGTCCTCTAGTAATCCGAGAGGTTTCTTTTTCCGGTGATTTGATGCTTTTACCATTTGACGAATTCGATGTTATCCTCGGTATGGATTGGTTGATCGTACATGATGCAATTGTAAATTGCAAAAGAAAAACCATTGATTTGAGATGTGTAAATAACGAGATAATCCGAGTCGAGTCTCACTCGCTCGAATAGGTTGCCGTGAGTAATATAAATCGATCTTTGGCTCGAAATATGTAAGAAAGGGTGTGAAACATACCTTGCGTATGTCTTGGATGACAAAGAGTTAGAAAAGAAGCTGAATCTGCATGCGGTGGTTTGTGAATACCCTAATGTTTTTCCAGAAGAATTACTGGGTTTACCACTGTTCGGAGGTAGAGTTTGGCATCGAGCTTGTACACAGGACTACCCGATTTCGATAGCTCCGTATCGTATGGCCCCAACGAAATTAAAGGAATTGAAAGCTCATTGCAAGAGTTGATGGATAAGGGTTTCGCTCGACCAAGTTTCTCACCTTGGGGTGCGCCAGTTTTGTTTGTGAAAAAGAAGGACGGAACCATGAGGTTGTGCATTGACTATCGTCAGCTGAATAAAGTGAAGATAAAGAATAAATATCATTACAGCGTATTGATGATTTGTTTGATCAAGCTGAAGGAGCCTCGGTGTTTTCAAAGATAGATTTACGATCGAGTTATTATCAGCTGCGAGTCCAAGATTCGGATATACCTAAAACTACTTTCCCGAAGCGAGATACGGCCACTCACGGAGTTCTTAGTGATGCCGTTTGGGCTCACTAATGCCCTGCGGTATTTATGGATTTGATGAATCGAATCTTGAGACAATATTTAGACCGGTTTGTAGTTGTGTTTATTGATGACATCTTGGTCTATTCAAGAGATGAGATCGAACATCTTTGAGCACACGAGATTAGTGTTGCGAATTTCTTTGGATAAGCAGTTATATGCTAAGTTCGGTAAGTGTGAGTTCAGTTAAGAGAGGTTAGCTTTTTGGGTCATGTGGTATCCGCATCGGGTATTCGAGTTGATCCGAACAAAATTTCAGCCATACTTAACTGGAAACCTCCGAGAAATATTACTGAGGTTCGGAGCTTTTTGGGACTTGCCGGTTACTACCGAAGATTTGTAAAAGGTTTCTCGATGATAGCCACGCCAATGACGAAGCTACTTCAAAAGGATGTTAAGTTCGAATGGACGGAAAAATGTCAGAAAAGTTTTGATCAACTGAAAACTTATTTGACTGAAGCTCCAATTTTAGTGCAGCCAGAATCAGGCAAAGAATTTGTCATTTATAGTGATGCCTCCCTACTTGGGTTGGGTTGTGTATTGATGCAAGAAGGCTGAGTTGTAGCGTATGCATCGAGACAATTAAAGCCACATGAGAAAAATTATCCGACCCACGATCTCGAATTAGCTGCCATCGTATTTGCTTTGAAAATATGGCGACATTACTTATTTGGTGAGAAGTGCCATGTGTTTTCGGATCATAAAAGTCTCAAATATTTGATGACCCAAAGAGATTTAAATTTACGACAAAGACGTTGGCTCGAGTTGTTAAAAGATTATGAACTTGTCATTGACTATCACCCGGAAAGGCTAATGTGGGTGCCGGACGCTTTAAGTCGTAAATCACTATTTGCTTTACGAATGATGAATGTACACTTATGCATTTCTATCCGACAATGTGTTAGTGGCGAATTAAAGGCCAAACGGTGTTGATGCATCAAATTCGTGAAGCTCAAAAAGTCGATGACGAATTGGTTGCAAAACTAGCTGAATGTGTTCTGAATATGGAATCAGAGTTTCAAATTGATGATGACGATTATTTGAGGTTCAAAAGTCGGTTATGTGTTCCAAGAAATTCAGAACTCATTTCGATGATGATTGAACGAAGCTCATTGTAGCCGAATGTCAATTCACCCCGGGAGTACGAAAATGTACAACGATCTGAGATGTCAGTTTTGGTGGCATGGTATGAAACGAGACATTTCTGATTTTGTTTCGAAGTGTATAGTATGTCAACAGGTGAAGGCGGAACATCAAGTGCCTACGGGTTTACTTCAGCCGATCATGATACCTGAATGGAAGTGGGATCGAGTCACGATGGATTTTGTGTCTGGGTTACCATTGTCTACAAGTAAGAAAGATGCAATTTGGGTTGTTGTTGATAGACTGACTAAATCGGCTCATTTTATCCCGTGCGTCACGGATTTTTCATTAGATAAATTAGCTGAATTGTATGTTTCTCAGTTGTGAGATTACATGGGGTACCGATTTCTATTGTGTCGGATAGAGATCAGAGAGATTCACCTCGCGATTTTGGAAGAAATTGCAAGAAGCTTTGGGTACCAAGTTGCATTTCAGCACCGCTTTTCATCCACAAACCGATGGTCAATCTGAGCGAATAATTCAGACTCTTGAGGATATGTTGAGATGTTGCATCCTCGAGTTCAGTGGTTCATGGGAGCGGTATTTACCTTTGATTGAATTTGCTTATAACAATAGTTTTCAATCGAGTATTAAAATGGCACCTTATGAGGCTTTATACGGGCGTAAATGTAAATGCGCCATTGTTTTGGGTGAACTCGGTGAAAGAAAAATTTTTGAGTTGATTTGATTAAAGATCTTTGAGCAGTAAAGTAAAAGTAATCCGTGAAAGTCCAAGGCCGCCACAGATTGCCAAAAGTCGTGCTGGATTTGAAACGAAAACACATTGAGTATCAGGTGGGAGACAAAGTGTTTCTTAAAGTTTCACCTTGGAAAAAGATACTTAGATTTGGCCGTAAAGGCAAACTGAGTCCGAGGTATATAGGGCCATATGAAGTATCCAAACGAATTGGTCCAGTTGCGTATAGATTGATTTTGCCCCCTGAACTTGAAAAGATTTACAACGTCTTTCATGTTTCGATGCTTCGACGTTATAGATCTGATCCATCACATGTAATTAATCCATCAGGGGTTGAAATTCAATCCGATATGAGTTATGAAGAAGAACCGATTCGTATCCTAGCTCGTAAAGTGAAAGAGTTGCGAAACAAAAGGGTTCCGTTAGTAAAAGTGTTATGGCTCAAACACGGGATGGAAGAAGCTACTTGGGAACCAGAGAACACTATGAAAGAGCGATACCCAAACCTATTTACCAGTAAGATTTTCGGGGACGAAAATTTCTTAAGTGGGGAAGAGTTGTGACAGCCCTAAAGTGACCCTAGTCGGAAAGCGGTTTCGGGACCGCTAAACCGAGTCACCGAATTATTTGAATATAATATTTACTATCTAAAATATGTGAATTTTGAATGTGTGAAAGTTTTAAGTTTCGATTTAGTCAATTGAATGTGAATTTAGTTAATAGGACTTATGAGTGACACTTTTGAAATATGATAGGTTAATCTAAAAGGACCTATTAGTTCAAGTTATAAAAAAACCAAGGATTTGCATGTCAAATTTCCACTATTGAGAGTAGTGGCCGGCCATGATGGAATTATATACATATAATATGTGTTAATTAATAGTTAGTGGCTTAATATTTTATATCATAAAAAAAAAAAAGAAAAGAAAAGTAATTAAAATAAGGAATTGGATGGTGAAGAAAAAAAATTAACATTTTGTTCTTCTTAGCCGAATTAGAAAGAAAGGAAGAAGAGAAGGTTTCGGTCACTTTAAGGTTAAGGGAGGTTAGTAAATTGTGTTAGATTTTTTAATTTCAAGCTTGTTTTTAATTAGTTAGCTAATTTCTTACATAACCCATGTTAAAATTTTGAAATCTTGGTGATGTTTGAGCATTCGGTTATAGTTATAAAATGATGAGATTTGGCTATGGTTTTATGTTTTATGATGAATTGTTGAAGAGAAGGGTTTAAGTTAGTCAAATTATAAATCTTAATGCTCATGAGTACAATGGCCAAACATAGATTTGTCTAATGAATGGAACAAAGGCCGTGTGAGTGATTGGAATGAATGAGTTGGAGGTTGGATCATTTTAAGATTCGGCTATGTACATAAAGCTTAAGAGTTGATATTTTTTTATGATTATTGGAAGTTAATTAAGGTTATGCACAAAATAAATATTAAGAATATGGTTGACTTGTGTTTAGTGAGGTTCGGCCAAAGACTTTATGTACATGTTTATTCGGTTTAAGTAGAGTAAATGTGACGGGTAGATATGATTAAGTGTAGTTTATTATTGATTCGTTTGATTAAATGAATTAACTTGTAAATTGTTTTGGATATAGTATATAATAAGCATACTTGTTAACGGTAAGGTTAATTGATAATATGTCATGATTTTAACTTAACTAATTGAATGGATAAGGAATGAATTTGATATATATATATATAGATGACAGTGATGAACCGCTTAGCTTATGAGTTTGTATGTTAGTTAGAAGCTCTAAGCTAGGAAATAGTTGTTGGTAACATAGTCACCATGCACTTATATAAATAAATATACATTTATATATGGTGTTTTAAGTATAAATGTTCATTTGATAAGGTTGACTAATAATTCAAGTAAGGAATTACTCTTTTCGATATGTACATGAATTGAGGACATAGGTTGATAATTAACTTAAGTTATGCGGGTAATATCATATGTTTGATCATAGTTAAACATTCAATAATTGTGATTCTTTAGTTCTGATGTTTAAATATCGCTTTGAGGAAAATATATGATCGGTTGCCTATTATTAGTTTGAAATGAATCGTAATAAATAGATATTTGTACATAGTAAAGTTGGATAAGTAATTGAACAAATTTATTTATTTTATTAAGCTCAAGAGCATAGAGGTCTAAATCGGATAGGGAAAAAAGAAAGCGGCCGAGTAGCCTATCCGCAACCGTACAAAATATCCGAGGTAAGCCTTTGAGTAATGGAGCTTAGGTTACGATTCAATTAGATCATGTTTTAAGTAAATCAAAATCATGCTCTAGTATATAGTTATTGAGCGAAAATGGTATTACTTGATAAGCGATTTGTGTTGGAATTCTAATTATGAAATCGAAATATAGATATGTCATGATTTAGTTCTATGTGCATGGATACTATGATGATAACGAAATTTTGAGCCCCCGAAGGCAATTGTGCGAGATACCATATCCGGGTTGAGTCCGAAGGCATTTATGCGAGCTACCACATCCGGGCTAAATCCAGAAGACATTTTGTACTAGTTACCATATCCATTTGAGTCCGAAGGCATTTGTGCGAGTTACCATAACAGGGCTAAGTCCCGAAGGCATTTGAGCACGTAGCTATGTCGGTCAAATCCGAAGGTACTTGGTTGAAGAATGAATGGTTTTGCTGTAATAGTTCAATTAATACACTTGAAAAGTCCCAATGGATGAGGTATGTTTTGAATATGAATCGAAATAGTTGATTCCGTTAAAATATCGATTATTCGCTCTATCGATTAATCAAACACGTTTTTAGTTAATTTGATTTTCTTACGCATGAATATAAGGATTGAAAATATGAAGTAGGTATGATTTTGAGTATATGTGAGCATGAGATAAATTGTTTAGTCATATGAATGTTATATTTCGGTTGTGCACAATTTCACTACTCAATCTTACTAAGCATTAAAGCGCTTATTCCGTTTCTTTGATTTTTGTTTTATGATTTTGGTTCGTCGATTATCGGATTCGGGATTGTCATGATCGAAGTCACCCACACTATCAACGCTCCTTTTTGGTACATTTTGGTTGAACTTTGAAATGGCATGTATAGGACTACCCTTTTTGTTAATGGTCATGCACCTTTTGGAATTGTATAAATTTGGTTAGCCATGCGAAAATGGCTTGTGTTCATATTTGAATCATAATATTATAATCATCGTGTATGTATATGGTTATCGAGAAGTACGGATATGTTTGTCAATGATTGACCATTGGGATGGTTAATCACATTTATAAATTGTGCTATGTATGCTATCGGATTAGTTAAATTATGGAAACTAGGCAATAGGTAAAGTCTACCTAAAGTCAGATGTTGACAGCATCAATGGGGTAAATTGGAAAAATCGCTAAAATTTGTAAGAATGGAGTTAATTAGTGAATAAATTATGTAATCGAACCTTGATGAATCTACTTTCATATGGAAGAAACGAAACGGCCAAATGAGTCATGTGTTAAGAGATATTTAGGTTTTCATGAAACAGGGCCAGAGCGATTTCTGGATCCCCTGTTCTGACTTTGAAAATTTACTATAAATTAACCAGAAATAATTAGAAGTCATGCCCCATATGTATAGATTCCTTGTTGAGCCTAGTTTCTTTAGAAACAAACGAAATAAGATTTGAAGCCCTGTATAGGAAGATACTTAAGTTGCAATGCATGAAGGTCTGTGTAGTCGAACCCTGTAACAGGGGAGAATTAATCTAATAAACCGTACCGTTTGGCCTGATCAAAAATTCTAGAAAAAAATGTGTAGATAGATACATGAGTCTAGTTTCAGGTAAAATTTACGGATTAAGTTTTCGAGCTTCGGAACTCGAGATATGATTTTTAAAGTGGTCGTGATGCAGTTAGCCAGCATGTCTGGAATTATAAAATTGAACCGTGTAAACCAATGAAGTAAGTCCGTTAATACCTCGTTTTCAACCCCGGTAACGGTCTCGGGCTTGGGGTGTTACATGACCCTAGTCGGGAAGTGGTTTCGGGACCACAGAACCGAGCTATAAAAATAATTATAAGTTATATTTCATGTTTATGAAGTGATTAAATACAAGTGTGAAAGTTTCAAGCTTTGATTTGGTCATTTGCATGTGAATTCATTCAATAGGACTTAGGTGTGACACTTTTGAAGTGTGATAGGTTAATGTATAAGGACCTAATTGTGCATAATGTCAAAAAAGTGTATTTGCATGTCAATTTTCCCCACTTAAGAATAGTGGCCGGCCATGACAATGATGATTAGCATTATGTGTTTGTTATATTAATAAAATAATGTATTAGTAGTATAAAAAAAATAATAATAAATAAAAATAGGAGTTAAACTAATTAGATGAATAAAACAAAGAAAGAAAATTTGTGTTCATCTTTTAGCTTCCTTGGCCGAAACTCTAAGAAGAAAGGGGAAGGGGAAAACAAGCATTTGGTCACACCTAGTCTTGGTTAAGGTATGAAATTCTTAATAGCTTTTGGAATTGTTGAATGTATTGAATTAGTTACCAAGTTCCTTAGTTAACCCATGTCCAAATCTTGAATTTTGGTTGGTATCATGAGAAATTGGTTAAGAGAAAGATGTTCATGAAAGGGTTGTTGTTCATGTTATTTGGATGGAAAATGGTACATAGGTGAATGAGAGTTTAACAAATGAGCACATTGGGCATTAGTTGCTAAATGGAGAAGAATCGGCTAACAAATTGTGTTCCTTGGCCGAATGTGATTTTAGGTATTTGGGTAATGTATACATTTTTAATGGATGGAATGAAGAGGATGCTTTAATTGTGTTAAGAACAATTGTAGGTTAAAATAAGGTTTGCTAAGTTAGCTATTAAGGTGAAATATAAATGTTAACAATTGATTTCTAGTGTATATATATGTGTGTATTAGCTTGAATTTTGAACTTGAATAAGGGTTTGAACACCATGTATTGTATTGAGAATGTTGAAGTGAATTTTATAGATAGTTATTTGATAAATTCGATTGTTAATATACATACTTGAATAAAATGTATACTAGGAATGTTTGAAAAAGTGATTTAGTATTAAACTGCTTGGGGACAGCAACAGTAAGGTGATTTTGGAAAATCACCATAATTTGTAGGAGTTGAGTTAGAAGCTGGATAAATTATGTAATGAAAGCTTGAAGAGTCTAGTTTCTTACAAAAGAAACTATAGAAACAAAATAGTTACCGATCTTGAGATATTTGAAGTATTGTGGGGTTGAGTCGAAATGACTACTAGATTTCCTGTTCTGTTTTTATTAAATCAGTATAAATTGTACAAAAATGGCCTTAAGATAAAATTTATATGCTTAGATTCTTTAATGAGTCTAGTTTCAAATGAAATAAGTGAGAACACATTTTGAATTCTGTACATTGAGAAATCTGATTCGTAGTGAAGAATGGTCAGTTTAGTCAAGCAGTGAAACAAGGTGAACTTTAAGAAAAATCTGGTATTGTTGGGCTAAACTAAAAATTATGAAAATTTTATGGATAATAGATGAATGAGTCTTCTGTCAAGAAAAATTTATGGCAATCGATTTGGAGTTTCATAACTCCAATTATAAATACTTTACTGGCTGTTGCTCAGGAAGTTAACTTATAGGGAAATTGTAATTATATTGTAAGCATTAAAGAAAATTTGTTAATGAATTAATTATCAATTTTTATAAAGCTTACTATAATCTATATGTGTGAAAGCCGAATCTATATGTATTATATTCTTAAAGTGATGCTTTAATAGTCGATTAATGACTAGTTTAAATTTGTTGAACTTAAGCTCAAGAGCTTAGGGGGACAATTTCAGATAAGGGGAAGGAAAAAGTAGTAGAGTAGCCACTTTGCCATCGTTCAAGTATATCCAAGGTAAGTCTTGAGTAATGGAACTTAGTCTATGAGTTGATAAATCTTGATCATATTTAAGCATAACAATTAGTCTATGGCATAATGGTTCTACTTGATTTATGTAGTGGGATAAATAGCTTGTGCTTATGATTTGTAACTGAATAGTTATTGAAATTGTGTTGAATGGCAAATCGAGACCGTACCCTCATACAGGTCTATTGAGCCGAAAGTGGAAATGGTTATTAAGCTTGTTGTGCTTGTGTTCTAGTAATGTGAATGAAATACAAATGTGTTAAGATGACAAGACATATGCATGATAAATAGAGACTACATCCGGGCTAAGACCCGCAGACCTTGCGTGAGTGTTATATCCGGGTCAATTTAGAAGGCATTCGTGCTAGTTGTTATATCGGGTTAAGTCCCGAATGCGCACGTGCTAGTTGTTATATCGGGCTAAGTCCGAAGGCATTCGTGCTAGTTGCTACATCCGGGCTAAATCCAGAAGACATTCGTCTTTGATTCGAAATTGGTGATACGGGTGTAATAATTCCAATTAAATGCGTTCGAACTTCTAAGAGAATAAGGTATGTTTTATAAGTATATATATACATGGTATAGGTTGATTTGGTTTTAAATGTACTCGTTCAATTGAATTGTGAACTCGGGTCGGATCTTAGGATTGCATGAAATATTTAGCTTATTCGAAGTGCGAAATGTTTGACTACAATGAAATTTAGTCGAGTTTGACTCTGTATGCGTATGAATATAATGATTGAAGTGTGAGGTAACATGATCATGGAGTTTTATGTTATGTATTTATTTATCTTATGAATGTTATGTTTTAGTTGTAGATGACTTCATTACTTAAACTTACTAAGCATCGAAATGCTTCTCTCTGTTCTGAAATTCTCTGTTTTATAGATCTCGTTCGTTAGCTATCGACCTCGGGATTTCAAAGGCGAAGTCATTCACACTATCCAAGCCCACTTGGTACCTTGTAGTTGAACTTTAAAAATGGCATGTATAGGATTGACTTTTGATGTTAATACGTATCTTTTGGGGTGTATATATATAGCCATGCGAAAATGGCTTGTTAAGTTATATAAGTTCTACTTAGTTAATATGTATGGTAGTTGATATATAATTAATCTTTTAAATATTTTGATCGAATTGAACTATGAATGAATCGAGATAATTGTTATATTAAAGTGACTACTTGTCTGATGTATAAATGGAATTCGGTTCTATTGGTATTCAAATGGAATATTCCGATAATAATTAAAAGAAACTTCTTGCATGTTTAGTAATACTTCTTAAATCCTTCCGGCGACAGATGCGGGATTAGGGGTGTTACACCACATATCGTATTATAGGATTACCAGTCCAGGCTAAATCCTTTATGTAACGTACGCTCAGAAGAGCTTAATAAAGATTACCAGTCCAGGCTAAATCCTAATTGTATCATATGCTCGAGAGGAATTATATCAGGATTACCCATCTGGGCTAAATCCTTTCTATAATGAGGTTAATAGGATTACTCGTCCGAGCTAAATCCTATCAGCAACAAAAGCATGACCTCATTCATTTCGGGAAAGCACATTTATCCATCGAAATTCAATATTTAAATGAGATTTTACCCTTTTCCCAACATTTTCGAACATGTAATCATTTCACACATTTATAACATTCACATAAATATAATTCATATTGCATACAATCATAACATTCAAGTTAACATATTTCCATGCTCGATTAAGTTACACGAACTTACTTAGACACTTGTTCGCGTAAATAATCTACTAATCTGAAACCTTTCCTTTTCCTCGATCTAACCTCAAATTTTTGTTGTCTGGATCTATATAAATAACTCAAATCATCAATTTCACACATTTCATATTCATTTGGACTTAATTTACATCCTAGGCAAAATTACCATTTTGCCCCTAACTTTTTCATAAATTCCAATTTTGTCCCTAGGCTCGGAAACTGAAATTCATGCAATTTAATCCCTATTCCAAGCCTAACCAAAATTTCAACATAAAATTTACAGCACATATTTTTTATAAATTTTAGAATTTTTCATCAATTTTTAGAAGTTTACATTTTAGTCCCTAAATCATGTTTTCATCAAAAAATCACTTTGTAAAAGTTGTTTATCTATCAACAACCTTTCATTTTTTACCATAAAATTATAATTTTTAGCATATACATCCATTACCTAATTTTCATACTTTGATAACCCTTCAAATTGATCCCCCAAATAGATAGATTAAGCTATCCCGGTTTCAAAAATATCAAAATTACTAAAAATGGGACAAAGAAACTTACCCAATTAAGCCATGAAAGTTTCTTCCCTCTCTCTTAGGGTTTCCATAATGAAAGTTTCTTCCCTCTCTCTTAGGGTTTCCATGTATTTTTGGAGAAGAAGATGAGTAAATAAGATGATATCTTTTATCATCTTTTTAATTAATTAAATTATTTCAAATTCCAATTTAGTCCTTACCCTTTTTCTAAATTTTCATGGATGAGTCACCAAAATATCTACATACTTTTCCTTAATGGTTTAATTACCAAATAAGGACCTCTAGTTTTGAATTCCATAGCTATCCTTGTAGCTACTAGAATTCAAATTTTGCATTTTATGCAATTTAGTCCTTCTCGTAATTAAGCACATGATCAATAAAATTTTCTTATCAGAATTTTCAAATGACATTTCTAGCATATTACGGACCATGTAATAAAATAAAAATAAATTTTATTTTTGACTTGGATTTGTGGTAGCGAAACCACTGTTCTGATTTCACTAAAAATAGGTTGTTACAAGTTTCGATCTTATCTTGTAGGTACCAAAGTGACTGTCTATACGGACCACTCGGCAATTAAGTACTTACTTGCTAAGAAAGACATTAAGTCGAGATTGATTTGATGGGTACTTCTACGTCAAGAGTTTGATCTAGAAATCCAAGATCAAAAGGGAGTAGAAAACCAAATAGTAGACCACTTGTCCAAATTGGAGCCGCAAGAAGGGAATTCTCCACTTATACCCATCGTGGAGACATTTCCAGATGAATATATACTGAAGGTACATCATGTCCACAATACCCCTTGGTTTACTGATATTGCTAACTATTTAGCTTGTGGTTTAATGGCGATTGATAAGACGTATCATCAAAAGAAAAAGTTCTTTCACGATGTGAAGTACTTTCCTGGGAAGAATCATACTTGTTCAAAAAGTGTGCAGATAAAATGATCAAGAGATGCGTGCAGAAGATGAAGTATATAAGATTCTATATCATTGCCACTTAGCTCCAAGTAGGGGACACTTTGGAGGTACACGTACTGCAGCCAAAGTATTGCAAGTCAGATTCTTTTAGCCAACACTATTTAAAGACGCATTTGCTTACGTAAGAAGTTGTGATCGATGCCAAAGGGTTGGAAACAGCACCAACAGAAATGAGATGCCTCGAACAAACATCATTGAGGTAGAATTATTCAATGTTTGGG
Source organism: Gossypium anomalum (assembly GCA_025698475.1). Taxonomy (NCBI): domain Eukaryota; kingdom Viridiplantae; phylum Streptophyta; class Magnoliopsida; order Malvales; family Malvaceae; genus Gossypium; species Gossypium anomalum. The sequence goes on along the minus strand of CM046959.1, from coordinate 39,422,679 downwards.
GTATTGACTTTCTCGGTCCTTTTTCTCTGTCTTTTGGTCACAAGTACATTTTGATAGCAGTAGACTACGTATCTAAATGGGTTGAGGCTGAGGCATATCTTGCAAACGATGCTAAGGCTGTGATGAAGTTCTTTCAGAAGCATGTGTTCACAAGGTTTGGAACCCCAAGAGCCATCATCATTGATGAATGGTCCCATTTTGTGAACAAGTGGTTGAAATGGTTACTCGACAAACATAGAGTGAAGGACAAGATTGCTACATCTTACCACTCGCAAATGAATAGGCAAGCTGAACTGGCAAACAAAGAGATCAACGGCATACTCAAGAAGGTAGTTTGTGTGAAGCGACGAGATTGGTCCAAAAGACTGGATGATGCTTTATGGGCCTACAGGATAGCATACAAGACACCTTTAAGGATGTCACCCAATAGGTTGGTCTTTGGGAAAGCTTGTCATCTGCCCTTAGTGTTAGAGAACAAAGCTTACTGGGCTCTTCAACAACTCAACTTGGATCTTAAGCTTGCTAAAGAGAAACAGATGCTCCAACTCAATGAGTTAGAAGAATTTCGAATGTTCTCATACGAAAATGCTAAATTGCTTAAGGAAAGACTTAAGAAATGGCATGACAAGCATATTCGAGTTCAAGAATTTGAAGCAGGTCAGCAAGTCTTTCTATTCAATTCCAGATTAAGGTTCTTTCCAGGTAAGTTAAAATCACGTTGGTCCGGTCCATTTATGATTCACCAAGTTTATCCATACGGAGTTGTTGAACTTTAAAGTAAGGGAGGTAATTTTTGAGTTAATGCTCAGTGCTTAAAACATTACTGGAGAGATAAAATTTAACGAGATCAAATCTCGTTCATTTTATCAGATGATTAATTTTTCTTGTTTTCCTTTTTAAATAAATGATTTAAGGTATATTTTCGGGATTAGCATGTTTAAATAAATTATGTCTACGAGATTGGAACTTAAGCGGGACCATTTGTGACCCTTCCAATCATTCCTGGGAATTTATTTTAACATAATTTTCCGAGAAATTATTCCCCTAAATGGAAAAAAAAATTAGTTTTTCAAATAAAAGGGTCAATTTTGATCCAAATTTTAAATTGCAACTCAATTTCAAATTTTCTTGAAGTATAGGTACTTAATTGAATTATTTTTAAAATTTGGTTGCTCCTTTTGTAAATACTAAAAATTAGATGTCTCTTTTTGTAAATATTTTCAAAAGTCATCTAGAATAAATGTTTTTAATTTAATAAATAAGATGATAATCAGTAATATATAATTATATCTATTATAATATATATCAATTATTATCAACTTTGCATAGAATTAGGATTAGTTTAAATTTGATCATATTTTATTTAATAAGCATTTATCTTTAATAAATTAATAGGAAATAATAATTTAATATGCATTATATTAATTATTAATTGTTGTTAACTCTATGTAGAATTAGAACTTAAAATATTTTAGGTATTAAACTGTTCTAAGAATTCTAATTAAACTCCTACTCCTCTCACTATAAATTTCACCCACCATTTCCATTTTTTTTCACTCATCCCTCAATCAAACCTAGCATCCAATACCCACCAAATCACCTAGTGCCGCAGCTCCCAACTCCCTAACCACAACACCGCCCGGTAGCCCCATTTGGCTAACAGCTCACATACATACTAGCAGCTCACGTTGCTACTCCCGCTCGTGTCAGACCGACTCTCACACACCTGCTCACGCGCGCCAATGCACTAGCCCTTCTGTTCGCCTAATAGTGCTGCATGCTGCTTGCTTGCTGCCTATCCGTGTGGCCCACGCATATCCTACTATCCCTAGCGTGCCGCTACTGCCTTGCTACTCACACTACACCATCAAGACACCCTGCAAACATACCTAAACTGACCTCTTTTGCTTTAGATTTATTTTCTTTGAGTTCTTAACTTTTATAAAAAGGTTAATCATGCCTCAAAATAGAACTCGTGCTTCTGCTCAAATTGATGAATCACAAAAAAAAAGTTCTATAGTGCGGAAGCTAAAGCGAGATACGAAAGTATTTTCAAGAATCAACAGATGCATCCAAAGAAGGGCTTTATACTAAAAGAAAGCAACTATATTGATTTCATGGCGCATATTCGACAAGTTGTTGAAGCTCTCAATTGAGAGTTGTTTTGTAAGAAAAGACCTAGAGTAGATGAGGAGTTAGTTCATGAATTTTATTTGAATTTTCTATCAAGCGAATTGATGAAAGTTTCTATTCGTGAAATCAAGGTACCAATAACCTCAAACGCCATTAATGAATTCTTTGAATTACCTGATTTCGAAAACGGCAAATATTCTTCCTTGATGAGAAATATTGAGTCTGAAAATCTATAAGAAATTCTCGAGGAACTTACAGTTCCAGGTTTTAAGTGGACTGTGTCAAAGCAAGGAATTCACACTTGTCACAGAGAATATTTGACACCACTAGCAAAGGTATGGTTCTATTTCATTCGATTCAACCTTATGCCTATTTCACATGGGACTACAATTTCATTAGAGCGAATGGTCTTAGTATACTCGATTTTAACTGGAAAGACCATTGATGTGGGAAAAATCATCTTGAGAGAAATGCAGAATCGTGCCACTAGACGTCCTGGCCCAGCTTATTTCCCCTTTACAATAACCATTTTGTGCTTGAAATCTAAAATTCTTGACAACATAAAGAAGACATGGTATAGCCAAGGTATAATCATAGATTGGGACCTTTACAGAATATCCAGAGACTCTGTTTTACAGCAACGAGTTGAAGAAAGTAAGGATCCTGAAGAACAAGAAGAAGATCCCACAAAGATCAAATCGATACAATCAGCTGAAATTCCTAATAAGGTAGAACCAATGGAACAAGTAACCAAACTTGACGTTGAAACTTCAATGTTTAAGACTCAATCACCTCACCCAGATCTTCGAGATGAGCTGTCAAAGTTGATGGACATAATGCAATATATCCAATGGCAGCAACAAGCTTACTAGAGATATTCAAAAATACAGGATGACGCAATGAGAGGTGCTCTTACAAAAATATACAATGACTAATTTATTTTTTTGCCTGAGTTTCCAGATTTCATCTTTGAACCATGGAGTCCACAACCGAATAGGAAGCGAAGTGATTCATGCAAAAAGAAAGACAATGGAGCAAAGGAAGAGTCGAATTCAGATAGATCTGCAAATGAATAAAAAGGGAGGGTCTTAACTTTATTTTATTTCTATTCTTAGGTTATTTAATATTTTAAGATTAGGTTTTACTAGGAATTTTTATTTTTGCATAATAAATCAAGTGGTAGAATTCATAAATAATAAATGAACAAGTCGCAAACTGCAAAGTGCGGCAATAGATATATACATGTCTAAGATTGGATCTAGAGAGAGCTTGGTACTTAAGCAGTCAAATTGACTCACCTCCTCTTTTCTAGAATCCTACCTGGTGTATAGTATTTATTCACTTTTAAACAATGAGGACATTGTTCATCTTAAGTAGGGGGACCAAAAAATTGAAATTATTTCCACTTAGAATAAACTTTCTTTAAGTTATGATTAGGTTATATTTTGTTCAAAAATTTGAAATTTTGTTAAGTATGCTAAACTTCAGTATGAATAAAGTTCGATTATTTCAATAATTGTTATGTTAATTGAAATATGACATAAATGTATTTTTTAAGCATGCAAATCGTACCATAAAATTGTTAGCTCCTTAGGAAAGTTAGCCATGTATGAAAGTTTAAGTCTCTAGAATTGACTTAATAGTTTCTTGAGGTGAAATCCTAGGAAGCATGGGAAGTTGAAAATGATTTAGGCAACTTTTTTTTGGACCATTTGAGCCTTTCAAGCCAACCATGACCAATTTTTATCCTTTGAAACCAAACTTTGAGACTATATGGCCTAATTTTATTTGAACCCTTGCAATATTTAGCCATCACTTTTCTTGTAATTATCTTTAAATTGTCCCAAACACTAGACTCAGTACTATTCAGAATGTTCCTTGAAAATAAGTTTAGGGGAGATGAAAAGAATGCTCAAAAAAATTGTAGTATATACAGTAAAATGCTCATGTAAAAAAAAGAGCAGATGTACTTGAAAGAAAATAGATGTACAAAAGAGCATGTGAAAGTAAAGTAAGTTTCTGTGTTGAAGATAATTATTCCGAAGGTCTGATTGAAGCTGAGTCTAGGGTTTTTAACCTAAATTTGCATATCTTTTACCCACCCCTAGCCTAGCCATGTTACAACCTTTTTGAAGACCTATTGATTCAAGTTTCTATGCTACCTACATTAGTGGAGAGAAATTGCTATGTTCAACATATGAAGGCATAAGTTAAATTTAATGATTGCAACTTTCTTGAATAAGGGAATAAAATCAAATTTGTAGGAATTTAGCATGTCTCTATTGAGAAAGCACTTAGTCTATTTTTGCTATCATAATAATAATTGAGATTAATTTGAATGATATTTATACATAAGTAGCAAAAGTATCAAATTAATTATTTTTGAGCATAAGTATACTTAAATCATGATTTTTGGGAAGAATGTTGTTCTGGAAAAAGTTTTCAAAGGTGTTTTCGAGAAATTCTTTCCAAATTTGTGTATTACTCGGGACGAGCAATGAATTAAGTTTGGGGGTGTGGAAACACAAAAATATACACACTTTTCAGGCCATTTTTAACTCAAAATTCATGCAGTTTTGGTAAAATTCTTGTCAAAAAATATTTAATTATTATAAAATAATTAAATTGACTTAAATTATTAACATGTTTAATTTTACTTAATTTTATAATAAATTTTGATTAATTTTGATCATTTTTGTCAGATTCGCACAAAGGGCGAAAAACGGCTTGGTAGACACTATCAGAAGCACAAAATCGAGAAGCAATTTTGAAGCATCAAGGAGAATTAATTTTTCAGCCTAAGACGGTCCAAATTATGCGTATTAATTCATAATATATTTAATTTTAATTTTAATCCAATTTAATATGGGTTAAATAAATTATTATTAATTAATTATGCAAAGTGGCCCACTTGAGCTAAATCGAGAAAACCGATCCAACCGAGCACTGGGCAGCCTAAAACCGTCTCACATGCTAACCCAATTAGCCTACTTGGATGATTATTTAACTTGCAAAATGGTCCTTGAAGATTCCTTCAAATTGCATTCAAACCCCTCCACTATTTATGTCTTTCTAGATTTGCCCCTACCTTAAAATAACATGTTTGAATTCTTCAAACTTACCGCATGTGTGGCCAGCCATGGGGGGGCTCTATGGCTGCTGATTTTTGATAATTTTAGCAGTCATCTCAACCTATAAATACCCCCTTTGCTGCTCGCTTCAAACACATCTCAACTATTCTCATCTCTTCACTTCTCTCTCATTTTTCTCTTTTTATTTCCCTTTCATTATTCTTCATTCCCTTGCCGATTTCATCTTTTGAAAAAAAGTCATTCATCCACCAGTTGGAGTAGCATTCAAGTGTTCGTAGAAGCCTCGGTTCAACAAGAACAAGTAAAGAATGTAACACCCTTTACTCGTATTCAACACCAGAATAGGGTACGAGGCATTATCGAACTTAAACATAAGCAAACATACAAAACCGAGACGTAAATTTCTATCCAAATTTAAAACTTTTCATTTACATTCACATTGTCCCTAAAACGAACCTACGGGGCCCAAAACATACATTGGGAGCGGTTTGGGACTAAACTGAGAACTTTGGAAAATTTCACAACACTTAGAAAATTTTTCATGTTTTAAGGGCCACACACCCGTGTGGCTTGGGAAACGCCCGTGTGGGCAAGCCGTGTGGTCACACACGCTCGTGTCCCTAACCCGTGTAACTCTCTGTTTGTCACCCGTGAACAAATTGAAGTCACACGGCCAAGGCACACGCCCGTGTGCTTAGGCCGTATGGTCGATTTAATTTTCATAATTTTTCATAAAATAGGTGTAGACTTCACACGTCCAGGGCATACGCTCGTGCCTGAGGCCGTGTCATCCACACAGCTGAGGCCGTGCTTAATTCTGAGCATTTTTTTGCTACAATTAAGGTGCAGGGGACACACAGTCGGAACACATGCCCGTGGGGCAAGCCGTGTGTCACACACGGCCTAGACACACGCTCATGTGTCTATCAGTGTGGACAAAAACAAGGCTATTTACCAAGCCATATTGTCACCCTTCCATGCACAAACCTACACAACAAAACATAGCATCATTCCAAGTATATACATTCAACCAAATTAGCCTCAACCAAGGCATCAATACCTCATTCACATGCTATCATTGATCATACACAAACATCACATATCTCAACTCAAATCAAGCAATTTCCCATATCCATGAAAGACATCATCATATGCATATATCCTTAAATCAATATTATCCAATTTCAATGGCTATTTACAAAATGAATTATCAACCAACATAAGCCAACACATTTGGCCAAATCAATTATGACACGTACAAAATGACCAAGTCCCTATACATGCCATAACTCAAAATATTGAAATCATTGGTACCCAAAATATTAAGTTGATAGTGTAACTGAATCTCTGACAATCTTCGATCCCCGAGCTAGCTTGGTGACACTATAAAACAAGGAAAAAGAAAGGGGAGTAAGCTATACAGCTTAGTAAGTTCCCATGTAAATAATAGGCGTTATAATCAAACATTTAGCATGCAATTAACATGATGATAATTGACATAAATATTATTAAGATCTCATAATCATAACTTACTCATTCATAACCTTATCAAGGGTTCATCACATAACGAGCTCATTTCATATGAGTTTTACATACATACCTAAATCATCTCGAAATGGATTTACACACAATTCATCTTTGACATACCTGTTAAATTACCCGTTGAACCACATGGAACACTAAATGATACTCGGGAGTCTCATACACTCGGTAACATACCAATGCCATGTCCTAGATATGGTCTTACATGTAATCTCATATCGATGCCAATAGCCTAGCTATGGTCTTACACGAAATTTCATATCGATGCCATATCCCATATATGGTCTTACGCAAAATCTCATACTAATGTCATATCCTAGATATGGTCTTACACATAGTCTTAGTAACCTTAATGTCATGACATTTGTATCCTATCTATTCCTAAGGTTCAACTGGAATTTCACGCTTGTCGTAACTTTGTCGAATACGTCCATAAGTCAATCACATTTCATACAATAATAAAGAAATTAAAACATAATTAAAACAATGCATTATTTACATAAGAACTTACATCGGTACAAAAATAGTAGGAAATGAACCTAATCGTCAAATACTTTGTTTTTTTCCCGATCTAGGTCCAAACCTCGTTTCTCTTGATCTATAATAGCAAATTTAACTCATTCATTAATCACATTACTCAATTCAGTCCAAAACTTACATTATGGAAAAATTACATTTTTCCCCTAAACTTTGACATATTTACATTTTAGTCCCTAGGCTCGTTAAATGAAATCTATTCAATTTCATCAAGACCCAAGCCTAACCGAACCTTTTTCACTTATAATAGCTCACATTTTTCATTTAATTACACTTTTAGGCATATTTTGAAATCTTTTTACAAATAGGTCCTTTTGACATTTTCATCAAAAATCACCTAGCAAAAGTTGTTTATCTAACATTAAACTTGCACAATCTACCATTAGACATCAAAATACACAAATATCTATCATGGGTCAAACCCTAGACCTCAATCATCTCTCAAATTAATGGTAGAAATAGACAGATCGGGTGATAACGACTTCAAAAATGTAAAGAGCATTAAAAACGGGGCAAGAATGAACTTACAATCGAGCTTGAAAAGTGGAAAAACCCTAGCTATGTCTTCCTTGAAATTTTTGGCCAAGCATGAAGAAGATAAACTAAATTTTGGCTTGATTTTTGGTTTTTAATCCATTCAATTACCAAATGACCAAAATGCCATTTTCCCAAAACACTAAAATTCTCTTACATCATGTCTACTTTTGTCCACTTTAAAGTAAAATGGTCTAATTACCATCTAAGGACCTTCAATTTAAAATTTCATAACAATTTTCATGAAATCATTCCATAAAAATGTAGACCATAAAAATTTAATAAAAAAAAGTTTTACTATGTCGGATTCGTGGTCTCGAAGCCACTATTGCGACTAGGCCCAAAATCGAGCTGTTATAGAGAAGGAGGAATAGAGCAAACTAGTCAAGCCAGGAGAGAATACTAGATTTGATTCTTGTTCCCTATCCTTTTAATTTTGTTGTTATGATGAACATGTCTATGAGTATTTATGATGTTGAAACGTTTAATTTAATTAATTTGGCTTAACTTTAATTCGTGTTAGGTTGATTGCATTTTGTCTACTTAATTTATTAAAATTGTGTTTGTGTTGTTATAGGCCTCGGTAAGATGTTTGATTAAGAAAAACCATGACTAAGTTATTCTTGCATTACAATTGTAAGGTAACTAATGATTTAATTATTTAAACGGAGTGAACTTGTAATTAATTGACACGATACTTAATCAGTGCATGTTTGATCATCTAAGGTAGGTGAGGATTAAATTAGCAACGGTATCTAACGATACATTAGCCTTGCATAACTTGCAAGATTATTGTGATTAAACTGTTTCAAGGTATAAATACATTGTTACCTCACGTAATCTTTTATGTGCTTATGAGATTGAATTAATTGTTTGAATTGGCATAGAGATATGTACAAAAGGTTATTTTAATTTCATAAGTATATATGTGCATTAACACATTTGCTTATTAAAATTTATTTAATCGGTTGAATTGACATAGAGATATAGTCAAGAGGCAAATGGATTTTGGTAAGTAAGTATGTTCATAAGTTAGGAAATTACCAAGTTGTCGTGAATTTATTCGTGACAACATAAACATGAGTTTAGTAATTCTAAGTTAAGAAATGTAATTAATCTAACACAATTATGTCATCTTGATTAAAATCATCTTTTGAGATCATGCATTGGAACTTTTATTTTTTATTTATTTATTTTACTTAGTTAAAAATCTTAGTTTTTAATCACCTCCAATAATCAAAATATTTTTCTTAACCAAAGTGTTTTAAATTGCATTCATAAATAATTCTTTTCACAGTCCCTGTGGGTACGATAACTTGACATTTACTTGTCACTTTATTACTTGTTGTGATTGTGTACGCTTGCACATTTCCGCCGTTCTAGTAATCAATTTCATACATAACAAACACCAAATAAAACAAACAAGTGGTGTACCTTAGTCGCTAGTAAACCATTCTATGGAAGCTTCATTTAAACAATTGTTGGTACAAATTTCATGCCTCATAGACCGTGTTATCAATCACCGTGTGATCGACAATAATACACCATAAATCATTTAATAATTAAACTCAAACATGCCTTAAAATTATTATAAAACCATCCAAAATAAAATTTCTAATGTCAAAAGTTCAATAACAACCAAAATTAAACTAATTCTCTAGAGTTCCACAATGCTTGATTATTATCTCTAAAACATATAATAAAGTCTCTATCAAGCCTAAATCCCTTGTAACTCTCTTACTCGACTCTTCAACTCCTCAAGCTCGACGATTATCTGCACAAATTGTGAGGGTATGAGCTTTAAAAAGCTCATTGAATGTTAATAAAAACGACTAGTAAATCAACATCCAAACCATGCTTAAATCACATCCAATCAATCAGCAATTATCAGCCATAATAATGAAACATGTCAATTTAATTTCCATATGCTTTATCAATATCAAGAATCCATTATTCATGGTTTACAAACATCAAATGATATAACAATAATCACACATAAATATATTGGCATACACTTCTCATGGCTTAATCGGGTGATCATGCATTGGATAAACGGATCTCGAAGTCCCATAAATATCACCGATGTAACACCCATGTAGCATGCAAAAGTTTGACTATCGAATCGACCAAAGTATAAGGGCCTTATTCACAAGTGAACTATATAAAAAAAAAATTTTCATTTAAAATCACTAGGGTAGTACATCACATACACGCATATATTAGCATCAATTATACACAACAGCCGAACCATGATTACTTTATCACATATCTAAATACTCACTTATGCTTCCAAAACTAATACTATGATATTGTATTGTCATGCCTTACACAAATTCGTTAAACAAAATTTACATATATAAAAACATCACATTCGATTACATATAAAACTGAATCTAATTATATATATATATTTAATGTATCAAGCCATTTTCGTATGGCTTCTAGCACATAATCAAAATATACACTTCAAAACATATATTTAAGCCTATACATGCCGTAATGTTCACCTATGCAACTAAGAAAAGGTACCAAAATGTTGCGCGCGGGCGTGATGACTTTGACGATGATCCAAACACGTAAATTGGGTCAGGGAAATCTAGGTAGAGAGCAACAAAACACAAAAACATCTAATGAGTATTCAACCCAGTAAGTTATAAGAAATTTTTACACATACCATTGATATGAGAAAATAAAAAAAAAAAGGTTATACAAAATTCGCCAATTTCTGTCGTGCCAGATTATGTAGCTTTTTCCAGAATCGCGATGTGAATCTTGGATCTCTATCTGACACAATAGAAATAGGTACTCCATGCAACTTCACAATCTGAGAAATATACAACTCGGCTAGTTTATCAAGTGAATAATCCATGCGCACGGAAATAAAATGAGCCGACTTTGTCAATCTATCTACAATAACCCAGATCGCATCTTTCTTGCTTGACGACAACGGCAACCCAAATACAAAATCCATCGTTATTCGATCCCATTTCCATTCGGGTATCATGATCGGCTGAAGTAATCCTGAAGGTACTTGATGTTCCGCTTTCACTTGTTGACATACCAAACACTTCGAAACAAAATCGGAAATGTCTCGTTTCATACCAGACCACCAAAACTGACATTTTAGGTCGTTGTACATTTTCGTGCTACCAGGATGGATCGACATTCGGCTATTATGAGCTTCATTTAAAATCATCGAAATAAGTTCTGAATTTCTTGGAACACACAGTCGTCGTCATCAATTTGAAATTCTGATTCCATACCCGTGGCACATTCAGCTCGTTTAGCAACCAATTCACCATCGACTTTTTGAGCTTCACTAATTTGATGAATCCACAATGGTCTAGCCTTTAATTCTGCTACTAATGCACTATCGGATAGAGCGGACAAGTGTACATTCATTGCTCGTAAAGCAAACAGTGATTTGCGACTTAACGCATCAGCAACTACGTTAGCCTTTCCCGGGTGATAGTCGATGACCAGCTCATAATCTTTCAACAACTCGAGCCAACGTCTTTGTCGCAAATTCAATTCTCTCTGAGTCATCAAATATTTGAGGCTTTTATGATCCGAGTATACATGACACCTCTCTCCAAACAAGTAATGTCGCCATATTTTCAAAGCGAAAACAATTGCAGCTAACTCGAGATCATGAGTCGGATAGTTTTTCTCATGCGGGCCGGCTATCTTGATGCATATGCTACCACTCGACCTTCTTGCATCAACACACAACCCAGCCCAAGCAAAGACGCATCACTTTGTAGATGACAAACTCTTTACGGATTCGGGTTGTACTAGCTTTGGAGCTTGATTAAATAAGTTTTGGTGATCGAAACTCCTTTGACATTTTTCTGACCAAACAAACTTAACATCTTTCTGGAGTAGTCTTGTCATTGGTGTGGCTATCGTTGAAAAACCCTTTACAAAGCGCGTGTAATAACCGGCAAGTCCCAAAAAGCTCGGACTTGATAATATTTCTCGGAGGCTTCTAATTAAGTATGTTTGTAATTTTACTCGGATCAACTCGAATACGATGCGGACACCACATGACCCAAAAAACTAACTTCTCTCAACCAGAACTCACATTTACTGAACTTAGCATACAATTGCTTATCCCGCAAAATCCGTAACACTAATCTCAGGTGCTCAGCATGTTCGGTTTCATTTCTCGAATAGACCAAAATGTCATCGATAAACACAACTACAAACCGATCCGGATATGGTGCGAAAATCGATTCATCAAATCCATAAATACCGCGAGGGGCATTAGTAAGCCCAAGCGGCATCACTAAGAACTCATAGTGACCATATCTCGTTAAAGCGGTTTTGGGTATATCGAGTCTCTAACTCATGGCGATAATAACCCGATCTCAAATCTATCTTGAAAATCTGAGGCCCCTTTCGGTTGATCGAATAAATCATCAATACACGGTAACGGATATTTATTCTTTATTGTCACTTTATTCAATTGACGATAGTCGATGCATAATCGCATGGTTCCATCCTTCTTTTTCACAAACAATACTGGTGCACCCCAAGCTGAGGAACTTGGTCGAGCGAAACCTCTATCCATCAACTCTTGCAACTGATTTTTCAATTCTTTCAATTCCGTTGGTGCCATACGATACGGAGCTGTAGAAATCAGTGTAGTCCTAGGTACAAGTTCAATGCCAAACTCTACCTCCCGAACAGGTGGTAACCCCGGTAATTCCTCGGGAAAAACATCCGGATAATCACAGACCACTGGCACTGATTCAAGCTTCTTTTCTACCTCTTTGTCATCAAATACGTACGCTAGGTATACCTCACACCCCTTTCTCACATGTTTTTGAGCCAACATTGAGGATATAACTGCTGGTAACCCGATCCTATCAGTAGACTCAACTCGGATTATCTCATCGTTTGCGCATCTCAAATCAATAGGCTTTCTTTTGCAATTCACTACTGCATCATGGACAGTCAACCAATCCATACCAAGGATAACATCAAATTCATCAAACGGTAAAAGCATCAAATCAGCTAGAAAGCAGGAGCCTCTGACTACTAGGGGACATTTCTTACATACCTTGTCCACAAGTACATAACGACCCAAGGGATTTGACACTCGGATTACGAACTCAGTAGACTCGACAGGTAGAGTCTTACTGGATACTAAAGTCTCACATATATATGAATGAGTAGAATCAGGGTCAATCAAAGCAATGACATCAGTATTAAAGAGAGTAAAAGTACCAGTGATAACATCAGGAGAAGATATTTCCTCTCGTGCACGGATGGCATAAGCTCTGGCAGGAGCACGAGTCTCAGATCGATCAGTTGTATCAGAAATCCCTCTCTGACCACCACTTCTACCTCCGGTATTTCTCGATGGTCTACCTCTAGCTATTGCGCCGGTCGATCTCGTACCTTGTACCTTATTCTTCTCATCAGGTTCCCTACAATCTCGAATAAAATGATCCCGCGATCCACATCTATAACAAGCTCGGTTGATAGACTTACCCCAAAATTCACCTACATGTCGTCTTCCACATTGTGTGCATTCAGGTTTTTCTTGTCGGCTATTACCAACACTAGCAACCGAAGTAACTCGAGAATCGTTGACGGTCGCTCCTAATAGAAATTCACATGGCGTCTTTGATTTGTTAGTATCGTCCCTGAATTTCTTTGGAGTCGAGAAAGTAGTTTTACTCGCCGTTCTTTTACGAAAGTCTCTGGCTTCAGATTCAGCTTTTTTTTCTCCTTCCCGAGCTCTTCAGACTTGCATGCCCGTTCAACCAGTGTTACAAATTCCTTTATTTCTAAAATACCCACCAGTAGTTTTAAATCTTCATTCAATCCTTCTTCAAATCTTTTACACATAGCGACTTCATCAGCTACGCACTCCCGAGCATATCGACTGAGTCTTACAAACTCGCATTCGTATTCAGATACTGTCAAACGACCTTGTTTGAGTTTCAAAAATTCTTTACGCTTTTGGTCAATGAATCGTTGACTAATATACTTCTTTCGAAATTCCTCCTGAAAGAAATCCCAAGTAACACGTTCCTTCGGAACAATAGAAATCAGAGTTCTCCACCAATAGTAGGCCGAGTCCCGCATTAAGGATATAGCACACTTTAGGCACTCTTCAGGTGTGCACGAAAGCTCTTCAAAAATGCGAATGGTGTTATCAAGCCAAAACTCGGCCTTTTCAGCATCATCAGTAGCTGTAGCTCGAAATTCCTCAGCCCCGCGCTTTCTCACCAAATCTACAGGAGGTTTACTCAGCCTCAAAGGATCAATAGTCGTTGGTATGATAGGAACCTGAGGCGGATTATTTAAGTTTGGAAACGGTTGAGCAGCCGGGTTAGTCCGGGCATATTGTGCAACCCATTCATTCATCATAGAAAAGAAGGCTTGTTTTGCCCCATCATCTTGATTATTTGCAGATGATTGAGGTTCAGCAGGCGGTGTTCCTTGTGCAGGAGCAGCCGCTACACTTTCAACATCATTCGCCAAGGCTCTCTCTAGATTGGGTTCCATTTACTAATCAAAACAATAATTTCAACCGTCAAAAGCCATCACACTATCATATACTAACATTAGGGCATGTATAGCTAGACTCGTACGCGCTACGGTAGTCCTAGAACCGACTAAACCGTAGCTCTGATACCAATAAAATGTAACACCCATGTAGCATGCAAAAGTTTGACTATCGAATCGACCAAAGTATAAGGGCCTTATTCACAAGTGAACTATATAAAAAAAAATTTCATTTAAAATCACTAGGGTAGTACATCACATACACGCATATATTAGCATCAATTATACACAACAGCCAAACCATGATTACTTTATCACATATCTAAATACTCACTTATGCTTCCAAAACTAATACTATGATATTGTATTGTCATGCCTTAGACATATTCGTTAAACAAAATTTACATATATAAAAACATCACATTCGATTACATATAAAACCGAATCTAATTATATATATATATTTAATGTATCAAGCCATTTTCATATGGCTTCTAGCACATAATCAAAATATACACTTCAAAACATATATTTAAGCATGCCGTAATGTTCACCTATGCAACTAAGAAAAGGTACCAAAATGTTGCGCGCGGGCGTGATGACTTTGACGATGATCCAAACACGCAAATTGGGTCAGGGAAATCTAGGTAGAGAGCGACAAAACACAAAAACATCTAATGAGTATTCAACCCAGTAAGTCATAAGAAATTTTTACACATACCATTGATATGAGAAAATAAAAAAAAAAAAGGTTACACAAAATTCGCCAATTTCGGTCGTGCCAGATTATGTTTCAATCACGTAATTTACTACCTAACCGCAGGCCAAGAATGGCTATCAATCATCCGTCAAACAACCAAATGACTTTAAAGCTTCGCTCAATATATATAAAACAATGTCAACTCCTATGCATACATGCATATTCAGTTTATGCCTAAATTTGATATCTCAAATAATAGTACAAACACCATATCTTTCATATACTACTTAGACCATTAATCACATTCGCACACTTAGTGCACAAAGATTTTTCGCACACATAGTGCCAAGATAGACCGCACACTCAGTGCCTCAAAACTCAATCACGAATTAGCATTCAGTTCAGCACACATAGTGCCCTTCAACTTCGCACACATAGTGCTAGTATCGATTCCTTATAATACGACAGTTTAATTAACTCAATTTGCATATTCAGCCACAAGTATAAACGCATGCATATATGTATGAATATATATATTCGGTCTCAAAAAACTTATGGACTTACCTTATAGTTCGAAATGATTCCCAATCGCCTATTCAAATTTCTTTGTTTTTGCCTTTGCTCGACTCCCCTCCTTTGGGTTCGTGATCTTCTAATAGCTAAGGAAGAAAGCCGAATTGCCCTAAGTAAAATCTCCTCTATGTTTCATCTTTGTTTCGATTTTGAGAAAGGAAAGAGAAGAAGATGAACACCATTTCTTTCTTCTTTTTTTTTAATTCATCTATTTACAATTATTAAATCATTTGTAATATTAAATTATTTTAAATTTAAAATTAGTGGGGTACCATCATTTCTTGGCCGGCCACTATGTTTAATATGGGTAAATTGACATGCAAAACCACTCCTTTCCATGCATGTACTAATAGACCATTATAAGATTAACCTATCACATTTTTACAATGTTTCATATAAGTCCTTTCTTTATAAATTCACTTAGAAATGGTCAAATTAATGCATAAAACTTTCATTCACGCATCTACTCACATTGTAAACACCAAGATAATTATTTTTAATTACTTAATACTCGGTTTCGTGGTCCCGAAACCACTTCTCGACTAGGGTCAATCTAGGGCCGTTACAACCGAGTTGAGCGGGCCGAAGCACATGCTCCCTTATAGCACCCAAATAACCCAATGAGTGGAGACTCATGCTTAACACTCCCTTATCTAATCCAAACAAATCAGTCCACCTAGAGCCATATGCTCACAATGTCACAAATAAATGTGAGTACTCACAAATTCTATGGCATGCCAACTATATCCAATGGATCCACCATGCATGTTGCCAATATATTCAGTCAAATATAGCATATAAATTAGTCATTATTGTGCTTAATTTAATGTGACAAAATGCTTATGTGTAACATGTAACCATAGCCACTTAACATCCAATCAAGCATTTCATTTTCCATTTTCTTATGTTCAATTACCAATTGTAACACCAATATATCATGATAAAAATACTCCAGTAACCATGCTTTAATCATTAGTATAATTAGCCTAATTAAATTGCACAAAATCAACTAAATGCATACTTACAATTATTCTATAAAAATTTAACTCTTGTACATATAATATCAATCTTGAAAAAATCAGCCATTCAACCATAATTAATCAATTGAAATAATCAATTAAGCTACTAATTAAACATAAATGAGGGTCAATTTTCCAAATCGCCCATAGAAACACTCACCACACAATTTGTTCTGCCACAAACAAGTAATCAACCAAGAAAATCCAAACTCCAATTTTGGTTAGCTCGGTCCTCTTCAAGATTCAGAGCTTTAATACAGATAAAGTAGACATTGCCACCTCTCCAATGCTATAATAAACACGAATTTTTATTAACTATACTAATCTAAATCCTCTCACAAAGATACCTCATGAGATTTGTAAAATCAAGTTGAAAACTCGATTCCTCACAAAATCGATCTCTCCAGCCCTCCTAAACACTGTCAATCATCAATACTAGACCAAATACACTTATACTAAGCATCAATTTCATCTTTAAATTAATTTCACAAAATTTCAAAAAATCGGTTTATAAAGATGATGAAATTCAAATTTCTTTAAATTACCTTAGAAATCATGTTTAATCGTGATAAGTAAGATAAAAAATCTTTTAATAGATCCATTTTAAGTTGGAACATCCTTTGATTTGTTGATTTCCTCTCAAAATTCAAGATCCACAATTAAAGAACCATGTTTTATTGGAAGAAGTTGACATTGATAAAATTCCTTTAATTGACTCTCAAATCATGTAAAAATGTTTCTAATCATCATAAAAATAACTTTAGGATTGAATATTACCTTTGATTCGCTCTAAATTCATTGATTGAAAATCTTGATTCAAGAAACTTGAGAAATTTCAGAATATTTTTGTCTACTTTTGACAATAATTTCGGGTGAATTGAGAGAGTTTTTTGAGAAGAAAATTTGTTGGATCTATTCTCTGATGATAGATCTTTAAAATCATGCAAAGAAAATATATTTTAAAACTCTCTAATCTGATGTAAAATGTGTGAAAAGTGGGCTAGATACATTAGTTTTAAAGCTGAAATCACCCACCATAAATTTTAAAATTGGGAAATTTGCCTAATGGCCACTCTCACATTTCCCTTACTTTACCATTTAATCCTTTCCCTCGAAATTTTCAAATTTTAAGGTTTATATGCCATATAAATACTCTAAATTCTCTCTTGTTTTACAATTAAATCCTATTTAATTAATATTTAAATTTTACTC
Source organism: Gossypium anomalum (assembly GCA_025698475.1). Taxonomy (NCBI): domain Eukaryota; kingdom Viridiplantae; phylum Streptophyta; class Magnoliopsida; order Malvales; family Malvaceae; genus Gossypium; species Gossypium anomalum. The sequence continues at coordinate 39,404,815 of CM046959.1, read as the reverse complement.
AAATTACCCCCAATAAAAATTATTTTAAAATTCTTTTTCAACCTAAATTGATTATTTTCGCTAATAATTATTTAAAATATTTAAATTAATTTTTCAAATATAATTTTTCAAATTTTTTGGATTATTTTTTAATCGATTTTAGATGAAATTAACCTCCTAAATTACATTAAAAATTACTAGAAGCCCTATAAATTCCTAGTTTCACACTCGGAACCCGAAAAATATACCTGAAACTACTAGAACTGATTTAGGGATATTACATTATGACTTCCACCCAAAAATATCTTGGAAAATTGGTTTCACATAACATGGTTCTAGACATTTCCTCTAAGGTCCTGTTTTTCCTCTTAGCAACTCTAATTTTTTTAAGGGGTTCTAGGTGTTAAAAAGTTATGACTAACACCATTTTCATTACAAAAATTGTCAAAGCCTAGGTTTTAAATTCTTTTTCGTTGTCACTTCTTACACTTGAAATTGAATATCCTACTTGACTTTGAATCATCTAGAATAATCATCTATGAATTAGTGTAAGTACTCTAGATTAGAAATACTATATTCTTAGAATTAAAAGATGCCTTCCTATATTTACCTTTTGCACATGCATCTCATAATTTATCAAATTCGATCGAAAATTTGGGCAAAACAACAATAAGTTCATTTTTAATAAGCTTAGAATTATCACTCATGCTTGCATGCCCTAATCTTTCATTCCATAACCAATAAGTATTATCATTATTAGAAATGAAAAGAGCATTTGAGGAATTTAAAACATGCAAATGCACCATAAAAATATAACCTATCCTATGTCCTACAAAAATAATCATATTATTTACAATATCTACAACATTTCACCCATTAGATTCAAATATTAATTTGAATCATTTGTCACAAAGTTGACAAATACTAAGGAGGTTATGCTAGAGACAATTGTCATAAAGCACATTTTTAGTGATGGTGGAAGACTTGATACCTATGGAACCAAAACCTTCAATTAGACCTTTGGAGTTCCAAATGTAACCTCTCCTTCACTTTTTGGAATTCACTCCATGAATTGGCCTTTTTCATTGGTCATGTGCCTCGAGCATCCACTATCAAGGTACCAAGAGTTCTTATTGTAATTTCTTGCCTTGAAGCAAATCACTTTCTCCTACAAACACAAAGTTAAACTTTGTATTTTGGTACCCAAATCTTATTGGGTCCATTACCATTAGGCATTACAATTTTTATGCCTTTAGGAATCCACTTCTTCAAAGAATCCATAGTTTTAGATGTGTTCATTCTTTTGGAATCCACAAACTCTTAGTGGGTGTCCTTCTAGATGTGAGTTTCCTTAAAGGAAAAACTTGCCTATCATATCCTTTTTTATGACAATGAGTACATGAAAGTGAGGCATCATATATATAGTTTGGTTTCTCAAAGAAATTTTAAATTTTATTTATTTTTTTAAATTTATAAAACTGAAACCACTCTTGTCAAAGAAATCTCCTTGCGACTAAAGCATGTCGTTCAATTTTTGCTGCCCACATAGAATCTAGAAGAACAATCATGCAAGGTCTTGTTATTTTTGTTTAAATAATCAATTTGAACTTGCATGCCATTTAATTTTTTTTATTTCTTTTTTGGCTATGGTTAGAGATTCTTTCTCTTACTTTAATTTTGAAATCATTTTCTTATACTTGGAGTTCATGATGCCAAACTCCATAGCCAACTCATCAAAAGCATCTCGCAATTCATTAAAAGTATATTCATTTAAATCATATGATTTAAAAAGTACATTTGGATCATCAATAGTCATAAGACATAGATTGGAAACTTTATGTTCCTCATCACTATCAGAGGAGTCTCTATTGCTCCAAGTTACCATCATAGCTTTCTTATTTTGGTTTGATGCCTGGTCTGCCATAACTTATTATGAAAAATTAGGTCCTTTTCACTACTTAAGGAGCTTATACTCAAGGGTTTTTATGTTAGTTACGTTACTTTTTAGTATTTAGCTTAAATTAAATAAAATGAGCTTTTGATGATGTTTCATGACCTATTAGGCCGATTCGTGCCTAAGGTAGCTCTAACAAGTTAACAATGTTTGCAAGAAACAATCGAAGCTAAGAAGTTAGTGGACTTGACCAAATGTCGTAACATCCAGCATGAAATTCGAGACATCGAAACTACTCCAACACTTAGACAAATTTTCAACCAACATCTACAAGGCAAGCTCACTGGCCCCAAATTCACAACATTAGGGGACCAAATTTACAACATTAGCCTACAAATCGCAACATTCAAGACAATAGCCTGAAGATGGAAGTTGATACCAAAGTGCAGCAATGTCGCGACACTCAACACTAGTCCTAGAAATTCGAGTAAACTGCTTGAAAAGCCGAGATATTGGACCTGGAATATCATGACATTGAAGTTTGATGAGCCAAAATTTTGTAAAGGGTTTTTTCATTTTTACAATCAAAATTAGCTTGTAATTCAAAGTTTAGTTGACCCAATTAAGTCAAAATGCCTTATGATTGTAAATTTAACATGTAAACATCATATTAGGGAGCTTTCTTAGGTTTTAGATTCATAAATTTAGCTAGATTTCAAATTTATCAACATTTTTCTTTTGTTTCTTTTCAATTTTTATAGTTAATAGATTCTCAGTTTTCATTCTCTCTTTTACTTTACTTTATTTTTCACGCGTGTTTTTTTCCAAATTGCGAATCACGATTCTTCATGATTTACATCACAACTGATCGACTTCAAGCCTTGGATTCTTCAGATTTTCTGAGAATTTCTTAATCCTTCTCTTTATTATTTTACATTATTTTAATGTTTAACAATTTGATTAAGGTATTTGCATCTAGAATGGGCTGGAACTAAATCCCTAGAAAGGTTGGTTAATCGAAATGGGTGTGGTTAGTTTAAAATTAGGGTTAGGAAATTAATTAATTGGACTAGGTAGAATGAGCTTACAGCTTAAAATTGACGACTCTACGAAGTAGTTTAGGTAGATGAGACCGAAAGGGTATTCTACTTAGTACTAATTCAATTAAGCTCGGTTTAGTTGTTGAAAAAAATCTTGTTCGAAAACGGTTTTCTTGCACAGCGAAAAATAAAAATTTTGAAAACTGGCCAATTTGTGATATTTATAGCAATAAATCCTAGAGTGAATTCACACCTATGTTTTTGGATAGACAGATCCTTATTGTTCCCTTCTTTCAACTAAACGATCTTTTCTGCTAATCTCATACCATGAATTACTTTAGTGTGCTTGAACGATTCAAATCAAAACACAAAACTAGAAATACTTTTCTTTTCTTTAGTGTGAAAATGAAAAATATATTCTCAAATAGAAATCGACAGACTTTGTTATTCTGAAAAATAGATTCAATAATTTAGAATAAATTCTCTCTAATTTAAAGTAGAGTAACAATATCTTTAAGTTGTCTGTAAATAACCCTACTAGTATCATTTATTTATAGAGAGAAAGGAGGTAGAACCCTTGTTGAATTGTAGAGGTTTATTTTAACTACAAAAACAAAATCCTAGTCTAACTAGAAGTATAGGTGTAACACCCTTACTCGGTTCGATCGTTGGACTTGAGGAATGAGATGTTACAAACGATTACCAAACAATTTCATATAATTTATTAATGAAAATCTCAAATAAATATTAAATAAACACATATGAGCATGTAGAAATACATTATGCAATCTATTTTCGATAAATATTGAGTGTACATAAGCTTAAAAACATTTTTGGAATGAACAAGGATTGATTTGAATTACAAACAAAAAGTTGGGAAAATTTTTATAACAGGGGACATACGGTCATATCTCGAGACCGTGTGGGTGGGTCACATGACCATGTGAGCAAACTATGTAACAACTTACTGCCATGTGAAATTGGAGTCACACGACCGTGTGGGTAGACTATGTGACATAGCTTAGCCTGTATGACTCCAGAATATGGTTGTTTGGCTAGACTGTGTAAATCTCTGAAACCGTGTGCAATAAAAATTACCAAAATTTACAGGCCAGGCGGTTGTGTGCTAGGTCATGTGTACCTATAATTACCTTTCAGAACAAGTTTTCTAACATGCTTCACTTAGGCTACAAGTCATCCATTTTAAACCACAACCAACCATTTCAAAAGCAATCAAAACAAGCTAATTTCATCATTTATAACCACCAACCTAAGTGCCTAACCAATATGCCACAATTGGCACCTCAATCAACAATTCAAATCTAACCAAATGGATATATACAAATGCACCAATGTGCCTTAAGTCACCTCAACAATTTCCATCATTCTAACAAAACTTGTAACAGCCTATTTTTAGTCAAATCGAAACAGTGGTTTCAAGACCACAAATCTGAAGTTGAAATAATTATTTTATTATTATTTTAATGTCTACAACATGATAATATATTTGTGTGAAAATTTCGTTAAAAATTTTATCGTTTGATTAGTCAATTTGATAAAAAGGACTAGATCATGTAAAGTGCAAAAGGAATGTTCTAATAGTTAAAGGTATTAAATAGCTATCGAATATTACAGTGGAGGTCCTTATGTGGTAATTAGACCATTACTTAATTAAGTTGACATATATGGACATATTATCATGAATTTTGATGGTTTTTAATTAGGGTTGAAAAGGTAAATTGGTTAATAATTGATAAATTAATAAAACAAAAACATAAAATTTATTTCATTCATCTTCCTAACCGATTTTACAAGAAGAAAAGCTATTGTTAGGGCTTTTTCATTCGGCCAAGCTCCTTAGCTCAATTGTAAGTCCGTTTTGTCCCGTTTTTAATGATATCTATGTTTTTGAGATCGTTGAAAATAGGTCTAGCCAGCCCAAGGACTATTTTGCAAAATTGTTAAAGATTTGGAATATTTCCATTGATGAATACATGCGTATTTTGATGTTTAATGATAGATTATGAATGTTTGATGATAGTTATATAAGTTTTGTTAAGTGAGTTTTAGTGAAAATGCAAACTAGGGATTAAATTATGAAATGTGGAAACTTTGTGATTAAAATGTAAAATAAATGACAAATATGGGCTGCTAGGGACTTAATTGAAATTCGACTAGCATGGGTTGTGGTTAAATTACATTAATTTGTGTTTTTATAAAATAAAGACTCAATTATAAAAGATGTGAAATATTAGGGACAAATGTGTAAAAATGCATTAAAGTGAATTTTGGACTAAATTGAATAGAGAGATGATTAAATAAGTTAATTTTGATTACATATAGATTAAGAAAAGCGAAACTCAGATCTATATCGAGGGAAAAACAAAGTTCTCGACTAATCAACCAATTTAGCCATTTTTACATCCGAGGTAAGTTTGTATGTAATTAGCATTGTTATAATTATGTTTTAAATGCTTTGATATTGCATAAACTGTGAATACAAGACTACAGACATATTCGACAATGATTTGACGACGATTCAACATTCGAAATACCTGCTTGAACCTTAAGAATAGATTTGGATACTAGTGACACATCATTAGGCGATTATTGTGATTATGTGATTCGGGTGCTGGTCCTGTACGTCCTACCGGTGGCTGTGTATTTGGAATGACGAAAATGTGCAAGTGTACACAATCGCAACAAGTAATAAAGTGACAAGTAAATGTTGAGTTATCGTACCCACAGGGACTGTGAAAAGAATTATTTATGAATGCAATTTAAAACTCTTTGGTGAGCAAAATATTTTGTTTTGAAAAGGGTGATTAATAAATATAAAATTTAAAACTAAATAAAAATAAAAGTTCTAATGCACGATTTCAAAATATGATTTAATCAAGATGACATAATTGTGTTGGATTAATTACATTTCTTTAACTTAGAATTATTAAACTCATGTTTATGTTGTTACGAATAAATTCAAGGCAGCTAGGCAATTTGCTAACTTATGAACAAACTCACCTACACAAGTCCATTCATCTCTTAACATATCCCTATGTCAATTCAAACGATTAAATAGATTTTAATAAGCAAACATGTTATTGCACATACATTCTCATTAAATTGAACTAATCTGTTGCATATTCCTATATCAATTCAAACGATTAATTAAATCTAATAAGAACATAAAAGACTATATGAGGTAACATGTAACACCCCTTACCCGGGTTCGAGGCCAAGACTGGGCACAAGGCATTACCTGACTTAAACACAAGCATACAATCATTTCGAGTTCTAAAAACTCGATCGAATTTAAAACTTTTTTTTAATCTTACTTTAATTTTTTTATATGGGCCTACGAGGCCCAAATCACACTTTGGGATCGATCTGGGATTAATCCGAACACCTTTGAAAACTTTAAAAAAATGTCACTTGAAATAGGGGTACACGCCCATGTGGCCATTTTGACATGGCCGTGTTGAAGGTCCGTGTGGTTCACACAGTCTAAGCATAAGGGGACACACCCATGCCCCCAACTCGTGTGAATTTAACTCCAACTTCGAACCTACAGAGCTTTTATACGGCCGAGCACACGCCTGTTGTAAAAGCCCAATTTAGACCCTATTCAAAATGGTGGTTTCGAGACCACGAATCTGAGTCAAAAAAATATTTAAAAATTATTTTCTGTGTTTATTATGTGTGAATTTGTATGTGTGAAATTTTTGTGATATAATTTTATCATTTGAGTGTCTGATTAAATAAAAAGGCTTAATCGCGTAAAATAAAAATTTGGTGGTTAATTGTGAAAGGGCTGAATAGTTGTTGTTCTTTTAATATGGAGGTTTTAAGTTGCAATTAGACCATAATATTATGTGATGGATGGTTTTGGACAACCATTATAAAGATTATGTATTAAATTACAAAGGTTAATTTAGTAAAGCATGTAATAATATATGAATTAATAAAATATAAAAATTAAAACAAGTGCTCATATTTTCTTTCTATGACCGAAACCTAAAATAAAATAAAAGAAATAAAGTTTTCTTATATTCGGCCATTGCTAAGCTCAATCAAGGTATGTAACTAGCTCGATTTTTTATAATTTTTACATTTTTAAGATCGTTGCTATGTTATCTACAAAGCCCATGCTTGAATTTTTTATTTTGATGAATATTTTGAGTTATGACATTGATGAATATTTGATCTTTGTGATGTTAATTGATGAAATATGAAAGATATGTTTTGGATTGATATGTTTTGTATTGGAATTTTTGATGATTTTGAGTAATTAAGACTAAATTGAAAAAATAATAAATTGAGGGACTAAAATGTGAAATAAATGAAATGTATGGATTTTTATGAATACATGGAACATTTGGCCTAAGCATAGTACGTGCAAATTTTGCATGTTTTGTGTTTTATGCAATTTAGACTAAACTTTAAAAAGTGTAAATGTCAAGGGTAAAATGGTAATTTGCCCATTTATGTGTTTTTGGACTAAAATGAGTGAAAATATGTTAGAATGAGTTTAATTTGAATATGTTTAGATTAAGAACCAAAGAAATCAAATTTGGATCGGGGGAAAACTAAATTTGTTGATTAGCCGTCCCGTTCCGATTTTCATCGTCTGGGTAAGTTTATAAGCAAATAAGTGTTAATAATTTTGAATAAATATATGTTTTAAATGCTGAATATAATTTTATGATTATATATACTTAATGGCCGAACGTGTATATGCTTGAGAATTAAGTTTACGAGTTTGATTCGATCGAGTTATGACGTCCGAAAGCCCCGTATGAACCTTAGGAATAGCTAGGATACATATGTCATGACATAGGATTCCGATATGTGATGTGCGAGTAAGACCATGGCATCGATATATGTGTACGAGTAAGACCACGTTTTATACATTGGCATCGATATGTGACTCTGATATATGTGTGCGAGTAAGACCCTGCCTGGGACAGTGGCATCGATATGCGATTTCATGTAAGACCATGTCTAGGACATTGGCATTGTATGATATATGTGATTATCCGAGTGTCCTATCCAATTCCGAATAGTTCATCAGGCAACAATAAGTTGGGAACGAATGTGTAAAATGAGTTAAAGTGATCAGGTATGTGATAGCTATTTACCTATTTGAATTAAGGTAAGTAAGTTACTTGAATTGGGTTGTAAATCATGTATTATGTAAATGAAAAATGAATGTGCATATGGAAAATGAATCCGGCCTTTTGATTATGTCATGTAAATATTATGAAATGATTCATGAATATATGTATATGGGTTAATGTATATTCGGGTATATAATAGTATTAAGGTTTTGAAATTGAATGTTACATTGATAATGGATACATGTATATATTCGGCTAAGGTAACTATGTATATGGAAGTATATGTTATATATGAAATTATGATCTTGAAAATAAATGTGATTATAGTAGTATAAATTTGGTTTGGTTTAAATTTGTTGATTATGTTGTTAAGTTGTTTATTTTCTTATGACTTATTAAGCTATGATAGCTTACTGTACGCATATGTTTGCCTTTGTTTTATAGATTTTGGAATCAAGTTACGAGCTCGGAGATCATCAGCATAGTCCTTCACACTATCTACTGTTTTGGTACTTTATAAGTTGAACTCGAACTTATGGCATGTATAGGCTAGCCTTGGAGTTAGTTTATTTTGAATGTGTATGTATATAAAGCTATGCGAAAATGGCTTGATCTTAGTGCTAATGTTTTAATGTTTAAGTGATTTTGGTCATGGTCTATATGTGTAAATTAAACATGACATATAGATGATGAATGTGTTTCGGTTGTGGCTTATCATTTATTTATTTAGGATGTATAATTTGTCTTGTGAATTGGCTTAGAGGTGGTAAATGATGTGCCTTTATATTCAGCTAGTGATGGGTAAAACATATACATATACTTATGATATGTTTGCTTGTGGTTCGATTTTTAAAGGTCAAGTTGCTAGTAAAATGATTGATTACTAAATGTGTTATATATGTGATTGTAAAATTCGGTTTTGGTATATGGTTCATTTTGGTAAGCATGTGATTTGATAATGGTATGACCGATTGAGGTTAGATTTGATAACCGAATAATTAATTAGTTAATAGGTTAAAATATGAGGTTTAGGCATATTATTATATATGCGAATTAGGTATACATTGATATGCTATTTGTGTTCAAAAGTTTAAATGTGGCTATAGTGAATTGCGCATGAGTTGGTAATATTTACAATTATGTGTGGTTATTTGGTGATGTTTCTTTGTGTATTATATGTAAGCATGACTATTAAGCCGTGAGTATAGTTTAACTTTGATCATTGTGCATAACATGTGAATTGGCATATTCATTACATAATTAATGGAATAAGATAATATTTATTCGGTAATTATGCTTAGATATGGCTTTGATAATAAGAAATATGCACATTGTATAATAGTAACTAAAGTATATTTGGTCATTATTTATATATATATATCAATGTCGCATAAATGAATGAAAAGTATAGTATTGAAATTTGTTTCGTTTGATGTTTAATTTGTACATGTGCAAAAGTTATATAATAATAGGTTTGATATTCAATTAATGAAATAATTGTTTTGTTATATGTTCTGTATATATATAATTTGTTTTGGTATACACTGGATTATGTTTTAACTATGCAATGTTATGAATGATATGATCTTAAGACTCGATATTTGATTAAGTTACGAGCATTGATGTGATTAAATTTTGAGATGTGAAATGTAATGAATATCTGTATGAACTGTGATATGACCGGTAATACCTTATAACCCTAATTCGACGACGGATATGGGTTAGGGGTGTTACATTTTATTGGTATCAGAGCAACGGTTTAGTTGATTCTAGGACTAACGTAGCACGTATGACTCTAGCTATACATGTCATATTTTATACTATGATAGTGTGATGACTTCTGACATTTGAAAATGCGTTTTCGTATAGTAAATGGATCTCGATAGAGTCGTAGCTGATGATGTCGAGAGTATAGCGCCTGCTCCCATGCAAGGGACAGCGCCTGTTGATTTTTGACCAACCTCGAGTAACCAAGAGGGAGAGGCTAAATAAGCCTTTTACCAAATGATGAATGACTGGTTTACTCAGTATATCCAAACGAATCCGGCTGCACAACAACCTCCATCCACGATTAATCCTTCTCTGATACTTGCTATGCCTCAAGTGAGTGATCCGTTGAGATTACATAAGCCTCAAGCGTGGTAGTTAAAAAATTATTTATCTTTTGAAAACCCGAGTCCTACTGCTAACAAATATAAACCAATATAAATAAATCCCCAAATAAAATAAAAACTTAAAGTGGCCTTATTACAAAGTAAAACCCAAAATAAAATCTTAATTATAATATTAAAAGAAAACTTCATTGAGTGGCCACCTATGAGTCCTCCGTCGCCTCGGTCCGTCTAAGCCTGGAGATTTCCTGCACAGTTAACAGATAGGTGAGTTTGCGAAAACTCAATGTGTGGAATCCTTTAAAAGTATATAGTCAGAGTAAACACAATTTGGGCCTAAGCCCTCAATATCAGTTAGGGCCTTAGCCTCTCTTTCGAGAGCAGTGATATGATGATGGGCACGAGCCCATTTCGATGATCGATGGCGATTGGGCCTTAGCCCATTTCGATCTGATATGCAAATAAAGAATCCTACCCAATCCGTCCACTACACACCATGTGGGGATAAAATTGACCCACCCAACCCTACACACCAAGTCGTACTGGTTACGACACTAAACAATATTTACAGCAGAGCTGCCAGAAATAGGCTTATAGCCTTTCAGTACGCTTCCTCCAAAATCATATATCCCACCCCATGCAATGCAACATAATATAAATGTATATAAAGTAAAAATGGCATGCTCAAACAGTCATACATCACATAGGGGTATATTAGTCATTTACCTCATAAGGGTATAACGGTAATTTCATCAATTTTTGGTCTAGGTATACTTACCGACCCAACAGTAGGTCCACATTCATCTCAGGCAACCCGTGCAACCTTGATAATCATATAGTGAAAAAGGGCCCAAATCCCATGTTGTGGCCCACTAAGCCAAAATATGGCCTTGATTGTGCGAACTACATAGTCTGGCCCAATAATCTCCACATGTTCGTGTGATTTACTTGTGTAGGCCAACGAGCCCATGGAGCCCACATGGCCCATTTTGGCCCAACGTGGCTAAGGTGGCCTGAACCCACGAAAACACTCGTGGTGACCTCTCCGATCGATTGCTCATGCTTATGCGTTCGGACCACCACACAAGTGAGCGCACGCTTATGTGGCGTCCACAGACCTATTTTTCAGTTTTTGTCGAATAATCGTTAGTGCAGTGTGATCACACACCTGATATGGAGTTGTAGCCGAAATGCCTCCGAGATCAAGAACCTATGGTCAACCACAACCTCTCATTAGTCTAGAAACCCTCATTAATCCAAAGCCATAATAATATTGAAATAATGTTTTAACAAAATCATCGGTACCTACCAATCAACAGTCGCAACTCTTCCTTGTTCCAAGCCACGTATTCTCCCCAATACTTTTCCCTTCAAAAGTACAGTTAACTAACTCATAAGCGTCTATAATCCCACACAGATACAACTAAAACTTAAATCCTTACCAATAAAGGAATTATCACTTGTAAAGGAAAAGTAATTGGCTTTACACCTTAGTCGCTAGCAACATTCGGCAAAAATCATAGTGTTACAAGTTAATCATTAAGATGAAGAAGAGAATAAGTGAGGAGGGTACATTCAGCCCATTGAAAGAGAAGTCGACATTTCCAGAGAAGAAGACTTACCAATATCTAGTCAAGACCCAAGCCTAGAAGTCGCCCGAATTGAAAAGGGGTATTTGACCAAGAACTATTCAGCCAGGATAACAAAGAAAGAAAGTGGGAACAAGGTGTTTGGCTTTGAAGAACAAAAGACCTTAGTTCGGCCAATACAGTAGAAGAGAAAAGAAAGTCGAAAGGGAGAGGAGGGAAACAATAGGTCAAAGAATTAAGAACCAAAACTCGAAAGTAAGGAAGGAGAGGAAGAGGAGACAGTCGATCAGTAAAGTACCGTTGTGAAGAGCCAAAATGAAGTAGGCAGCCCCTAAAGGCCCGAACGGTAAAAAAGAAAAGTACCCCCAAAGACCCCTAGTAGAAATCGGCTACTTAGTAAAAGTGAAAAGGACCCCCAAAACGCAAAAAGAGAAAAACGAGAATACAAAACTGACCAAAATGAGAAGCATGACCCCTAGGCTGAATTCTTGAGTGCCAAGACTCCCCATTCGGCACCAACTCCCCACAACTTCAAAATCTCCTGATTCTCTCCTAAAAACTCTCATCATATCTCTCCTCAACTCCCTCCTACAATCCCTCCATAACTGATTCAAACTCCCCTCCACCTATCAGTGTTTCGGTCAAACACAACTACCTCCCCAAAGTAAGTAGTAAAAATAATCTCCCTTTGCATAAGTAGGGATTCGAACTTCAGGCTCCTTGCACACTCCACATGCCACTTACCACTAGGCTAGCATGCTCACTTTTTCATGTTTTTAACAAGTTCTGCATATAACCATACTGACCAAGAGTAGTGGTTTTAACCTTAAAAAGCAAAATTTTGCTCAAGCCAAGGCTTGAACTCATGACTTTCCAGACACTCCCAAAGCACTAAACCACTAAGGCAAACACACATTCACGTCACAACATATAAAAATAATTTTAACTGGGTTTTCGAGATTTGGGGCGTTACTACTAACCGCACCCACTCAAGACTTAAAACTTCTAGGTCCAAAATTTGAGGCATTACAAATCACCCCTCCTAAAAGAAATAACGTCCCTGAAATTTCCAACTATCAAATTAGTCGCATAACACAGACTACACTACCATATTTAACCCGAGGTTTCAAGTACAGCACGTGCCATAAAGGAATACATAAACCCAACATCAATTAGTGCAGAGTAAGGTACATTACGGATAAAGAACGTACCCGTATCAACATTTGGGGCGTCTCTATCCTCTCGGTGACATGCAGCATAAACCAGTGCTGGCTTTCTTGCCTCTATATAACCAGCACCTCCGCCCTCCGCTCCACATCACGGCCTAAACCATTTCCACCCCTGGCCTGACGACAGCCTCTTAGTGGCTGCTGAACACCTCTTGGAGGCTGAACAGTATCCATGCTAGTAGCTTGCATTTGATCGGCCCTCCGTGGACAATCTCTGATACGGTGCTCCAAAGATCCACACCTAAAACATGCTCTAATCCTTCTCCAGCACTCGCCTTGATGGTGTTTCCCACAATCAGCACAGGGCTGCGGTCCAGCAATAGCAACAGGGGCCTCAACTCTGTTTGGCCCATCAACTCTGGGCTTTTTCTTAGGCCTCAAAAATAGGCTTGAGGGCTCCGAATCCCTCCTGTTCTTACCCTTTTCCTTTTCACTGTTCTGGCTCTCAGTGCGCTTCACATCCTCAGCTATCTTCGTCTTATCCACTAAAGCAGCAAAATTTTGCTCCCTCTATGGAGTTATCAAAACCCGTAGAGTATCTTTAAAGCCGTCTTCAAAACGAACGCAGCGCTCATATTCAGTTGCCACCATCCCACGCGTATAGCAGCTAAGTCGCAAAAATTTAGCTTCGTATTCAACCACAGATTTATCCCGTTGAGTCAAATTCAAAAATTCTCTTCTCTGGGCATCTACATAACTAATGCCCACATATTTTCCTTAGAATGCAGTCTTGAAAAATTCCCAGGTCAACTGGTCGGGTTGAGTACCCTCTCTCACTGTAAGCTACCACTAATAGGCTTCATCTCATAACAACGACACTGTACCCTTTAGTTTCTGCTCTGGGGTGCAGTCAAGGTCATCCATGATCCTCTTTGTGGCCTCAATCCAATATTCAGCCACACTAGGGGCAACTCCAGTGATAACCCTAAATATCTCAGCCCCATTAGACCTGAGTCATTCCGCCATCGACCCACATCCCACAGTACTAGTATTAGGCCCAGCGACCCTTTCCAGAATTAGTAACATAGCTTGGGACAGTGCATCGTCCCCAGCTGCACGATCATGAGACCCAATCTCGGTCACAGGTGAAGCCGATACCTCCCTAGCCTCATCATTAGGCATATCGCCCGATGCCAAAGACCTAGTTCAAGCACCACCACGGCCTCTTGTTCCCCTTCCATGAGTACCCCTGGCACTCATTATCGAATATGCTTAGTCTGTATTAATAGTTTTATGCCAGTCAGCTTATTATTCCAGTGTTTATTATAGATATTTTATGAACAATATTATTTCAGAGTTTGTTTTCTTAGTTCGCAGTCTTACTACGGTTTGTAGTTTACTCTAACTAGAGAGTTTCAGTATAGTTTTACTACCTAAAGTAGTCTCAGTAATAACATTCCAATATAATCCTTTCAGTATAAATAGTCAGAAGACTTACCGGATCGGCGCGGAGACTCAGTGTACCACTCCTTCAGTAAAATGTTTCCAAATCATATCAATCACTTTAAACCATTTGAAACAATTCTGTTAAAATTTCCACATTTTTGCAAAAACCCAAATCCACAGCCGAGTTTTGCAACTTGGCTCTGATACCACTAAATGTAACACCCCAAACCTAGCCTAGACGTTATGGTTGAATCTGGTAATGTCTCATTGAAGTGTTTTTCGAAACCATAATTTCATTGGAAAGCCCGTTATATATTAAAGCCTTATTATATCATTAACGAAAATTTGTAAATCTTATTAGATTGGTATTACACTTTAAAACTATGTTTGTTGCGGAATCTTTTTAAAATAAGTTGCGTAGCGTGGTAGTTGAAAAATCACTTATCTTTTAAAAACCCGAGTCCTACTGCTAACAAATATAAACCAATATAAATAAATGCCCAAATAAAATAAAAACTTAAAGCGGCCTTATTACATAATAAAACCCAAAATAAAATCTCAATTATAATATTAGAAGAAAACTTCATTGAGTGGCCACCTTTGAGTCCTCCGTCGCCTCGATCCGTCTAAGCCTGGGGATTTCCTGCACAGTTAACAGATGGGTGAGTTTGAAAAAACTCAGTGTATGAAATCCCTTAAAAGCATACAATCAGAGTAAACACAATTTGGGCCTAAGCCCTCAATATCAGTTAGGGCCTTAGCCCCTCTTTTAATAGCAGTAACAGTCTAGGCCTAAGCCCATTTCAGTATGAGTGGTAGTCTGGGCCTTAGCCCATTTCTGTACAGTATGCAAATAAAGAATCCTACCCAATCCATCTTCTACACACCATCTCCGTACCAGCCCTACACACTATGTGGGGATAAAATCGACCTATCTAACCCTACACACCAAGTCGTACCGGTTACGGCACTAAATAGTATTTACAGTAAAGCTGCCAGAAATAGGCTTGTACACTTCCTACAAAATCATATATCCCACCCCATGCAATGCAACATAATATAAATGTATATATAGTAAAAATGGCATGCTCAAAAAGTCATACATCACATAGAGGTATATCAGTCATTTACCTCATAAGGGTATAACGGTAATTTTATCAATTTAGGGTCTAGATATACTTACCGACCCAATTGTAGGTCCACAGTCGTCTCAGGTGACCCGTGCAACCATGACAATCATATAGTTAAAAAGGGCCCAGAGCCCATGTTATGGCCCATGTGGGCCCGTATTCCCGTGTGGCCTAATAAGCCCAAAAATGGCCTTGACTTTACAAACTACACAGTCCAGCCCAATAATCTCCACATGCTCGTGTGATTTACCCGTGTGGGCCAACGAGCCTGTGGGGCCCACAAGGCCCATTTCTGCCTCACATGGCCAAAGTGGCCTAAACCCACGAAAACGCTCATGGTGACCTCTACGATCAATTGCTTATGCTTATGCTTTTGGACCACCACACGAGCGAGCGCACGCTCATGTGGCGTCCATAGACCTATTTTCTAGCTTTTGTCGAATAATCGTTATTGTAGTGTGATCACACACTTGATATGGAGTTGTAGTCGAAATGCCTCCGAGATCGAGAACCTATGGTCAACCACAACATTTCATTAGTTTAAAAACCCTCATTAATCCAAAGCCATAATAATATTGAAATAATGTTTTAACCAAATCATCAGCACCTACCAATCAACAGTCGCAACTCCTCCTTGTTCCAAGCCACGTATTCTCCCTAATACTTTCCCTTTCACAAGTACAGTTTACTAACTCATAAGCATCTATAACCCCACACAGATACAACTAAAACTTAAACCCTTACCAATAAAGGAATTATCACTTGTAAAGGAAAAGTAATCGACCTTACACCTTACTTAATGAAATCGAGTCCCTAGCAACATTCAGCAAAAATCACAGTGTTACAAGTCAATCATTAAGCTAAAGAAGAGAATGAGTGAGGAGGGTACATTCGGCCCATAGAAAGAGAAGTCTACATTTCCAGAGAAGAAGACTTACCAATATCTAGTCAAGACCCAAGCCTAGAAGTTGCTCGAATTGAAAAGGGGTATTTGACCAAGAACTATTCAGCCAAGATAAGGAAGAAAGAAAGTGGGAACAAGGTGTTCGACTTTGAAGAACAAAAGGACCTTAGGTTCGGCCAACATAGTAGAAGAGTAAAGAAAGTTGAAGGGAAGAGGAGGGAAACAATTGGCTAAAGAATCAAGAACTAAAACTCGAAAGTAAGGAAGGAGAAGGAGAGGAGACAGTCGATCAGTAAAGCACTGTTGTGAGGAGCCAAAACGAAGTAGGCAGCCCCCAAAGGCCCGAACGGTCAAAAAGAAAAGTACCCCCAAAGACCCCTAGTAGAAATTTACTACTCAAAAAAAGTGAAAAGGACCCCTAAAACACAAAAAAGAGAAAAACGAGAATACAAAACTGACCAAAATGAGAAGCATGACCCCTAGGCCGAATTCTTGAGTGCTTAGACTCCCCACTCAGCACCAACTCCCTACAACTTCAAAATCCCCTGATTCTCTCCTAAAAACTCTCCTCATATCTCTCCTCAACTCCCTCCTACAATCCCTCCATGACCGATTCAAACTCCCCCCCACCCATCAGTGTTTCGGTCAAACACAACTACCTCCCTAAAGCAAGCAGTAAAAATAATCTCCCTTTGCACAAGAAAGGATTCGAACCTTAAGCTCCTTGCACACTCCACACGCCACTTACCACTAGGCTAGCATGCTCACTTTTTCATGTTTTTAACAAGTTTTGCATATAACCATACTGACCAATAGTAGGGGTTTTAACCTTAAAAAGCAAAATTTTGCTCAAGCCAAGGCTTAAACTCATGACTTCCTAGACACTGCCAAAGCACTAAACCACTAAGGTAAACACACCTTCACGTCACAACAGACAAAAATAATTTTAATTGGGTTTTTAGGATTTAGAGCGTTACTACTAATAGCACCCACTCAAGACTTAAAACTTCTAGGCCCAAAATTCAGGGCGTTACAGTTTCGACTGAAGCTATAATGTGTAAAAGATTTGAAGACGGGCTGAACGAAGACATTAAACTGCTTTTTGGCATACTTGAGATAAAAGAGTTCGTAGTACTAGTTGAGCGACCATGCAAAGCCCAAGGGCTCGGGAAAGAGGGAAGAAAAGTTAACTTTGAAGCTAGAGATTCACATAAGAGATCATTGAGTAAGTTTTTTTCAGTCGGCATCAAAGAGATTTTGGGATGATTCTAGCCATTCAAAGGCTACTGTGGGTTATACTAAACGTGACCAGGATAGACCACTTATGAATTCGAAAGCTACCTCAGTAGCTAGTGTTGGTAACGTTAAATCAAATCAACCGTGGTGCAAACATTGTGGTAAACAACATCCCAGCAGTTGTAGATTGTATGATTGCGTATGTTTTAAATGTGGACCGATGGATCCCTTCATCCGTGAATGCCCTGAGTTGGTCGAGCAAGATACAGTGAAAAAAATGAGATCGGGTAACACTGTAGCTTGAGGTAGGCCACTCAGAAATACGGGTAATATAAGTTACAGTCAGAGAGGAACAAAGATACAGCAGTTTGATCTGAGGCTCGCGCACCTGCCAGAGCTTATGCTATACGCGCACGTAAGGAGGCTTTATCCCCAGATGTTACTACTGGTACATTCACTCTATGATACTAGTGTAATTACATTGATTGATCCTCGTTCAAATCATTCTTATGTGTGTGAGACTTTAGTATCCAGTAAGACTTTGCCTGTTGAGTCTACTGAGTTTGTGATTAGAGTATCGAACCCTTTGGGCCAGTGTGTTTTGGTTGACAAAGTGTGTAAGAATTGTCCTTTGATTATTCGAGATTCATGTTTTCCTGCTGATTTGATGTTGTTGCCATTCGACGAGTTCGATATAATTCTGGGTATGGACTAGTTAACTTTGCACGATGCTATCGTAAATTGCAAAAAAAATACTATTAATTTACGATGCCAGAATGATGAGATTATTCGGATTGAATCTAATGATTTGAATGGTTTACCGGTAGTGATATCTTTGATGTTAGCTTAGAAATATGTGAGAAAGGGTTGTGAAGCTTACTTTGAATATGTGCTTGATAGTAAAGTGGCCAAAAGAAAGATTGAATCTGTACTAGTTGTGTGCGAGTATCCAGATGTGATTCTTAAATAATTGCCGAGTTTGCCACCTATTCAAGAAGTAGTGTTTGGTATTGAGTTAGTGCCGGGAACAACTCCGATTTTGATAGCTCCGTACAGAATGGCACCTACTAAATTAAAAGAATTGAAAGCTCAGTTGCAAGAATTGATAGATAGGGGTTTCGAGCGACCGAGTTTCTCTCCATAGGGTGCACCAGTTTTATTTGTGAAAAAGAAAGACAGAACTATGAGAATGTGTATCGACTACAGATAGCTCAATAAGGTGACTATAAAGAATAAGTATCCGTTGCCACGGATTGACGATCTATTCGATCAGCTAAAATGGGCTACAATGTTTTCAAAAATAGATTTGAGATCAGGCTACTATCAGTTGCGAGTTAAAGATTCCGATGTGTCAAAGACTTCTTTCCGAACAAGGTACGGACACTATGAGTTTCTGGTTATGCCTTTCGGACTCACTAATGCACCTGCTGTTTCTATGCATTTGATGAACCGGATCTTCAGACAGTGTCTGGATTGATTTATGGTTGTGTTTATAGATGATATATTTATCTATTCCCGTGATGAAACTGAGCATGCCGAACATTTGAGACTTGTGTTACAGACTTTGTGAGATAAACAGTTGTATGTGAAGTTCAGTAAATGCTAGGTTTGGTTACGTGTGGGACATGTTGTATCAGCATCGGGTATAAGGGTTGATCTGAGTAAAATTTCCGCTATACTTGATTGGAAACCTCCGAGAAATGCTTCTGAAGTTTGAAGTTTTTTGGGACTTGCTAATTACTATAGATGGTTTGTGAAAGGTTTCTCTATGATTGCAGCACCGATAACGAAGCTATTACATAAAGATGTTAAATTCGAGTGGTCAGAAAAGTTTTGATAAGTTGAAAGCTCTTTTGACCGAAGCTCTAGTGCTAGTTCAACCGGAATCGGGTAAAGAATTTGTTATTTATAGTGATGCATATTTAAATGGTTTGGCTATGTGTTAATGCAGGAAGGCAAAGTCATAGCTTATGCCTCGAGATAGTTAAAGCCGTATGAAAAGAACTATCCGACACACGACCTAGAGTTAGCAGCTATTGTGTTTGCATTGAAGATATGGCGTCACTACCTGTTCGGTGAGAAATGTCATATTTATTCTGACCACAAAAGTCTGAAATATCTGATGACTCAAAAAGATCCAAATTTAAGATAGCATCGATGGTTAGAATTGTTAAAAGACTACGAGCTTGTGATTGATTACCATCTGGGAAAGGCTAATGTTGTTGCTGATGCTCTAAGTTGAAAATCACTATTTACTTTGCGTGCAATGAATGCGCATATGGCTATGTCTAGTGATGGTTTGATAATAGTTGAATTAAAAGCAAGACCGTTATTTGTTCAACAAATTTGTGATGCTCAAAAAGTTGATAATGATTTGTTAGCAAAATGGGTTCAATGTGATTCAAAAATTGATTCAGAGTTCAGCGTTGATACTGAGGGTTGTTTGAGGTTTAGAAACCGAAATATGTGTTCCGAGAAATCCAGAGTTAATTCAGATGATTTTGGACGAAGCTCACAGCAGTCGCTTATCTATTCACCCAGGTAGTACAAAAATGTATAATGATCTGAAACAGCTTTACTGGTGGCATGGTAAGAAACGAGATATTTATGACTTTGCTTCGAAATGTTTAGTTTGTCAACAAGTAAAAGCCGAGCATCAGGTACCTTCTGGATTGCTTCAGCTGATCATGATACCTGAGTGGAAATGGGACAGAGTCATGATGGACTTTGTATCTGGTTTACCGTTATCACTGAGCAAGAAAGATGCAATCTGGGTTATTGTGGATAGATTGACTAAATCGGCTCATTTTGTTCCAGTTTGTACAGATTACTCGCTTGATAAGTTAGCTGAATTGTATGTTTCTCAGATTGTGAGATTACACGGTGTACCTATCTCTATTGTTTCGAATAGAGATCCGAGGTTTACATCGCAGTTTTGGAAGAAACTGTAAGATGTACTAGGTACGAAATTGCATTTCATCACTGCTTTCCATCCGCAAATAGATGGTCATTCCGAACAAATCATTCAGATACTTGAGGATATGTTGAGATGTTGCATTCTTGAGTTCAAAGGTGCCTGGGAACTATACTTACCTCTGATTGAATTTGCGTACAATAATAGCTTTCAGTTGAGTATCAAAATGGCACCTTACGAGGCTTTGTACGGTCATAAATTTCGTACACCATTGTAATAGACCGAGCTAAGTGAAAATAAGATATATGGGGTTGATTTGATCAGAGAGACTGAACAGAAAGTAAAGGTGATTCACGAAAGTCTGAAAACAGTGTCAGATCATCAGAAATCGTATGCGAATTTGAAACAAAAAGATATAGACATTCAGATCAGGGACAAAGTATTTTTGAAAGTCTCACCATGGAAGAAAATACTCAGATTCGATTGTAAAGGCAAATTGAGTCCGAGATTTATTGGGTCGTATGAGATTATTGAGCGTATAGGGCCGGTTGCTTATAGACTTTGTTGCCACCTGAGTTAGAAATGATCCTTAATGTATTCCATGTTGGTACTCAACAATTTATACTTGGGCAAACTGACCATTTTGCCCTAAGACCCGAAAATTGATTTTTATCGAATTTCTTCAAGTCTTAAGCCTAGCCGAACCCTTCTTACTCTTATAAAACCCAAAATTCCCATTATTTCACAATATTATTTTCTATTTTACAACCTTTACAAAATGGTCCTATTAGGGTTTTCATGAGAAATCATTTCACAAAAGTTGTTTACTCCACTACAAGGACTCATTTTCTTCCATAAAAACTCAGCAAAGATTACAAATCCGTTCATGGCAAATCCCTAGACTATCAACCATTTCACAAAATAGTCCCCCCATTAGCTAGCTCATGCTACAAGGGTTCCAAAAGTACCAAAATTATCAAAAATAGGCATCTAAATCACTTACTTGAGAGAGGAATAAGTGGCTGAAATTTTCAAGCTCCCATGGCTTTTTCTTGGAGGAAAAATCGATGGAAGACGGAAGAGTAAAAAAAAGATGATAACATTTTCTCTTTATTTTATTTATTAGTCAAATACATCACCTAATGCTAACAACCCTTGATTTTTTTTACTTTCTTTATCTCAATGGCCAACTATGCCTTAAAAATTGGCCTATTTGCACATTAAATACCCCTACTTTATAATCCATGGCCATTTAACACCATTGCTAGTAAATCACAACTTTTTCCCTTTATGCGATTTAGTCCTTTTTTTAAATTAAGCTTCCAATCGCTAAAATTAATTCACCAAAATTTTCATACACTCATATAATCATACTATGACACCAAAATAATAATAAAAATAATTTCTCAGCCTCGGATTTGTGGTCCCAAAACCACTGTTCCGACTAAGCTCGAAATTGGGTTGTTACAATTCTCCCCCTTAGGGATTTTCGTCCCCGAAAATCTTACTGGTGAATAGATTCGGGTATTGGTCTCTCATGGTCTCCTCAGGTTCCCATATGGCTTCTTCGACTCCATGTCTATGCCATAATACTTTAACAAGTGATATGCTCTTATTCCTCAATTGTTTAACTTACCGAGCAAAAATCTTAACCAGCTCTTCGTCATAAGTCATAACTGGCTGAATCTCAACCTTAGTTGGCGCGATCACATGCGAAGGATCTGATCTATATCAACGCAAACATAGACACATGAAACACGTCGTGAATCTTTTCCAACTCTGAGGGCAAAGCTAATCAGTAGGTAGCGGGCCCTACTCTCTCAATAATCTCATAAGGTCCTATGAAACGAGGACTCAGCTTACCTTTTCTACCGAATCTGAGGACTTTCCTCCACGGGGGTACTTTCAAAAACACCCTATCACTGACTTGAAACTCAAACCTTTCGTTTCAAATCCACGTAGGATTTCTATCTATTTGAAGTGGCCTTCAAACAGTCACAATTCACCTTAATCTTCTATTCGGTTTCTTTGACTAGATCCACCCGGCACTTTCGCCCATACAGAGCCTCATAAGGCACCATTTTCAAACTTGACTGATAACTATTGTTATAGGCGAATTCAACCAACGGTAAGTACTTCTCCCAACTGCCTTGAAACTCAAGAACACAGCATCGCAACATGTCTTCTAAGATCTGAATCACTCTTTCTGACTGACTGTCGGTTTGCGAATGAAATGCAGTGCTAAAATTCAGTTTTGTTCCCAATGCCTCTTGTAACTTCTTCCAAAACTGCGAGGTAAATCTCGGATCTCTATCTGAAATAATAGACAAGGGTACTCCATGAAGTCTCACGATCTCGAAAGCATACAATTTAGCCAATCTCTCAAGGGAATAGTTGGTACACACCAGTATAAAGTGTGTCAACTTGGTAAGCCTATCAATAACAACCCAAACTGAATTCTTTTTCCTTGGCGTCAAAGGCAACCCTGACACAAAATCCATGGTTACACGGTCCCATTTCCACTCGGGAACCATTACGAGTTGGAGCAAACTCGAAGGTACTTGGTATTTATCCTTTCTTGCTGACAAACTAAGCATTTAGAAACAAACTCTGAAATGTCTCTTTTCATCCCCGACCACCAGTACATTTTCTTCAAGTAATGTAACACCCCCTAACCCCATTTTGGTGACGGATACGGGTTATGAGGCATTACTGGACAGAACACAACTTCTGAACATTCACATATACACATATGTTATATTCACATAACTAAAACATAAATCTGTTTACACATTAAACACGTAATTTAAATCATAATACAAATATCAATGAAAACTCAAAGTCATATATAATATGATTTTAAATACACACAAAATTCATGTATTATTATCATTAGAGAAACCTAATACCTCAGAAAATTTCAGCATTTAATATCTCAATGATATACGTGTACTTAATAACCAAACATATCATATAACAAAATTTATTTACTAATGACATATCAATATTAGCTTTTGAAAACATAGTCTATTATACTTTTGCCACATATATTCATTAACAAATTTATCATTTACTTCCAAGGTCACAACATCATCATATAGCCGAATATATATATATATACATTCATTTATGTATATTCATGATTCACACTTTAATATCACATACATATATCATTTGGTCGAATATAGATTTGCATTCAATATACATATAACTAACATTTTAACATGTATAATTCATATCATCATTTCAAATACCAAAACGTACCTTATTTTCACATAAGCATATAACAAGCACATACCTGAACCTTTTAGCTCGATTACACATTCAATCATAACTTATCATTGCTCGTTGAACTGTTCAGAATTGAACAGAACACTCAGATAATCACAAATATCGTACAATGCCAATGTCCCAGACATGGTCTTACACGTAATCACATATCGATGCCAACGTCCCAAACGTAGTCTTAGACGTAATCACATGTCGATGCCAACGTCACAGACATGGTCTTGCACGTAATCACATATCAGAAATCCTATGTCATGACATATGTATCTTAGCTATTCCTAAGGTTCGTATAGGGCTTTCGGACGTCGTATCTTGGTCGAATCGAGTTCGTAAACATAGCTCCCAAGCATATACACATTCGGCTACCACATATATACTTTCACATAATTCATTTCAGCATATATAACTCGTATTTATTTAAAATTTACAACATCTATTTGCTTATAAACTTACCTCGAACAATGACGATCGGAACAGAACGACTATTCAATAACTTTGGTTTTCCCCCGATCCAAATTCGATTTCTTTGGTTATTAATCTAAACATATTCAAATTAAACTTATTCAAACACGAATTCATTCAATTTAGTCCGAAAACACATAATTGGGAAAATTACCATTTTGCCCCTGACATTTCACACTTTTCACAAATTAGTCCCTATTACACAAAACACAAAATATGCAAAATTTCAATATACCATGTTTAGGTCGAATATTCATCTTCCTTATACAAGTCTACGCATTTCATTTATTTCACATTTTAGTCCCTCAATTTATTATTTTTACAAATTAGCCCTAATTACTCAAATTCATCGAAAATTCAAATACAAAACATGTTAATCTATCATAAATCTTTTATTTTCCAGCATCAAACAACAAAAATCACAAGCTTTCAACAATGGAAAAATACAAAATCATAATCAAATTCAAAAATTGAGACATGGGCTTGATAGATAACATAGCAACGATCTCAAAAACGTAAAAATTATCAAAAACCGAGCTAAAACTCTCCTTGAATCAAGCTTGCTAATGGCCGAATGTGGCTTTCTTTTTCTTTTTCTTTTCTTTTGGTATTTTCAGCTTTTGAAATAAAGATGAATGCATGCAACTTTGTTTTATGTTTTTTTTATTATAACATTATTAACATATTACAAAATTACCCTTTTAAAATTAATATAAAATCATGATAATTAATACCAAAATCGTCCATCTTTTTTTTAAATATGGTCTAATTTGCATTATAAATGCATCATATTATAAAGACAAATTCAATTAAGCACTCTCACATTTAACTATCAACTTTTTCATTTTATGCGATTAAGCCCTTTTATTAAATTGGACATCCAAATAGTAAAATTTTCAAACGAAATTTTCACACACATAAATTCACACCTTAAAAACACAGAAAATAATATTAAAATATTTTTTGACTCAGATTTGTGGTCCTAAAACCATTGTTCCGAATAGGATCTAAACATTATACATTTTTACACTACCCGGGTGGATAGACAAGTAACCACTATGTGCCTCTCGCAGAATCTTCTGAATAAGCTCACCATCTTTGGGTACACAAACCCTATCTTGGAACATCAAGCATCCGTTGGTACCAATTCAAAATTTTGATTCAACACCCAACTCACACTGAGTTCTCTTAGCTTGCAATTCACTGTCATTATTCTGAGCTTCACAAATCTCTTGCAGTAACATCGGTCTAGCTCTCAACTCTTCTAGAACCGAACCATCATTAGTCACTAACAACTGAGCATTCATAGCCCTTAAGGCGAACAACGGCTTTCTACTCAGAGCGTCAGCGACTACATTTGCCTTTCCCAGGTGGAAGTCTATTATCAACTAGTAATCTTTTATCAACTCTAACCATCTTCGTTGTCGTAGGTTTCAACTCCTTTTAGGTCATTAAATACTTCATAATTTTATGGTCGGTGAACACTCGGCATTCTTACAGTACAAATGGTGTCTTTAAATCTTTAATGCGAACACTATAGCTGATAGCTCCAAATCGTAGGTCAAGTAATTTTTCTCGTGTGGTTTAAGTTGTCTCGAGGCATATGCTATCACTTTGCCTTCTTGCTTGAGTATGCACCCCAATACATTCAAGGAGGCATCGCTATACACCACGAACTCTTTTCCCAGTTCCAGTTGCACTAAAACTGAGGCCTCAGTCAACAAGGTCTTTAATGTCCCAAAGCTCTATTGGCATTTATCCATCCACTCAAACTTGACTTCTTTCTGTAGCAGTCTAGTCATCAGAGCAGCTCTCATCGAGAACCCTTTAACAAATTGTCTATAGTACCCAGCCAAGCCCAGAAAGCTTCTAATCTCTGACACATTCCTCAACGGTTTCCACTCTTCAATAGTCGAGATCTTACTTAGGTCAACTCTAATTTCATCACTCGACACGATGTGTCCTAAGAATCTAACCTCTCGAAGCCAAAACTCGCTTTTACTAAACTTGGCATATAGTTGCTTATCCCTTAAGGTCTACAAAATAGCTCTCAAGTGCTCCTCGTGATAGCTCACATCTCAAGAATTCACATCTTGAGAATAAATCAATATATCATCAATAAAGACCACTACAAACTTATCTAAATACAGCCTGAAAATGAGATTCATCAAGTCCATAAACACTACAGGGGCATTCATTAAACCAAAAGGCATAACAAGAAACTCATAGTGCCCATACCTTGTCCTAAACGCGGTTTTCGGTACATTTTGCTCCCTTACTCTGAGCTAATAATAACCAGGCCTTAAGTCTATCTTGGAAAACATTGTGGCTCCTTTCAATTGGTCAAACAGATCATCTATCCTCGGTAAAGGATACTTGTTCTTCATAGTCACCTTTTTGAGCTGTCTATAATCTATACAATACTCATCGTCTCGTCTTTTTTTTCACAAAAAGTACTGGAGCACCCCACAGAGAATAGCTCGGTCTTGCAATATCCTTATCCACTAACTCTTGTAGCTGAACTTTCAACTCTTTTAACTCCGCTAGAGCTATCCTATACAGCGCAATCGAGATGGGTGCCGTACCAGGGACTAATTTGATGCCAAATTCAACTTCCCTTATTGGAGGCAATTCGGGTAATTCCTCTAGAAACACATCCGTGAACTCACATACCACCGGTACTGACTCGATCTTCAATTCAGATGCTTGAGTATTCAATGCAAAGGCGAGGTAAGATTTACACCCTTTTCTCAAATATCTCACTGCCGACATGGACGATATCACTACAGTGAATTATCTAATTCACCCGTTTCAACTCGAAGAATATCTCCACTCCCACATTTCAACTCGATAACTTTTCGTCCATAGTCCACTACAACACCATGAGAAGTTGACCAATCCATCACAAGGATTACATCAAATTCATTAAACGGCAATAACATCAAGTTAGCTAAGAAACAATGACCTCTAATGGTCAAAGGACAATTTCTACATACTTGGTCAACTAACACATGTTTGCCTAATGGGTTGGGCACTTTTACCACAAATTCAGTGGACTCAGCTAGCATATTCATATAGGGTATCAATTTCATACAAATATAAGAGTGGGTAGACCCCAGGTCAATCAAAGCAACGACAGATATATCATGGATAGAAAAGGTACCCGCAATCACATCGGGAGACTCTGCCTATTCCCGGGCACGTCTAGCATAAGTCCTGGCAGGTGCTCTGCCCTCGGACCTCACAGTGGAATCTTTAGGTGTACCTTGACTACTAGCCCCACTTCTCGGGTTCTTTTGTGGTCTATCGCTCGAAGAAGTGTTAGCCGATCTCATAGTTTGATCTATATTTTTCTCGCCCATCTCGGGATAACTACGGATGAAATGGTCAAGCGACCTACATCTGAAATAGCCTCTTTCACTTCCACGGCATTCACCAAAATGACGTCTACCGTACTAAGGATACTCTGGTCGATTCGGGCGAGCACTACCAACACTAGCAATGGAAATGGTTCGAGCTTTTGTCGTAGCATACTGCTTATTCTTACTCTTGCTCAAGAACCCCATTGACGCGTTTGATCAAGTAGAAAACTCTCTCTCGATCTCTTGGATGAGGTCTGATGTGACTTCCCCATCTATCTTTTCTTTGATCACAAGACTCGATATCATCTCTTCTCTTCTATTTGGCCAATTCTTTGGCCTTGCAAGCTCTTTCAACAAGCACCACAAACTCCCTCAATTCTAAGATATCGACCAATAGTCAGATGTCTTCGTTCAGTCCATCTTCGAACCTTTTACACATGGTGGCTTCTATAGATACGCATTCCCACGCATATTTGCTGAGCGTTACAAACTCGCGCTCATATTTCGTCACCGTCAAGCGGCCTTGCTTCAATTCAAGGAACTCCTTCCTCTTTTGATCGATGAACCTTTGATTAATTTACTTCTTATGGAACTCTTCTTGAAAGAATTCCCAAGTTATCCACTCCCTCGATACAACCGACACGAGAGTATTCCACCATTAGTAGGCTGAATCTCGTAGGAGTGGCACTATACACTTCATACACTCCTCCAGCGTGCACTATAATTCATCAAATACCCTAATGGTATTTTCCAACCAAAATTCTGCCCTCTCTGGATCATCATCAATGTTTACCCGAAATTCCTCAGCCTCGTGCTTTCTAATTCCATCCATTGGAGGCTTCTCTCTTCTAGCCATTTCTGCTCCTTGAGGAGCTATAGGGATCGGTTGAGGAATTGGGGGAGGTGGGGGAGGTGGAGTATTTGAATTAGCACGAATAAACTCCGAGTGCCAAGCGTCCATCATATGGAGGTAAGCTTCTCTAGCCCCTCCGCCCTAACTCATTGTCACGGGCCCACTATCTACTGCCACAGTCCCTTCAAAGAGAGTCGGCACATTACTTTCCACATCATCCGTCGTAGCCACGTTAGGATCCATTTACTATATATAAAAACATAATTTGTTTCATCAGGAGTCGTCACACTATCAATATACAACTATGGCATGTATAGCTAGACTCTTACTCATGCTAGGTTAGTCCTAGAATCGATTAAACCATAGCTCTGATACCACTAAATGTAAGATCCCTTACCCGAGCCCGAGGCCAGGACTGGGCACGAGGCATCACCTGACTTAAACACAAGCATACAATAATTTCGAATCATAAAAACTCGATTGAATTTAAAACTTATTTTTAATCTTATTCTAAAAAAAAATTTATATGGGCCTCCGAGGCCCAAATCACACTTTGAGAATGATCTGGGATTAATCCGAACACCTTTGAAAACCTTAAAAAAAATGTCACTTGAAACAGGGGTTCACACCAGTGTGAAAGGGCGACATGCCTGTATGACCATTTTGACATGGCCATGTTGAAGGCCCGTGTGGTTCACACGGTCGAAGCACAAGGGGACACACCCGTGCCCCAAACCTATTTGAATTTAA
Source organism: Gossypium anomalum (assembly GCA_025698475.1). Taxonomy (NCBI): domain Eukaryota; kingdom Viridiplantae; phylum Streptophyta; class Magnoliopsida; order Malvales; family Malvaceae; genus Gossypium; species Gossypium anomalum. The sequence continues at coordinate 39,375,571 of CM046959.1, read as the reverse complement.
TTCCAAATTCGAACCTACAGGGGTTTTTACACAGCCAGGCACACGCCTGTGTCTATAGCCCGTGTCTCTCACACGGCCATGACACGCCCGTGTCGCAGCCCGTGTGTAAAACCCTTGACATTCTATTTCTGATGTCAATAACAACTTAAGAGCACACGGCCAAGGCACACACCCATGGCCAATGGACGTGTTCTACACACAATTGAGACACATGGTCGTGTCTCTACCCGTGTGTATACTACCATGCATACTGACTTACAAATTTAATGTGCAGGGGACACACGGCCAGACAACATGCCCATGGGGCTGACCGTGTGTCGCACACGGCCTAGACACACGCCCGTGTGTCTACCTATATAGACAAAAATAAGGCTATCTACTAAGCCTTTTTGCCACCTTTACTTGCACTAACTTATACCACATCAATATTACTAATTCTATGCATCAACATAAGGCCAACTCAACCACCGCATGATAATTAAAGTTAACCTTTATTACACTATAACAATCCAAGCATGCACTTATTCATTCATGCAATATGCCCATCCATGAAACATCATTAATTGCAATCATTGGAAAACATTAGCCATTATCATGGCCTTATACAAACTAAAGGGGTTTCACCCCAGCCAACACATTTTGGCCAATTAACAATGACACAAAACTCAAAAGACAAGGTCCTATATATGCCATAATCCAAATAAAAGAACTAACTATACCAAGTGCTTCAAATGATAGTGTGAACAAGGCCTCTGACGTTTTTTGATCCATAGACTAGTTTGGTTGCACTACAAGGAAATGGAAAGTAAAAGAGGTAAGCATAAAGCTTAGTAAGTCGCATGTAAATAATGAAACTACTACGAGTTACCATAAGGGAGTATACTCCCAACAAATCTTAATTTGCACACTAAGGTGAGGATTCATAAATACCACCTGCTCATTTCATTTCTCATCAATTATACAACGTTGATTTGAATTCACATTTCATAATTCATGTAAAATATATTAATGGTCATAAGCATAACTTACTCGCTTTCATTCCTTACTAATCATACAACATAACTAGAGCTCGAATTCCATAATTCTTATTTAGGTACGTGTACAACTCTCAACATGATCACAATTTTTTCTCATTTTGATATAAACCACAAATCTCCCATTGAACCATTTGGAATACTATAGGATATTCAATATCTCCAAACATGGGAATTGATGCTGACGCCATGTCCCAGACATGGTCTTACCTTGGCTAGCACATCAAAGTCGATGCCATGTCCCAGATAGTTCTTACACTAACTTTCATATATCGAAGCCGACGTCGTGTCTCAGACAGGTCTTACACTGGCTCTCATCTATCGGTGTCGATGCCATGTCCTAGACAGGTCTTACACTAGCTTGTAGATCTCGAGGCCGATGGATGTCCTAGACATGTCTTACACTGGCTCTCATAATGTGGCCGATGCATGTCCCAGACATGTCTTACAATAACACACATATCACCCAATGTCATGGCATGAATATCCAAATCTATTCCTAATGTTCAATCAGAAGTCTTTATTACATTAATTTCTCAACATGCATACTCATATTTGAAATCACAACAATTTAGGCAATATCAATTCAATCTCACATCGTAACAATCTAGTTGCATTATTAACATACAACTTACCTCGGATTACAAAATGTAGACGACTAGTTAATTTAGTCTACTTGATTGGCTTTCCCCCAGTCTAGGTTTGAATTTTGTATTTCTTGATCTAAAATGATAAAAATTTAACTAATTTAATCAGAATATTAATCTAGGTACTCAACAATTTATAATTAGGCAAAATAACCATTTTGCCTCTAGACCCGAAAATCAATTTTTATCAAATTTCTTCAAGTCTTAAGCCTAGCCGAACCCTTCTTACTCTTATAGAGACCCAAAATTCCCATTATTTCACAACATTACTATCTATTTTACAACCTTTACAAAATGGTCCTATTAGGGTTTTCATGAGAAATCCTTTAACAAAAGTTGTTTACTCAACCACTAAGACTCATTTTCTTCCATAAAAACTTAGCAAAGATTACAAATCCTTTTATGGCAAATCCCTAGACTATCAACCACTTCACAAAATAGTCCCCCCCATTAGCTAGCTCATGCTACAAGGGTTCCAAAAGTACCAAAATTATCAAAAATAGGCATCTAAATCACTTACTTGAGAGAGGAATAAGTGGGTGAAAGTTTCAAGCTCCCATGGCTATTTCTTGGAGGAAAAATCAGTGGAAGAAGGAAGAGTAAAAAAAATATGACAACATTTTCTCTTTATTTTATTTATTAGTCAAATACATCACCTAATGCCAACAACCCTTGATTTTTTTTTACTTTCTTTGTCTCAATGTCCGACTATTCCTTAAAAATTGGCCTATTTGTACATTAAATACCCCTACTTTATAATCCATGGCTATTTAACACCATTGCTAGCAAATCACAACTTTTTTCCCTTTATGCGATTTAGTCATTTTTCAAAATTAAGCTTCCAATCGCTAAAATTAATTCACCAAAATTTTCATACACTCATATAATCATACTATGACACCAAAATAATAATAAAAATAATTTCCCAGCCTCAGATTTGTGGTCCTGAAACCACTATTCTGACTAAGCCCGAAATTGCCCGAAATTGGGCTATTACATAACAAGGTTTCCTTACCTTGAAACAATTTAATCATAATAATCTTGCAAGTTATGCAAGGCAAGTGTAACGCCAGATACATTGCTAATTTAACCTTCATCTAACTTAGAAGAATAAACATGCACTGATTAAGTAGTGTGTCAACTAATTACGGTTTCAATCCATTTAAATAATTAATTCATTAGTTACCTAAAAATTATAATGCAAGAATAACTTAGGCATGATTTTACTAAATCAAGCATTTTATCGAGGCCTATAACAACATAAACACAATTTTAATAATTTAAGAGGACGAAATGCAATCAACCTAACACGAATTAAATTCAAGCTAAGCCGATTAAATTAACCTTTCCAACAACATAAATAATCATGGATATGTTCATCACAAAAACCAACAAAAATTAGAGAGATAGGGAACAAGAATCAAATCCGATGTTTTTCCGTGGCTTGACTAGGTTGTTTCGTTCTTCCTTCTTTGTTTTCCTCGTTGATCAAGGCTGCTCTGAACACTCAATTGCTGCTCCAAAATGGCTGAATAATAACCCTTTCTCAAGGGGAGAAATCAGCAAGAGAGCAATGGACTTTGAATGGGAAAATGAGAGGAGAAAATGAGAGAAGAGAGGAGAGATGTGAATGAATGAGGGATGCCTTGAATGATCAGCCAAGGGGGTTTTATAGCTGAATGTGGCAGCTAAAATTTGCTAAGAATAGAAACCAAAGATCCACCCCTTGGCCGGCCATCTATGTGGCAAAGTTGATGGCTTCAACTTTGCTAAATATGGCTTGGGGCAAATCTTCAAAGCCTTCAATTGTGGAAGGGCTGAATTGCAATTTGAACAAGTCTTCAAGGGCTTCTTTGCAGCTTAAATAATCAGCTGATGAGCTAAATCAGGTCAGCACTTGAACGGTTTTGGGCTGTCCTTTTCTTGGCTAACTCGGTTCAATCGGTTCGGTTCAATCGGACCATTTTTTCATAATTAATAATAATTTATTAACCCAAATCAAATTGGATATAAATTAAAATTAATTAAATTATGAATAAATAAATATAATTTTGGACCGTCTTAGGCTAAAATTTAGTTCACCTCGATACTTCAAATTGCTTCTCGGTTTTGTGCTTCTAGCAGTGTCTGTCGAGCCATTTTTCACCCTTTGTGCAAATCTGTCGAAAATAACCAAAATTCATCAAAAATAATTATAAAATTAACTAAAATTCAACATGTTCATATTTTAAGTGCACTTTATTTATTTTATAAAAATTATTTATTTTTCGACAAGAATTTAACCGAGTTCTCATGAATTTAAGTTAAAAAGGGTATGAAAAAGTGTGTAAATTTTTGTGTTTCCACACCCCCAAACTTAATTCATTTCTCATCTCGAGTAATGAACAAATTTTGAAAAGAATTTCACGAAAACACCTTTGAAAAATTCCTTGAGAACAACATTTTTCTCAAAGTTATGAATTTAATATACTTATGCTCAAAGGCAAGAAATTTGATAATTATGTTACTTAAGTATACATATCGTTCAAAATAATCTCAACAACTATTATGATAGCAAAAATTAGACTAAATGCTTCCTAATAAATTCATGTTAAACCTTACCAATGTAATTTTATTCCCTTTTTCAAGATTAAGCTGCAATCATTAAGTTTAACTTATGCCTTCATATGTTGAACGTAGCAATTTCTCTCCACTAATGTAGGTAGCATTGGAACTTTGAATCAATAGGTCTTTAACAAGGTTGTAATGTGCTGGGCTTAGGGGTAGGTAAAAGAAAGAAAAATTTAGGCTTTTAAACCCTGGACTCAGCTTCAATTGGACCTTTGGAAAAAAATTACCTTCAATACATCAACTTTCTTTGCTTTCGCACGCTCTTTTGTACATAAGAACTCATGCTCTTTTTTTTTTAACATGAGCATTTTACTGAATGTACTACAATTTTAGAGCATTTGATATTTCTTTTCAACTCCCCAAACTTATTTTTAAAGAATACTTTGAATAGTACTGAGTCTAGTGTTTGGGACAATTTTAAGATAGTTAAGAGAGAAGTGATGGCTAAATTTGCAAGGGTTCAAACAAAATTAGGCCATATAGTCTCAAAGTTGGGTTTCAAAGAATAAAAATTTCATCATGGTTGGCTTGAAAGGCTCAAACAGTCCAAACAAAAGTTGCCTAAATCATTTTTAATGTTCCATGCTTCTTAGGATTTTGCCTCAAGAAACAACTAAGTCAATTCTAAAGACTTAAACTTTCATGCATGCCTAACTTTGATAAGGAAGTAAAAATTTATGGTATGATTTGCATGCTTTATTAGAAATACATTCATATCAATATTAGGCTAACATAATAATTTATTGAAATAATAGAACTTTATTTATACTGAAGTTTAGCATACCTAACAAAATTTCAAATTATTGAACAAAATATATCCTAATCATAATTAAAAGAAAATTTTATTCTGAGTGGAAATAATTCAATTTTTCGGTCCCGCTACTTAAAATGAACAATGTCCTTATTGTTTAAAGTGAATAGATACTATACACCAGGTAGGATTCTAAAAAAGAGGAGGTGAGTCCAATTGATTGCTTAACTACCAAGCTCTCTCTAGATCCAATCCTAGACATGTATATACCTATTGCCACACTTTATACTTTACGACTTGTTCATTATTCCTGATTTCCATCTCTTGCTTTATTATGCGAAAATAAAAATTCCTAATTAAACTTAATCCTAAAATGACCTAAGAACAGAAATAAAATAAAGTCAAGATCCCCCCTTTTATTTATTTGTAGATCTTTCCAAATTTGACTCATCTTTTGCTCTATCATTATTGTCTTTGCATGAATCGCTTCGCTCTTTCTTCAATAATGGACTTCATGGTTCAAATATAAAATCTGGAAATCCAGGCACAAAAATAAATGGGTCATTGTAAATTTTCTTAAGAGCACTTCTCATCTAGTCATCCCTTATTTTTTAGTATCTCCAGTAAGCTTGTTGCTGCCATTGCATATGCTGCATTATGTCCATCAACTTTGACAGGTCATCTCGAAGATCTGGGCTAGGCGGTTGAGCTCTGAATATTGAAGTTTCGTCATCAGGTTCAACTTCTAGTTCCATTGGTTCCACCTTATCAGGGACTTCAGCCGATTGCATTGTCTCAATCTCTGTGGGAACTTCTTCCTCTTCTTTGGGATCCTCACTTTCTTCAATTTTTTGCTGTAGAACAGAATTTCCAGCTATTCGGTAGAGATCCCAATCTATGATTGTGCCCTGGCTATAGCCTGTCTTCTTTACATTTGTAAGAATTTTACCTTTCAAGCACAGAATTGTTATCGTAAAGGGAAAGTAGGCTGGGCCAAAACGTCTAACGGCACAATTTTGCATTTCTCTCAGGATGATTTTTCCCACATCAATGGTCTTTCTAGTTAAAATCGAGTATAATAAGACCATTCGCTCTAATGAAATTGTAGTTCCATGTGAACTAAGCATAAGGCTGAATTGGATAAAATAGAACCATACCTTTGCGAGTGCTGTCAGATATTCTCTTCAACAAGCGTGGATTCCTTGCTTTGACACAATCCACTTAGAACTTGGAACTGTAAGTTCCTCGAGAATTTCTTGCAAATTTTCAGGCTTTATATTGCTCATCAAGGAAGAATAATCATCGTTTTTGAAATCAGGCAATTTAAAGAACTCATTAATAGCGTTTAAAGTTATTGGTACCTTGATTCCATGAACTGGAACTTCCGTCAACTTGCTTGAGGTTAAATTCGCATAGAACTCGCGCACTAACTCCTCATCCACACTAGGCCTCTTCTCACTAAACAATTCCCAATTGAGGGCTTCAGCAACTTGGCGGATATGTGCCATAAAGTCTTTGTAGTTGCTTTCTTTAAATGTAAAGCCTTTCTCTGGATGCATATATTGATTTTTGAAGATACCCTCGTATCTTGCTTTGGCTTCTTCATAATGGAACTTGTTTTGTGTTTCATCAATTTGAGCGCAGGCACGAGTTCACTTGCGAGGCATGATTAACCTAAATAAAAGATGGGAAAAATTATTTTCTCAAAAATTTAATTAATAAAAATTATTAAAGATTCAATAAATTGAAATTTTAATTATTAGAATAAAATTAAATTTAAGAGAAAATTCGGTCTTACCACCTTTGTCGTAAAAATTAAAAGCTCCTAAGGAAAATAATTATGAAACAAAAGTTGGCAAATAAGAATAGGTTGGAGGGTTTTTGGTTGAGGATGGGTGAAAGGGTGGTGTGAGTAATTGGGTTGATGCCGTATAGATGTTGGGCAGCAAGCGGATGTATCGAGTAAGGCCAAGGAGCGACGCAACCTGGTGGGGGCAGCTACACGGCAACAAGCAGTAATGGGGTACGCGGGTTAGGGCTGGACACAGCGTGGGCTGTGCGGATCCTTGCAAGCAGGCCTGTCGAGCGCTGGAGTTGAAGCTGGTGTGGCACCAAGGAACAAGCCAGGCGATTTGCTGGTGCTGAACGGTCGCACACCATGTGCATGAGCTGCTGCTGGCCGAATGAGGCTGTTGACTAGGGGCTTGCAGCACTTAAAGGTTTTGGTGTTTTGGGGTTTTGAGTGATAAATGATGGAGAAGTTTGATGGTATTTATATTGAGGGAAATAGGAATCGAATAGAATTCTTAGAAATATTTAATAATTAAAAATTCTAAGTTCTAATTCTACTTAGAGTTAACAACAATTAATAATTAATAAAATACATATTAAATTATTAATTCCTATTAATTTATTAAGATAAAAACTTATCAAATAAAATATGATTAAATTAAAACTAATCCTAATTCTTTATAAAGTTGATAATAATTAATATATATTATAATGGATATACTTATATATTAATAATTATCATCTTTTTTTATTAAATTAAAAACATTTATTCTAGAAGCCTTTTAAAAATATTTACAAAAAGAGGCATCTAGTTTTTATTATTTACGAAAAGAGCAACCAAATTTTAAAATAATTCGATTAAGTCCCTAGACTTAATGAAAATTTAAAATTGAGTTGCAATTTAAAACTTGGGTCAAAATTGACCTTTTTATTTGAAAAACTAAAAATTTATTTTGCCATTTATGGAATAATTTTTCGAAAAATTATCTTAAAATCAATTCCCAGGAAAGATTAGAGGGGTCACAAGTGGTCCTGCTTAAGTTCCAATATCCTAGGCAGAATTTATTTAAACATACTAATCCCAGAAATATACCCTAAATCATTTATTAAAAAGGAACATAAGAAAATTTAAACATCTGATAAAATGAACGAAATTTGATTCCATTCAGTCTTATCTCCCCAGTAATGTTTCAGACGCTGAGCATTAACTTGAAAATTACCTCCCTTACCTAGGAGTTCAACAACTCTGTACGGATAGACGCGATGAACCGTAAATGGACTGGACCAACGTGATTTTAGTTTACCTGGAAAGAACCTTAATCTGGAATTAAATAACAAGACTTCCTGACCTGCTTCAAATTCTCGAACTCGAATGTGCTTGTCATGCCATTTCTTAAGTCTCTCCTTGAGTAATTTGGTATTTTTGTACGAGAATATTTGGAATTCCTCTAGCTCATTGACTTGGAGCATCTATTTCTCTTTAGCAAGCTTGAGTTGTCGAAGGGCCCAGTAAGCTTTGTGCTCTAATTCCAAAGGCAGATGACAGGCTTTCCCAAAGACCAACATGTAGGGTGACATCCCTAAAGGTGTCTTGTATGTTGTTCTGTAAGCCCATAAAGCATCATCTAGTCTTTTAGACCAATCTCATCGGTTCGAGCAAACTACCTTCTCAAGTATGCCTTTGATCTCTTTGTTTTCCAATTCAGCTTGCCCATTCGTCTGCGGATGGTAAGCTATAGCGACCTTGTGTTTCACTCTATGTTTATCTAATAACCATTTCAACCACTTGTTCACAGAATGGGACCTTTATCGCTGATAATAGCTCTTGGGGTTCCAAATCTTGTGAACACGTGTTTCTACAAAAACTTTATCACAACCCTAGCATCATTTGTCAGATAAGCTTCAGCCTCAATCCACTTAGACACGTAGTCTGCAGCTACCAAGATGTACTTATGACCAAAAGACAAAGGGAAAGGATCGAGAAAGTCAATACCCCAAACATCGAATAATTCTACCTCAATGATGTTTGTTCGAGGCATCTCATTTCTACTGGTGACATTTTCGACCCTTTGACATCTATCACAACTCTTTATGCAAGCGTATACATCTTTGAATAGTGTTGGCCAAAAGAATCCGGCTTACAATACCTTGGCTGCAATACGTGTACCTCCGAAGTGTCCCCCACTTGGAGCTGAGTGACAATGGTATAAAACCTCATGTACTTCATCTTCTGCCACGCATCTCCTGATCATTTGATCTGCACACTTCTTAAACAAGTATGGTTCTTCCCAAAAATAGTACTTCACATCATGAAGAAACTTTTTCCTTTGATGATACATCTTATCAATCGGCATCAAACCACAAGCTAAAAAGTTAGCAATATCAGCAAACCAAGCGGTATTATGGACATGATTTACCTTCAGTATGTGTTCATCTGGAAACATCTCTCAAATTGGTATAAGAGGAGAGTTCCCTTCTTGCGGCTCCAATCTAGACAAGTGGTATGCTACTTGGTTTCTCACTCCCTTTCGATCTTGAATTTCTAGATAGAACTCTTGAAGTAGAAGTACCTATCAGATTAGTCTCAGCTTAGCGTCTTTCTTGGCAAGTAAATACTTAATTGCCGAGTGGTCTGTACAAACAGTTACTTTGGTACCTACAAGATAAGATCGAAACTTATCAAAAGCAAACAAAATAGCAAGTAATTCTTTCTCTGTTACTGTATAATTTAGTTGAGCTCCTATCAGAGTTCAACTTGTGTAGTAGATGGGATGAAAAACTTTGCTGCTTTGTTGGCCCATGACAGCTCCTATCGTGAAGTCACTTGCGTCACACCTCAATTCAAATGGTAGATCCCAGTCTGGTGTGACGATTATGGGTGTCGTAACTAACCGACTCTTCAAATCTTTGAAAGCCATTAAGCATTCCTCATCAAATTTGAACGTCGCGTCCTTCTCTAATATTTTGCATAAGGGTTTAGCAATTTTAGGGAAGTCCTTGATGAATCTTCGATAGAAGTCGGCGTGGCCTACAAAGCTCCTAACACCCTTTACAGATGTTGAAGGCGGGAGTTTCTCAATAACATCTACCTTAATTCCATGTCTCGTTATCTGATGCCCTAGAACAATACATTCTCATACCATGAAATGACACTTTTCCCAGTTGAGAACTAGGTTTGTTTCTTCGTATTGCCTTAGTACCTTAGCAAGATTGGCTAGGCAATCATCATATGTATCTTGGAATACTGAAAAATCATCCATAAAAACTTCTAAATACTTCTCAACCATGTCAGTAAAAATCAACATCATACATCTTTGAAATGTAGCAGGTGCATTACATAAACCAAATCGCATGCGTCTAAATGCAAATGTACCGTACAGGTAGGTGAATGTTGTCTTGTGCTAATCTTCCGGTGCTATTGTAATCTGATTATACCCTGAGTATCCATCAAGAAAATAGTAATAATCTCTCCTTACAAGTTTATCCAGTATCTGGTCCAAAAACGGCAAAGGAAAGTGATTTTTCCTAGTCGCCTTATTCAACTTTCGGTAATCAATGCAAATTCCCATCCCGTAATCGTTCTAGTCGTATCAACTCGTTATTCTCATTTCAATGACCGTGATACCTCTTTTCTTTGGCAAGCATTAGACCGAACTTACCCATGAACTATCTGAGATGGGGTAAATTATACCTGTATCTAACCACTTGATGATTTCTTTCTTTACTACATCTTTCATAATGGGATTCAGTCTTCGTTGTCCATCAATCGTCCCTTTCTCGCCATCTTCTAGTATGATCTTATACATGTATATAGATGGACTAATACCACGAATATCAGCTATGGTCCATTCGATAGCCTTCTTGAATTGTTTCAACACCAGGATGAGTTTTTCTTCTTGCTCAGTAGTTAATTCTGCTGAAACAACCACACGTAGAGAAGAAGAGTTACCTAAATAAACACATTTTAGATGTGAAGGTAGTACCTTGAGTTCTAATTTAGCTGGCTCTTCGATTGACGCTATTGGTTGGGCATAATCCCTTTTCTCTAATTCCAAATATTCAAAATGAGATTGCGGATTAAATCCCCTTTGATTAGCTTCTAACAATGCTAAGTATTCATCCTCCTCTTCATTATTTAGAGGATCTGATGTCAAAAATTGTTCCAACGGATCCTTAGCATAGTTGAGCTTCTTCTCCACTATTAATCCTCTAAATTAGATACTACAGAACAATCATCAATTGTGTCAAGAAATCGCATAGACTTAAAAACATTAAATGTTACCTGATCATCCTGAACACACATAGTAAGCTCGCCCTTCTGCACATCAATAAGGGTCTTTCCGATTGCTAAGAATGGTTTTCCTAAGATAATTGGCACTTCTTTGTCTGCTTCAAAGTCTAGAATGATAAAATCAGCAAGGAAAATAAATTTATCTACACGTACCAATACATCCTTGATCTTTCCTTCTGGATGTGCTAAAGATTAATCCACTAATTGAAGTGTAACCGTAGTTGGTCTAACTTCACCTATCCCCAACTTCCTAAACATTGACATAGGCATCAATTTAATGCTCGCACCTGAGTCACATAATGCCTTACCATAATATGTTGCTCCAATGTTGCAAGGGATGGTAAAACATCCAGGATCCTTCAACTTTGGGGGTAATTTGTCTTGAAGATATGCACTGTATTCCTTTGTCAAAGCTACCGTCTCAAATTCTCCAAGTCTTTTTTTTTTTTACAAGATATCTTTCATGAATTTGAGGTAGTTCGGCATTTGCTCAAGTGCTTGAATCAACGGGATGTTGATATGAAGTTGCTTGAGTACGTCTAGGAACTTCTTGAATTGAATCTCCTGCTTCTGCTTTTGAAGTCTTTGAGGGTAGGGGGTGGTGGTTTCTTTACTGGAACTGGTTGATTCGCCTTTTGTGGTGATTTGCATCTAACGGAGTTGTTATTTGATCAGAATTAGTTGGTTCTGAGGTTACTTTGTCAGATTTTGTAGATTCTAGTTCTGGTGAAACTGGAATTTCAACACTCGGTTGATCTTCCTCTGATTCTTGAGCTTCATCTTGCTGCTTTTGAACTTTGGTAGTGTTGGGCTCTAATGTCTTTCCACTCTTCAATGTCAATTCTTTACAATGCTCCTTCCCTGGATTCCTCGGATTCTCCGTATCACTAGGTAAAGTACCTTGTGGTTGGTTCCTGAGTTCAGTTGCAAGCTGGCCCATTTCGCTTTCCAGGTTTTTTAATGTAGCTGCTTGGCTTTGAATTAATGCATCATTCTTGGCCATGTATGCCTTCAACAAATTTTCTAAGCCATTGGATGGTTTAGCTTAGGTTGGTTTCTGAACTTGTTGGGGAAAACTAGGTGGTTGGGTCGATCTAGGTTGGGAGTAAGTATTACTGGTTCCAACCCCTTGGTTACTCCAGGAAAAATTTGGGTGATTTCGCCACGATGGGTTATAGAAATTGGATTGCAGTCGTTGCCTTCCTCGATTTTGGTTTTGGTTACCTAGGTAGTACATGGATTCTGGCTTCAATGGACATTCTTCGAACAAATTTCCTTCCCCACAATAAACACAGGCTCTATTTTCAAATTGGTTGGCTGGCTATGCTGCAAAACTGTTAGACTGTAACAGCCTATTTTAGACTCTAGTCGGAATAGTGGTTTCGGGATCACAAATCTGAGGTTGGAAAAGTTATTTTAATATTATTTTATATGTTGATGACATGATATTAGATATGTGTGAAACTTTGGTGTGATAATTTTATCGTTTAAGTGGTCAATTTGAGAAAAGGATTAAATAACGTAAAATGCAAAAGTTACATTCTATATGTAAAAGGTGTCAAATTGCTTTGGCTTTTTAATATGATGGCCTTAAATGGTAAATAAACCATTTAAAATGATAGTGGACATTGTTGGACATCCATTATATGTTGAAAATGTTATTTCATTAAGGGTAAAATGGTAAAATGGTTATTATGTTAATAATAATAAAACAAATCGATGAATTTGTGTTATATTCATCATCTTGGCCGATTATATCAAATAAAAGAAGAGAAAATAATCAAGTGAAGGTTCGGCACTTTGATTTCTTGATTAAGGTACGGTTTTGACTCAGTTTTTGATGATTTCTATGTTTTTGTGATTGTTGTTAAGTGTTCTAGCTAGCCCATACTTAAATTCATGAAATTGTTGATGATTTGATGAGATGCCATTGATGAATTCATGAATTTTGTGATGTTAAATAGTGAAATATGAAAGCTTGGTGATAGATAAATATGTTTTGTATTGTGATTTTTGATGAAATTACTTATTATGGAATAATTTGTGAAAATGAGAAATTGAGGGGTTGAAATGTGAAATAAATGAAATTTTTGGGCTCCTAGAGGTCCTTATGATATTCGGCTATGCATGGGTTCATTGAAATTATGTGTATTTTGTGTTTTTGTGAAATAGGGATTAAAATGTTAAAATGTAAAAATATGAGGGCTAATTTGTAAAATGCCCTAAATATGTGTTTATGGTTTTAAATGAATGGTTTTTTGAATAAAATGGATAATTTTGAATACATATAGATTAAGAACAGAGGAATTCAGATTTAGATCGAGGGAAATCGAAGGTTATCGAGTAAACAATCTGAATCATCAAATCCGAGTATGAGGTAAGTTCGTACGTGATAAATGATGTTATAGTTTTGTTTTACTGCTTTGATAATGCATAAATTATATAAATATTTAATTACAGGTTGAGCATGATGATGATTGACTATGTTCGGCACTAAGTGTGCGGTTTAAAATAGCTTTAGTTACAAATGGCACTAAGTGTGCGAGTTGAAATAGCTTCAGCTATATGAGGCACTAAGTGTGCGATACCGAGATAGCTCTGGTTTATTGAAATGGCACTAAGTGTGTGAGGTTGTTACAGCTTTGGCTAATCATTAATGCACTAAGTGTGCAAATTCTTAAAGCATCGAAAGACTTCCGAATGAATTAATGTAATTAAACGAGAGATGTGAATGAAATGAAAAATTACGGGAAAGTTCAGGTATGTTCGATACCTATGTGGTGATGATACCATGTGTATAAAGCTTGATGAATTTGCATGAACATATTAAATGAGATAGAATAGAATTGATGGATGAATTGGGAATTACTAAGTGTTTATTAGTTGATGTTTCTTATATTATAAACCGTTGGTTATATTTGGTACGAACTTACTAAGCTTTAAAGCTTACTGTGTGAAATGTTCTTCGTTTTACAGTGTTATAAAGCTAGCTCAGATTCAGGGACCGTCAGTGACTCACTCACACTATCGGACATCTATTTTGGTACCATTTTGAGAGTTATATATATGGTATATGGCATGTATAGGCTTGTGTCATTTTGGTATGTTTTGTGATATGAATATTAGCCATGAGTTTTGGCTTGGAGTTGTTGATATGTATGGCCTCTTAAGTTGGCCTAAATTATGTGTTTGATAGGTAAGTCATATGATGTATATAATGTTCATGTAATGGTTTAAATATGGAATGTGAATTGGCAAGTTTTGTGGTATGAAGTATGTGATAAATAGATGAGTTTATGTATTTGAAACTTATTTAAGTTGTGATGATTTTGGTACATTGGTTAGGTATGTTTTGGTTGGGAAATTGAGTAGTGAATTGGATGGTATTTGAATGGCATGGAATATGTTTGAATTGATTGAATTGGTTGCCTATAAATGTATGAAAATGATGCAAAAAAAAATGTTGTGGATTTGGTGTGCTTGAGATAAGTGGGAAATGTGGCTTTAACCAAGCCTAATTTCACCCCACATGGTTGAGCACACGGGCATGTGTCTCGACCGTGTGTCTGCTGTAATTTAGTTATTCAAGCCAGTCTCGAGCACAGCCTAGAGACACGAGTGTGTCTGGTGGCCGTGCGAGGCACACAGCCTTGGTACATAGGCATGTATGGCCATTTCGAAGGGTATACGGGCTAGACACACGGGCGTGTGGTCGGTCGTGTGACCCAAGTCAGTTCGACCACGACCAAGGCACACGGGCGTGTCTTGTGGCTGTATGGTTAAGTCAGTATGTATGCCTTGTTTTGCGACAATTTAGACACACAAGGGTGTCTAAAACCTTGTGAGGCACACGGCCTGTTCACACGGGCGTGTGACCTGTGAAACTTTGAAAATTTTGTTAAGTTTTTGAGAAAATTTGTATGTGCTCGGTTTAGTCTCGACCCCTTTCTATTGTATGTTTAAGGTCTCGTTGACCTATGTAAGGGACTTTGTATTGATGTATGATTTGTGATGCTATGGTGATTGGGAAATGAATGTTAAATGTTTCGATGTACTCGGTAATGCCTC
This sequence comes from Gossypium anomalum, assembly GCA_025698475.1. Lineage (NCBI taxonomy): Eukaryota > Viridiplantae > Streptophyta > Magnoliopsida > Malvales > Malvaceae > Gossypium > Gossypium anomalum. Next base: position 39,360,379 of record CM046959.1, on the reverse strand, counting down.
TTTACCCTAGTCCAGCGACAAATACAGGTTAGAGGTGTTACATAGACCCTGTAACATCTCGAAATAGGCCTTAGTCAAAATAGTGGTTTTGGAACCATAAATCTGAGGTTAAAAAATTATTTTAATATTATTTTATGTGTTATAGCATGATTATATGAGTGCATGAAAATTTTGGTAAATTAATTTTAGCATTTGTGAGCTTAATTTTGAAAAAAGACTAAATCGCATAAAAGGAAAAAGTTTTGTTTTACTAGCCAAAGGTGTTAAATTGCTAGAGAACCACAATTGGAGGTGTTTAAAGTGCAAATAGGCCCTTAAAAGAAGCTTGGCCGGCCATAGGGACAAGATTTGACCAAGTTGTCAATGTTAGGTGGGTTGGTGACTTAAAATTGAATAAAATAAAAATAAAAGAGAGAGAAAAAGATATCATCTTTTTTTCTCATCTCCTTCCTACCAAAATTACCAGCAAAGAAGAGGTTTTGAAGAATCAAAAATATTAGCCATTACGATCCCTTGCAAGTAAGTGATTTAGATGCTTATTTTTGATAATTTTTGTATTTTTGGAACCCTATAGCTTAATTTAGCTAATGGGGGGATTATTTTGCAAAATGGTTGAAAGTCTAGGGTTTTACCATGAGAATATTCATGTTTTTAGCTGCATTTTTATGGAAGAAAATGAATCTTAGTTGTAAGATAAACAACTTTTGTGAAATGTGTTAGCACGAAAACACCTAAAAGTACCATTTTATAAAGTTTGTAAAATAGACAGTAAATGTGTGTAATAATTGAAATTATGAGTTGCTATAGTTATAAAAAGAATTCGGCTAGGCTTGGTAAAGGAGGAAATTCGATAAAAATTGATTTACGAGCCTAAGGGAAAAATCATAATTTTTGTAAAGTCTAAGGGCAAAACGGTCATTTTTCCAAAGTGTGAATTATAGAATGTTTTAATTAATGTAATGATTAAATGAGAGAATTTCATCATGATAGATCAAGAAAATCAAGATTTGGGTTTAAATCGAAAAGTACAAAGTTATGGACTAAAATGGCATAATTAGCCGAAATTGTGTTCGAGGTAAGTCCGTGTGACAAATTTAAACATGTTATCCATATTATTGATAATATATTTGGAACTTATCTTTCTAAGATTGAATTGAGTTATATGTTGGTGATATTGTGTATGAGAAAGTGATGCCAAACGTTAATGTTTTGATAATATGAGTATTGAGATGTTTTATTGTTATCAAGAGTATACATATATGCTTATTTGATTATTATGAAAGTATGAAATGTATGTTGGTAGTGTAAATGACATTACGAGTAAGTGCAATGGCAATGTGTTAAGCAAGAAATCCCATTTGAACCTTAGGAATAGTCTAGGATACACGTGATATGTCATGTGAAACAATGTGATCTGAACTCATAAGTTGTGGTCTGAGTTCATGAGATAAGTGATATATGTAATATAGGTCCAGGTACTAATTTTGTGATTAGACCTATGAGTAGCTCAATAAGTGTATATTGCATGATAATGCTTTGGGGTCCGGGTGCTGACTTTATGTACAGACCCGTGAGTAGCTCAAATACAGGCATTACATAATATGTGCTAGCTTTGGCTACATACTTGGCGCTCTATGAGTTGATTCTAGCTATGTATATGACACTTATGTATAATGTTTCTATGTATCCAATAGCATTCTGAGTGTTCAACGGGTAATTCGAGGTATGATTTGATGATAGTCCCATTGAGGTAAGTCAATGGTGAGAATAGTTGTAAGTTACGTTTCATGTCGTACTGGCATGTACACTAAACTCATGTATAATGGCATTGATACATGTTGTTTTTGGCAAGAATGAGAATACGTGAAGAGTAAGTGAAAGAGGTTTGAATGATATGTAAATTTCATGTTTATTATGTCATGTTACGATGACCTTGTGATTATGGGTTCATGCTTATGATGTACAAATATGTATTTTTACCATGATGGTAGAAATGATTTGTAAAGGTGTTATAAACCTAGTGATCATTATATTGCATTAAAACAGTTTTGGACAGCAGTAATAGTCCAACTTTGAAAGTCCACCAAAAATAGTAGAAAGTGAGTTAAAGATTGAATAAAATATAGAACTGAATCTTATCGAGTCTAGTTTCTTATAAGGGAAATAATGTAAGCAAAGGATTTCATATTATGAGATATTTAAATTGTTGTGAGACAAAGTCAGAATGAATTTCGAAATCCCCTATTCTAATTTGAGAAAATCATTGAAATGTATACAAAAATATTTATGGGTTATAATTTATATGCTTAGATTTCTTAATGAGTCTACTTTCAAGAGAAATAGAAGGAAACATCATCTGAGTCCCATATTATAAGAAAATTAATTTTTAGTGAAGAAGGGTCGGAACTATCAGGCAGCATAAAATGGGTGAATTTAAAGAATAAACTGTACTGATTGGCTAAACCAAAAATTTTAAAAATTTTATGGTAAGAAGATATATGAGTCTAGTTTCAAGTAAAATTAGTGGATCTTGATTTAGATTCCGTAGCTCTAGATATAAATAATGTAGTGACTGTACCTCGAGAAAATAGCTTGATCCGAAGTACAACTATGGTTGTATTACCTTGAGAAGCAAGTTGATAAATTGCTTATTATTTTCATACGATCTTCCTAAGCTATAAATCTTACTCCCTTCCTTTCCCTTTCTTTAGTGTTGTCAGGTTATCTCGGGGTTGGAGATCGTCAGAGGCAGCATCACACTATCAAGCCATCACCCTTGGAGTATAAGTACATATGTTAAACGTTTTTTTTTTAGTGAGTGGCATCTATAGGGACTTATCTTTATGATATGTGTTATTATGAGTAGCCAAATGTACTGGCTCACATTGATTATGGTGTGTAAACCTTTCTATCTATGCTATATCTTCATGCATATGATGTCATGATGTGTGTCCCTTGTGTGTATAAAGATGTGAAGGTTTAAGGGTGACATAAAGGCTTGGAAAATAGCCTAAGTGTTGACCACACGGGCAGAGATATGCCTGTGTGTCTCAGCCGTGTGGGGGACACGGCCTCAGCACACGGATGTGTGACTTGGCCGTGTGACCCTAAAGGGTTACTGACATCATAAACAGAGAGTTACACGGGCGTGTCCAAGCCACACGGGCATGTGAAACCCACACAGCCAACCCATACGGGTGTGTGACTCTCCAAAGTGTGAAAATTTTCTAAGCATTGCAAAAGTTTCATATGATTACAGTTTTGTCCCGAACCACTCCGAATGTATGTCTTAGGCCCCGTAGCCCATGTAAGGGATGTTAAGCATATGTACGAAAGTTTTTAATTTAGATGAAATTTTACGACCTGGTCTCTACATGATTGTTGTGTTTAAGTCCAGTAATGCCTCGTACCCTATGCTGGCGAAGGACACGGGTAAGGGGTGTTACAGACCCATTAGTAGTAAAAGTTTTTAACATTGAGGTTATTGATGATACCTGAGATGCGAGTGAAGTAAGAGCGTCTACTTCATGTATTACAGCAACTCGTCTTCCTGACACTGCTCGATTGGTTGGCCATTGGTAATTGTTGCTGGCGATCCTCTCAATGATTTCATAAGCCTCATTATAAGACTTAGAAATGAGAGTACCATTAGAAGAAGCATCCACTACCATCCTCGTGTGAGCATTGAGACCATTATAAAATGTCTCAAGTTGGATGCAATATGGGATTCCGTGATGAGGACACTTTCGTAAGAACTCTTTGTACCTTTCCCATGCCTCATACAATGACTCATCATCCATTTGTTGAAAGGCAGTGATCTTGTTCCTCAACTTAGCATTCTTGCTAGGCGGGAAATACTTCATAAGGAATCTTTCTACTAACTCTTGCCATATAGAAATTGAGTTTGGTGGTAATGAGCTCAACTAGGCTCGAGCTCTATCCCTTAGTGAATATGGGAATAGCTTCAATCGTAATGAATCTTCGGGTACTCCAGCTAACTTGAAAGAACCACTCACCTCCATAAATAGTCTGAAATGTAGGTGAGGATCTTCGGTAGGCATTCCACTGAATTAGCCCATTGTTTAAAGCATCTGGAACATGACTGGCTTCAGCTCGAACTATTGTGCCTCGATTTCGGGTATCCTAATACCCGGATTAAGATCATTAAACACTGGCACGGCATATTGGCATGGCATACAATCTTTTATAGTTCCCTTAAAATGCTAATTAAGGATCTTTACAACTGCATTAGCTCAAGAAAACAAAATATCCTGATTGAACTCATTGACCTTAATCAAACTTACCTGAGAAAAGAAAACCATTATTCAATTTGAGCTTGAACTCCCACTATCTCTACCTTTGCCGATGTCAATTCCTTTCACAGAAATTAGAGAAATCCTGATACCAGAATCACTACGTACCTATGATCGAACCAGAAACACACCCATAATAGACATAGTTATCACAAGCCAAAGAACACATTTTAAAGATGAGCCATGATTGATAATTTACGAAATAAGAATGATAAGAAAACCAAGATAAAGAAATCCAAGATGCGATGCCATACCGGAAGTCTGAGAACATAACTCATAAGAAAATAATAAAGATCTTGATGATTCCTTAGAGAAAACCAGAAGAAAAACAATGCTTACACACTCTGGAATCAATTGTGATAGAGATAATATATTTTCCAAATATACATATAAAACAAAACAACATCCAGTAGAAACAAAAGAATAGCCTCACATAAATTTTCACTATCAAATTTTATTCCAAACATAATAGACCAACAATGTTTTCATCTAACATTAATATCAGCTAACATTCTCATACGATAAGAATTTCATCAGAAAACGAGTAATCACATATATCTCTGAGGATAAGTGAATATATAAAATACCCAGAAGAGATCATCGTAATCTATTTAATTACAAATGTTACACTCAGACATCTTTATGATTCAAATATCATTTCTCTGACTAATTCTATCATCACTAATCTCGTATTATTCCATTCATTAACGAAAATCAATCCAGAAAAAATTCCAGCAAATACATACTTTAGATATCATACCTGAATAAGTCAATTAGTCGTGATTAACTTTTTCTTTAACCGTGGCATTGCAAAATCCGAATGATCTTTAGAATAACCTGACATCTTTTCCAAACTGTATTCACTTGCCAAACTATTCTCAAATCTAACCACATTATTTGTTATTCCTCCACTGAACTCTTTAGTCTCTCACTTGTGAGCTTATTTAACATAAATCTCGTGAAATTTCGTTACAAAATACCACATTGGTAAGGGGGTGAGGTCGTAAAGCCTCTAACTCGACTCTCATATATGCACACATGTGACTTAACATTCATCATCATCATAATATCATCACAGTTATATAATTCACTTCAGGCAAATTAATATACATATTTATGTTACACGAAATTTCTGATTATCTTATTCAAACAAGTGCACTTATACATACATTCCATAAATTTTGAGTAAGTTTACTTATCGCATTCACTTAATCAAACAAGCCAGGCACATAACATCATATGAATGCCAAACAAACATGGATGAGTTTATTATAATATAAACTGTCATTTCTTTTCATAAAATCACCATAATCCATCAAAACAAAACGTTCAACCGGAACAATGACAATTTACCCATATTTATCAACTTATGGTTATTTCATTTTATACATCATCACATACATATCATGAACTCTTATTCATACCTTTTCAAGTTTCGACTCATCACAAACACATTTTTAAATATCTTAGTATCACTTTCAGCATTTTCGACAGTAGCTCTGTTGGAAAGCATCTATGTCTCAACAAAACAATTTCATCAGAGTTGGGAAATATCACACTACCACAGGTTATATATGACATGTATAGCTAGACTCTCACACATGCTAGGCTATTCAGAGAATCGACTAAATCATAGCTCTGATACCATTAAATATAATACCCCTTACCCCAATCCACGCTGAAATAGAGTACGAGGCATTACCAGACTTAAAACACAAGCAAACACACATTTTCGAGCCACAAATTTTTGTCTGAATTAAAAATTTTTGCAAATACTCATAGAGTTCCTAATACGAGCCTATGAGGCCCACAATATGCATTGGGAGTAATTCGAGACTAAATCGAAAACTTTAGAAAATTTTACGACACTTAGAGAATTTTTTCTAAAACAGGGGTCACACACCTGTGTGGTTTGGGACACGTCAGTGTGGGAAGGCCGTGGTGTCACACACGCCCGTGTCCCGAACCCGTGTAACTCTGTGTTTGTCACCCAAGAACAAATTGAAGTCACACGGCCAAAACACATGCCCGTGTCCTGAGGCCGTGTCCTTCACACGGTTGAGACACACGGCCGTGTCTCATGCCTGTGTGCTCTATACTGAGCATTCTGTTTTGCAACAATTTAGGTGCAAGGGACACACGGCCGGATCACATGTCCATGGGGCTGACTGTGTGTCATACACGGCCTAGACACATGCCTGTGTGTCTACCTGTGTTGACAAATATAGGGCTACTTACCAAGCCATTTGCCACCCTTATTTGCACATATCTACTCAATATCACATGGACAAATTCAAGCATGTAAGAGCAAGAAAACCATTCACAATTATGCCCATCACATACCAGTACCATATCAACGTCTATCATACACACAAAATTTATCATGCCATAAATCATTCATGTCAATTTCACCTTCATTAGGCTTCATTTAACTACTTTTAGTTACCTTATTGTACACACAAATTTATCATCTCATCAATAGACCACATTACCAAATATTTCACATTCATGCCATAAATCACATTTCCAAAAAAATTCACATTCACCAAGCATACCATGATCATATCACCAAAGACATTGACACATATATGAATATACTTAGGCTTACAACCATGTTGCCAATATAAGCCAACTTACATGACCAAATAGCAAAACAAGTATAATGCCCCCACGCCCGAAACCATCACCGGAGTCAAACTCGAGGTGTTACTAAACTTATCTTACATTTTAAACAACTCTAAACCACTTATTTTAATTTTCGGAATAAACTATTTTTCTGCGTCATGGTTGCTTGAAAATTCATTTCTCGAGTTTCAAAACTCGAAATTAAGATCCGTAAATTTTTCTTGAAACTAGACTCATATATCTATCTACTAATTTTTTTCTAGAATTTTTTACTCAGCCAATTAGTACAGTTTATTAGTTAAAATTACCCCTATTTCAGAATTCGACTGCACTGACCTTTACTTACTACGAACCACTTTTCTCCATGTAAAAAATTCATATGACTATACCGTTTGTTTTTATTAAAACTAGATTCAATAAGAATTCTAACCATATAAAGTACACCACCTAATTATTTTTTTAAAATTTATGGTGAATTTCTAAATTTGAAACAGGGGATCAAGAAATCGCTCTGGCCCTATTTCACTAAAACTAAGATATCTTATAAAATACAAAACCTTTACCTGTTTTGCTTAGACACAATGAGATTTAATTTCATATATTATTCACCATCAAACCATGTCTCTACAATTTTTAGTGATTTTTCAAAGTCACATTATTTCTGATACTTGAATCCATTTTTAAGTTACTTTCACATTTTTCATAGTTTTCATGTGATAGTTACTACTTAATCATACATATTATTAAACATGTATATCATCAACCATTCTATTAGCTAATCATTAGCAAGTATTTACACATCATTCATTGATCATATCATATCAAAAGAAACCAAGTTCCTATACATGCCATACACAAAACGAAACGTCTAACTATACCAATGTGATTCCTTTGATAGTGTGATCGGGTCTCCGACGTTTCTTTCGATCTCCGAGTGGCTTGATAAAAGCTATAAGAAAAAGAAAATAAAGAGATTAAGCACTAGGCTTAGTAAGCTTACAAGAAAATGAATTACAACATTCAACATAATGAATAATTATACATAATGTCACCTAGCCTCATAAACTTTCTTTACTTCTCATTTTCTACCTTCTTCTTTACTCACTTACCTTCTTTCTTACCTGACCTTTCACTATTCATAAATATAATCTACCTTACCTTGTGCTAATAATTCACTGTAATTTAACATGTACAATAGCCCGTTGAACCACTCGGAATACTAAGGATACTAGGGTCGTTCCTGTCTATCAATATCCTGCCAATGCCATGTCTTCGACATGGACTTACATGAATTATTCCTGTCTCCAATGCCATATATATATCTAATATAGGCTTACATGGCTCATTCCTGTCTCCAAAGCCATATATCTAATATGGACTTACATGGCTCATTTCTGTCCTGTTCTGTCCTGTCAACCCCAATATCCTAACATTCCTAAGGTTCAAATGGGGCTTCCTAATGCTTTTTCTTTGTCACTTCGCCTTTAATTCGACTTTAAATATTCTCATAAAATAAGTATATAAATGCTGGAAATTGAAAATAATAATGTAAAATAAAAGAATATTGCATTTATTTACTGTAAACTTACCTCGATACAAAATGTGACTAAATTTTACAATTTAGTCCTTTACTTTTTCTTTTCCCCGATCTACTCCCGAATTTTGCTCTTCTTGATCTATAATAGCAATTTTAACTTAAATATTCACATTTATCAAAACAATCCTTTACTCAAACTTTGGAAAAATTACATTTTTGCCCCTAAACTTTTGCATATTTACACTTTTGCCCCAAATCTCGTAAATTAAACTTCAGCCTAATTTCTTATATTTTATGACATGCTGATCGTTTTTCCCTTCAATAGCAAAATCAAATTCTCACTCTAACATATACTTATGACTATTAGGTATTTTTACCGATTAAGCCTTTTTACTCGTTTTTACCTAAAACCGAGTAGCACAAGTTGTCTCACATAATCTAAGACCTCATATTCTATCATAAAACATCAAAATAAACATTTTTCACCTATGGGTATTTTTCCAAATATGAACCCTAACTTAAATTATTACTAGCATAAGCTTTATCGAGATACCGGGACTCCGAAAACGTAAAGAACATTAAAAACGGGGCTTGGAATCACTTACTATGGAGCTTGAAAGCTTGAAACAAACCCTAGCTATGGAGAACCCTTGAAATTTCGTGCTAATGAAGAAGATGATGAATTTTGTGTTATTTTTCCCTTTTTATTTCATTTAATATCCAAATGACCAAAATACCCTTCCTTATTAAACTTTCAAAAATTCCATCCATGTCCTATTTTCTCCATGAACTTAGAAATTGGTAAAATTGTTATTTAAACCCTCCTAATTAATATTCCAAAGCAATTTCATACTAAAAACTTCTAGAATGCAAGTTTTACAAATTATTCGATTTAGTCCCTAATCTCAACTTAAGCACTTTATGCATAGAATTTCATCACGAAATTTTCACACAATCATGCAATCATATCATGAACCTCAAAATAATAATAAAATAAATTTTTCTACCTCAGATTTGTGGTTTCGTAACCACTGTTCCGTTTAGGCCCTATTTCGGGATGTTACATTTCTCCCCCCTTTAGGATTTTCGTCCCCGAAAATCTTACCTGTGAAGAGATTTCGGGTTCCTATGTAGCCTCGTCTACCCCATGTCTATTCCATAGTACTTTCACAAGTGCAATACTTTTGTTCCTTAATTGCTTTATCTCTCGGGCTAGAATCTTTACCGGTTCTTCACCGTAAGTCATGTCTGGCTGAATCTCAACCTCTGTCTGAGAAATCACATGTGACGGATCTGAACGATAACGACGTAGCATAGACACATGAAATACATTATGAATCTTCTCTAACTCAATCGGCAAAGCTAACCGATATGCTAATGGTCCGACTCTCTCAATCACTCCAAACGGTCCAATAAAACGTGTTCTTAGTTTGCCTTTCTTGCCAAATCTGAGAACTTTCTTCCACGGGGATACTTTCAAAAAAACTTTGTCACCAACTTGATACTCAATCTCTTTTCTCTTCAAATCTGCATACGACTTTGTCTGCATCAATTCGCTTTCAAGCAATCTCGATGATTTTACTTTCTCTTCTGTTTCCTTAACTAGATCAACCCCAGAAATCGATTTTCCTTAAGCTCTGTCCAATACAAAGGTGTGCGACATTTACGTCCATACAAAGCTTTGAAGGTGCCATCTTCAAACTTAAGCGATAACTATTATTGTAGGCAAACTCTACTAATGGTAAATATTTTTCCCAAGCGCCTTGAAATTCGATTACACACGACATCTAAGCATATCTTCAAGTACTGAATAACTCTCTCGATCGACCGTCGGTTTGAGGATGGAAAGTCGTACTAAAACTCAACTTTGTGCCCAAAGCCTTCTCGTAATTTCTTCCAAAATCGTGAAGTAAATCTTGGATCTCTGTCTAAAATGATCGATAATGGTACCGTGTGTAGTCCGACTATCTCTCGAAATATACAACTCACCAACTTGTCAAGTGAATAATCCATACTGAACTGGGATAAAATGAGCCGACCGTTAACTTATCAATCACAACCCATACTACATCTTTCTTTCTCGGTGTAAACGGCAATCCTGTCACAAAATCCATAGTAACTCGATCCCATTTCCACTCAGGGGCAAGCACAGGCTACAATAAACCTGAAGGTGCCTGATGTTCGGCCTTTACCTGCTGACAGATCAAGCATCTAGAAACAAACTCTAAAATGTCCCTTTTCATTCCTACCCACTAGTACATTTTCTTCAAATCATTATACATCTTTGTACTACCTGGATGAATAGATAAAGAACTACTATACGCTTCCTGTAAGATCTTTCGAATAAGCTCATCATTCTTCGGTACGCATACCCTGTCTCGGAACATCAAACAACCGTCAGAACTGATCTGAAAGTCTGACTCTATATCCGACTCACACTGACAGTCGGATATTATCATTTAACCCATCCTCAAACCTTTTACACATGATAGCCTCTGTGGACACACATTCTCGAGCATATTTACTAAGCCTGACAAATTCGCACTCATAATCGGTCACCGTCATATTACCTTGTTTCAATTCCAAGAATTCTTTTCTCTTCTGGTCAATAAACCTCTGACTGATGTACTTTTTACGAAATTCCTCCTGAAAGAAATCCCAAGTGACCCTCTCCTTTGGTACAATCGATACAAGTGTCTTCCACCAGTGGTAAGCTGAGTCTCTAAGAAGTGATACTACACATTTCATACATTCCTCGGGTGTACAAGATAATTCGTCAAAGACTCTGATAGTATTTTCTAATGAAAATTCTGCTCTTTCTGCATCATCATCTTTTGTTGCTCGGAACTCTTCTGCCCTTTGTTTCCTGATTCTATCAACTGGTGGCTTTTCTCTTATTACTATACCTGTGACTGGGGGAGCTTGAGCTACATGGGTAGTCTGAGAATCATGAGGGGGTGGAGGTCTAACTGCCAGATTCATACGAACGAACTCGGCAAACCAATCATTCAAAGCTTTGAAGAGAGCTTCTCGAGTCACTCCTCCCTGATCAACTGTTACTAGCCTATTCTTAGATGGCGCTGCCCCTTCCACGGGAGTAGGCGCATTACTTTCTACATCATCATCACTAGCTTGCTCGGGATCCATTACTATAAAACAAAATATTTAAAAATCGTCAGGAGTCGTCCCACTATCAAAATATAGGTATGGCATGTATAGCTAGACTTTTACTCACACTAATTGTTTCGAGAACCGACTAAATCTGCTCTGATACCAATAAATGTAACGCCCCCATGCCCGAAACCGTCACCGGAGTCAAGCTTGAGGTGTTACTAAACTTATCTTACCTTCTAAACAACTCTAAACCACTTATTTTAATTTTCAGAATAAACTATTTTTCTACATCATGGTTGCTTAAAAATTCATTTCTCGAGTTTCAAAACTCAAAATTAAGATCCGTAAATTTTTCCTCAAAATATGCTCATATATCTATCTACTAATTTTTTTCTAGAATTTTTTACTTAGCCAATTAGTACAGTTTATTAGTTAAAATTACCCCTGTTTCAGAATTCGACTGCACTGACCTCTACTTACTACGAACCACTTTTCTCCCTGTAAAACATTTATATGACTATACCATTTGTTTTTATTAAAACTAGATTCAATAAGGATTCTAACCATATAAAGTACACCACCTAATTATTTTTTTAAAATTTATGGTGAATTTCTAAATTTAAAATAGGGGATCAAGAAATTGCTCTGGCCCTATTTTACTAAAACTAAGATATCTTATAAAATACAAAACCTTTACCTGTTTCGCTTATTCCATATGAAAATAGACACAATGAGATTTAATTTCATATATTATTCACCATCAAGCCATGTCTCTACAATTTTTAGTGATTTTTCAAAATCACGTTATTTCTGATACTTGAATCCATTTTTAAGTTACTTTCACATTTTTCATAGTTTTCATATGATTGTTACTACTTAATCATACATATTATTAAACATGTATATCATCAGCCATTCTATTAGCTAATCATTAGCAAGTATTTACACATCATTCATTGATCATATCATATCAAAAGAAACCAAGTTACTATACATGCCATACACAAAACGAAACGTCTAACTATACCAATGTGATTCCTTCGATAGTGTGATCGGGTCTCCGACGTTTCCTTCAATCCCCGAGTGGCTTGATAAAAACTATAAGAAAAAGAAAATAAAGAGAGTAAGCACTAGGCTTAGTAAGCTTACAAGCAAATAAATTACAACATTCAACATAATGAATAATTATACATAATGTCACCTAGCCTCATAAACTTTCTTTACTTCTCATTTTCTACCTTCTTCTTTACTCACTTACCTTCTTTCTTACCTGACCTTTCACTATTCATAAATATAATCTACCTTCCATTTTGCTGATAATTCACTGTAATTTAAAATGTAAAATGACCCGTTGAACCACTCGGAGTACTAAGGACACTAGGGTCGTTCCTGTCTATCAATATCCTGCCAATGCCATGTCTTCGACATGGACTTACATGAATTATTCCTGTCTCCAATGCCATATATATATATATCTAATATGGGCTTACATGGCTCATTCCTGTCTCCAAAGCCATATATCTAATATGGACTTACATGGCTCATTTCTGTCCTGTTCTGTCCTGTCAACCCCAATATCCTAACATTCCTAAGGTTCAAATGGGGCTTCCTAATGCTTTTTCTTTGTCACTTCGCCTTTAATTCGAATTTAAATATTCTCATAAAATAAGTATATAAATGCTGGAAATTGACAATAATAATGTAAAATAAAAGAATATTGCACTTATTTACTGTAAACTTACCTCGATACAAAATGTGACTAAACTTTACAATTTAGTCCTTTACTTTTTCTTTTCCCCGATCTACTCCCGAATTTCGCTCTTCTTGATCTGTAATAGCAAATTTAACTTATTTAATATTCACATTTATCAAAACAGTCCTTTACTCAAACTTTGGAAAAATTACACTTTTACCCCAAATCTCGTAAATTAAACTTCAGCCTATTTTCTTATGTTTTATGACATGCTGGTCGTTTTTCCCTTCTATAGCAAAATCAAATTCTCACTCTAACATATACTTATAACTATTAGGTATATTTCTGGAGATTAAGCCCTTTTACTCGTTTTACCTAAACCGAGTAGCACAAGTTGTCTAACATAATCTAAGACCTCATATTCTATCATAAAACATCAAAATAAATATTTTTCACCTACGGGTATTTTTCCAAATATGAACCCTAACTTAAATTATTGCTAGCATAAGCTTTATCGAGCTACCGGGACTCCAAAAACGTAAAGAACATTAAAAGCGGGGCTTGGAATCACTTACTATGGAGCTTGAAAGCTTGAAACAAACCCTAGCTATGGAGAACCCTTGAAATTTCGTGCTAATGAAGAAGATGATGAATTTTGTGTTATTTTTCCCTTTTTATTTCATTTAATATCCAAATGACCAAAATGCCCTTCCTTATTAAACTTTCAAAAATTCCATCCATGTCCTATTTTCTCCATGAACTTAGAAATTGGTCAAATTGTTATTTAAACCCTCCTAATTAATATTCCAAAGCAATTTCATACTAAAAACTTCTAGAATGCAAGTTTTGCAAATTATTCGATTTAGTCCCTAATATCAACTTAAGCACTTTATGCATAGAATTTCATCACGAAATTTTCACACAATCATACAATCATATCATGAACCTCAAAATAATAATGAAATAAATTTTCCTAACTTGGATTTGTGGTTTCACAACCACTGTTCCGTTTAGGCCCTATTTCGGGATGTTACAACAAGCCTTTGACGATTACAAGTCATTACATTGGCTAAAACCATATGACACATATAACAAAATGACTAAGTCCCTATACATGCCATAAACTCAAAATACTTGAATTCATCAATACCCAAAATGATAGCTTGATAGTGTGATAGGATCTTTGGCAATCTTTAACTCGAGCTAGCTTGACGACACTATAAAACATGGGAAAGGAAGGGGGTAAGCTATATAGCTTAGTAAGTCCATACAAAAATAATAAGGAACTCTTATTAATCTTTTATCAAGACCAACAATATAGACACAAGATAATATAAATTGCTGTGAATCTCGCAGTTATAATTTTAGTCAATCACAATGTTTACTCTATCAACTTATAAGCAGAATTTAACATATTATGGCATTAGCCTAACAACCGTAATCTCTCCATTACAACAGATTGCCACAATCAATCAATCATTTCAAACTTCATAATAAACATACACATTAATTATGAGTATTCACATTTCAAACATATATTTTAACATCTTTCCATTGTTTAAAACTCATATCTTCCCATAATCATTTTAATAGGCGATTATGCCAATCTTCCCTTTTTCTCACATCCGATAAATCATAATTTGTGTGAATAAAACATGTTATATCATAACTCAATTTTTGGTCCAAAAGCCAATTACACAATCGTCAAACGAATTTACCACGTATTTCGTACATCACAAATATAGACCAATAATCACAAGGTTTTCACAAAATCATTCTCGTGGAAATCATGAACTCACAATTTCATAAAGTCAATGCTTATACGTACGTACCTGTACCAATTCGTAATACTTACATGCTCTTTCTCTTCCTTGACATACCCATTAAATTACCCGTTGAACCACTTGGATACTAAAGGATACTCGGGAATCTCGTACACACAGTACCATACCAATGACATATTCCAGATATGGTCTTACATGTAATCTCGTATCGATGCCAATAGCCCAGCTATAGTCTTACACGAAGTCTCATATCGATGTCATATCCCAGATATGGTCTTACACGTAATCTCAGTAACCCTAATGTCATGACATTTGTATCCTATCTATTCCTAAAGTTCAACCGAGACTTTCGCTGTATCGAATCTCTATCGGTCACTTTAGTAGTATCGTACTCAATAGCATTCACATTTCATTTTAATAATATAGCATTTACCACAATTATATCAATTAAGCATTTATACATATATAATTTAATACTTATTAAACATACGAACTTACCTCGGCATAAAAATGACGAAAAGGACCTAACCGTCAAATACTCGTTTTTCTTTGTTCTAATTTCGAACCTCGTTTTTCTTGATCTATAATATCACATTTAACTTATTTAATCATTATACTATTCAAATCAGCCCAAAATACCCTAAAGTTTTACATTTTTACATTTTAGTCCCTAGGCTCGTAAAATGATATGTACTCAATTCTTTCAATACCCATGCCTAACCGAGCCTTATACATGCTTATAGCAGCCCACATTTTTCATTAAATCACACTTTTACTACTTATTTTATAACTTTTACAAATAAATCCTTTTAGGCATTTTCATCGAAAATCACTTAGCAAAAGTCGTTTATCATACATCAAACATACATTCTCTACCATTAAACAACAAAATAGACAAATATCCATCATGGGTAAAAATTTTAGACTTTTATTATGTCTTAAATTAGTGGTAGAAATAGATAGATCATGTTACAAGGATTTTAAAAACATAAAAATCATTAAAAACGGGGCTAGAACGGACTTACAATCGAGCTTGGAAGCTTGAAAAACCCTAGCCATGGTTTCTTCTTGTAAAATTCGGCCATAGGAGGAAGATGGACAAAAATTGGCTTTTAATTTGGCTTTTTAATTCCTTTAATTACCAAATTACTAAAATACCCTTAATGAAAAACTTTAGAAACATACCTAACCATGCCCATTTTTGTCCAACAACTTAACCAATGGTCTAATTACCATTTCAGGACCTCCAATTTAAAATTTCATAGCAATTAGACACCTCTAGCTTATAGAACTCAAGTTTTACACTTTTTACAATTTAGTCCTTTTGACCAAATTGAGTGTCAAAACGTCAAAATTTTTTAACGAAATTTTCACAAAATCATTTCGTAAAATTGTAAAGCATAAAAATGTAATAAAAAATAATTTTTTTGTGTCCAATTTGTGGTCCCAAAACCGCTTTTCCGACTAGACCTAAAATCGGGCTATTACAAACCATGGCTATTAGACACCTTTTTCTAAAAGAACAACACTTTTGCATTTTATGCAATTTAGTCCTTTTTATCAAATTAACCAACTAATCGATAAAATTAACTCACAAAATTTTCACACATATCAAATAACATGCTGTAAATACCGAAAATAAAATTAAAATAATTTTTCAACATCGGATTTGTGGTGTAACACCTCTATAACCCATATCCGTCGCCGGAGTGGGTTATGAAGAGTTACCAATCTAAAACACTACATTTGTACATTCACATTTACATAAGTTCATTAGCAATTATATGCATAGCCAAACAAAATCAAGATCGAAATTCAGACTTATACCGACATTCAAAAGTTACCATATTCACATGGCTTATATACAACAACATCTCAAAATATCATTCACTTAAGTCTATTCTATACATGCCATACGAATTACAAAACGTAATAGTACCAAAACGATAGATAGTGTGACGAGTTCTTGGCGATCCTCGAGCAAGTGGTGGAGTCAACGATCTAAAAACAGAGAAACATAACAAACGGAGTAAGCTTCCATAAGCTTAGTAAGTTTTAAGCAATGCAAACAATTAAATTCAATTATAAATCGATCAATCAAATTCTCAAGTGACATTTCTTAGGTATATTGCCATTTGGCCAAATATACAAACATTTAACGTATATTTAGCATATTAACTTCACTTGAATCTAAATTCATATAACATAAGTAAATCAAATATTTTCACATAACTTCACATTTTGGCCGAATGTATCAGGATCATATACATTTAGTCTTAATACATATTCACATATACATTATATTACATACTTGGGATTCAATCCCAATCAAGCTCATATAAGTACAAGATACATACCTGGCCAACTTAAGGTATTATACGATTTCAATTGTCGCTTTATCACGAAGTCTCAAAATCTTAGATTTATGTCAAATCACTGGCAATTAGCCTACTAGGTTTAAAACCCGAATTCATCACTGGCACGAAGCCTACTAGACTTTAAGTCTGAACTCATTCACCGGCATTACGCCTGCTAGGATCGAACCCTGATATTAACTCACCGACATTATAGCCTGCTAGGCTCGAAGCTCGATATTAACTTACCGACATTATAGCCTGCTAGGCTCGAAGCCCGATATTAACTCACCGGCATTATAGCCTGCTAGGCTCGAAGGCCCGAATAGTACCGTACGATAATCAAATCAACAAGTTCCATATAACATAATCATATCAATTAGGTACTAGCATCATTTGAACATATATAATTATACATCTCAAACACTTTTCTTTCATCTTATTTTCACACTTAGCATTCAATAGCTTATGCATAACATTTCGCTCACATTCATTTCAAACTTATCATTTGATTATAAAAGCACATTGCATATTTACCAACATGTTATACTTGCCATTAGGCCATATAAGCATGATATAATACACCATCATTTCATCTTTAACATTCAGCTAAATCCATACCTTACAAGGAATACCTAATTCACATAATATATTAGATTATAATCAATTGTTATTTACATTTGATTACTTAACACTTACCTCGGATGTTGTCGAATGATTACAACGGCTATTCGATTACTTTCTCCTTTCCCTTATCCAACTTTTGGTCCTCTAAGCTCTTGAGCTAAATCAAACAAATTTGTTCTCAATCAAACACATACATACGGCAACCATATACATTTCAAAAACCAATTCATTCGTATCATTTGTCCACTTAAGCCTATTACCATTTTATTTTCAAATTTAATTAAACAATGCCGAATGCCATTAACTACTAATTCCACACACACATATGCATAAAATTCATCCATACATAACCTATAGCTCATTCGGCCATTCATCACTCAAACCTATCAAAGCTTCATATCAAACCTCCTTGGTCGAACACATATAAGCACATAATGCACATTTAGCATTTTTATTTACTTCATGATACATTCAGCCTTGGCAAAATTTCATAAAAAAAATCCCTATTAGCCACTTCACAAATCAATTATATCATCTACTTAATATTTCATAACTTATCATGCTAGCCGAATATTATTTATTCAAGTTCTCTTTCGGCCATAGCACACACAACATGTTAGCCGATTTTCCCACTTAACATCTAATGCACATATATGCTCATTTGTCTAGCTCAACTTCACCTAACTACCATTACTCATAAAAGAAACATGAAACAACAACCATTTCCTTCAATTCAATTCATGACCGAATGCTCACAGCACAACAATTTTCAAAATTTAAACATGGGTTAACTAAGCAATGCTTTGACCATGCTAATTTCGCAAGAATATCAAGAAAATACATGGAACATACCCTTGAATCATGCTAAGTAAATGACCGAATGTGCTTGAGCTTTTTCCTCTCTTTTTCTTTTAATTTCGGCTATGAAGAACAAAGATGAACAAGCTTTGTCCTTTTCATCATTTTGTTATTTTATTTATCTTTATTTTATAATATAAAGCCATTAAATATTTTAATGCTAATTTAAAATGCATATATTGTTTATCATCATCATTATGGCCGGCCACTACAAATTGAAGTGGGAAATTTGACATGCAATTCCACCTATTTTAAACCATAAAATATTTGGCCACTACAAATTAACCTATACATTTTCAAAATTTCTCACATAAGTCCTATTTAATAATTTCACATACAAATGACAAAATCAAAGCATGAAATTTTCACAAATGCACTTTTACATATAATAAGCATAGAATATAACATTTAATTATTTTTGTAACTCAGTTTTGTGGTCCCGAAACCACTTTCCGACTAGGGTCAAATTAGGGCTGTCACAACTCTCCCCCCTTAGAAATTTTGTCCCCGAAAATCTTACCAGCGAATAAATTTGTTTATCGTTCTTTCATGGAGTCTTCAAGCTCCCAAGTAGCTTCTTCAACCCCGTGTGACCCACAACACTTTCACTAACAAAATTGTCTTATTCTGCAATTCTTTCACCTCGTGAGCCAAAATAAGAACCGGTTCCTCTTCATAACTCAAATCAGACCGAATTTCTTTGTCTGATGGACTAATCACATGAGAAAGATCGAATCTGTACCGACAGAGCATCGAAACATGAAAAACATCGTGAATCTTTTCAAGTTCAGGTGGCAAAAGTAGTCTATAAGCAACCTGCCCAATCCGTTCTGTAATTTCGTATGGTCCGATAAATCTCGAGCTCAATTTGCCTTTACGGCCAAATCTGAGCATCTTTTTCCACAATAAAACTTTAAGAAGCACTTTGTCTCCGACTTGATACTCTATATCTTTCCGTTTCAAGTCCGCATACGATTTTTGACGATCTGATGCTGCTTTTAGACTTTCACAGATCACTTTTACTTTCTGTTCGGCCTCTTTAATCAAATCAACTCCGTAAATCTTATTCTCACTGAGTTGGGTCCAAAACAAAGGTGTACGACATTTACGACCATACAAAGCCTCGTAAGGTGCCATCTTGATGCTCGATTGAAAACTATTGTTATATGCGAATTCAACCAAAGGCAAGTATCGTTCTCAGGAGGCACTAAACTCAAGGATGCAACATCTCAGCATATCCTCGAGTATCTAAATAATTCGCTCGGATTGACCATCAGTCTGGGGATGAAAAGCAGTGCTAAAATTCAACTTAGTACCTAATGCTTCTTGCAATTTCTTCCAAAATCGCGATGTGAATATCAGATCTCTATCCGAGACAATAGAAGTAGGTACCCCGTGTAACCTTACAATCTGAGAAACATACAGTTCGACTAACTTATCAAGTGAATAATCCGCACGTATGGGAGTAAAATGACCCGACTTTGTCAATCTATCAATAACAACCCAGATCGCATCTTTCTTGCTCGGAGACAATGGCAACCCAGATACAAAATCCATCGTGACTCGATCCCACTTCCACTCGGGTATCATGATCGGCTGAAGTAATCCCGAAGGTACTTGATGTTTTGCTTTCACTTGTTGACATATTAAACACTTCGAAACAAAGGAAGAAATGTCTCGTTTCATACCGTGCCACCAATACTGACGTTTCAGATCATTATACATTTTCGTACTACCTGAGTGAACTGACAATCGGCTATTATGAGCCTCGTTCAAAATCATTGGAATAAGCTCTGAATTTCTCAGAACACATAATCGATTTCTGAACCTCAAACAATCATTGCTATCAATCAAAAACTCTGAATTCTCTTTCGAAACACATAGTGCTCGTTTTGCAATTAAATCATCATCACTTTTTTGAGCTTCACGGATTTGTTGCATCAATAACAGATTTCCTTTTAACTCTACTACTAACACATCATCAACGGACACAGAGATGTGCACATTCATTACTCGCAAAACAAGCAGTGATTTACGGCTTAAAGCATCAGCAACCACATTAGCCTTTCCCGGATGGTAATCAATGACAAGCTCATAATCTTTCAATAATTCTAGCCAACGTTTTTGTCTCAAATTCAAATCTCTTTGAGTCATCAAGTATTTGAGGCTTTTGTGATCGGAGTACACATGGCATTTTTCCCCAAACAAGTAGTGGTGCCAAATTTTTAAAGCGAAAACAATAGCAGCTAACTCGAGATCATGAGTCGGATAGTTTTTCTCATGTGGCTTCAATTGTCTCGAAGAGTACGCTATAACTCTACGTTATTGTATCAACACATAGCCCACACCATTTAGAGACGCATCACTGTAGATCACAAATTCTTTACCGGATTCTGGTTGAACTAACACTAGAGCTTCGGTCAAAAGAGTTTTCAACTGATCAAAACTTTCTGGCACTTTTCTGACCACTCAAATTTGATATCTTTCTAAAGCAACTTTGTCATCAGTGCTGCTATCATCGAGAAACCTTTCACAAACCATCTGTAGTACTCGGCAAGTCCCAAAAAGCTTCAAACTTTTGAAACATTTCTCGGAGGCTTCTAATCGAGTATAGCTAAAATTTTACTCGGATCAACTCGGATACCCGATGCGGATACAACATGCCCCAAAAAGCTGACTTCCCTCAACCAGAACTCACATTTACTAAACTTCGCATATAACTGCTTGTCTCGCAAAATCTACAATACTAACTTCAAGTGTTCGGCATGTCCGGTTTTGTCGCGTGAATAGATCAAAATGTCATCTATAAACACAACTACAAACCGATCCAAATACTGTCTAAAAATCAGACTCATTAGATCCATAAAAATAGCAGGGACTTTAGTGAGCCCAAACGGCATCACTAGGAACTCATAGTGTCCGTACCTGCGTTAAAGAAAGCGATTTTAGGCACATCGAGTCTCTAACTGCATGGCCCGATAATAACCCGATCTCAAGTCTATCTTCGAAAATACTGAAGCTCCTTTCAGTTGATCAAACAAATCATCGATTCGCGGCAACGGATATTTATTCTTTATTGTTACCTTATTAAGCTAACGATAATCAATGCACATTCTCATGGTTCCGTCTTTCTTTTTCACAAACAGCACTGGTGCACCCTAAGGAGAAAAACTGGGTCGAGCAAAACCTCTATCTGTCAACTCTTGCAACTGATATTTCAATTCTTTTAGTTCGATTGGTGCCATACGATACGGAGCTATCGAAATAGGTGTAGTCCCTGGTACTAGTTCAATACCAAACTCTACCTCCCGAACAGGTGGTAATCCAGGTAATTCTTCGAGAAATACATCCGAAAACTCACAAACTATCGGTACTGTCTCAAGTTTCTTTTCTGATTCTTTACTATCCAGTACATACACAAGATAAGCTTCACACCCCTTTTTCACATATTTTTGAGCTAACATCGAAGATATTACTCCGGTAATCCATTTAAATTAGTAGGCTCAACTCGGATTATCTCATCATTCAAGCATCTCAAGTCAATTGTCTTTCGTTTGCAATTCACTACCGCATCGTGCATAGTTAACCAATCCATACCGAGAATGATATCAAACTCATTAAACGGTAATATCATTAGATCAACCGGAAAGCAAGAATCTCGGATCATCAGGGGACATTTCTTACACACTTTATCAACTAGCACATAACGGCCCAAAGGATTCGACACTCGAATCACAAACTCAGTAGACTCAACAGGTAGAGTCTTACTGGATGCCAAAGTTTCACACACATACGAATGAGTAGAACCGGGGTCAATCAAAGCAATAACATCAGTATCAAAAAGAGTAAAAGTACCAGTAATAACATCTGGCGAAGAAGCATCTTCACGCGCTCTTATAGCATAGGCTCTGGCAGGAGCACGAGCCTCAGAACGTACAGCAGTATCTTTGGTCCCTCTCTGATTTCCACTAGCATTACTCGCATGTCTAGGTGGTCTACCTCGTGTTGCAGTGTTACTAGGTCTTCCACTCGGATCAGTATTCTGTTCAGCTAACTTCGGACAGTCTCGGATATAATGATCAGCTGATCCACACTTGAAACAGGAGCGGTCATGAAATCTACAGCTTCCTGAATGCCATTTGCCACAATGCTTGCACTTAGATCTGTCCTGACAATCATTGCTGACATTGGCAACAAAGGTGGCTCACGTACTCACAGGGGGTCGATCACGGTCCCGTCTGGAAAAACCTGAAGTATTCTTAGATCGGCCTGAGTCATCTCTAAATTTCTTTGATGACTGATGAAAGGATTTCCCCGAAGACCTTTTACAGAACTCTCTAGCTCCATCATCAGCTTTTCTTTTCTCTTTACCGAGCTCTTCGGCTTTACAAGCTCGCTCGACAAGTACTACAAACTCTTTGATTTCTAAAATACCTACCAACAGTTTGATGTCTTCATTCAACCCGTCCTCGAAGCGTTTACACATAGCCTCAGACGAAACATATTCCCGAGCATATCTACTAAGTCTGACAAACTTTTGCTCGTAATCGGTAACTGTCATACAGCCCCGTTTGAGCTCGAGAAATTCCTTCCGTTTCTGATCGGTGAATCTTTGACTGATATATTTCTTACGGAACTCGGTTTGAAAGAATTCCCAAGTAACCCGTTCTCTCGGCACAACTGAAATCAAGGTATTCCACCAATAGTAGGTAGAATCACGTAACAGAGATATAGCATATTTTAAGCACTCATCGGGTGTGCACGATAATTCGTTAAACACGAAAATGGTATTATCGAGCCAAAACTTAGCCTGCTCGGCATCATCACTGTCAGTAGCCTTAAACTCAGTAGCCCCGTGCTTTTGAATTCTATCAACCGGGGGCTTGCTCAACCAAAACGGGTCAACTACAGGAGGTACCATAGGTGCATTGGTTGTATTAGTCGGGGGTGGGAGATGTGAAATAGCCGGATTAGTTCAAACCTATTGGGTAAACCAATTGTTCATCATAGCATAGAAGGCTTGCTTAGCTTCATCACTCTGATTACCAGCATTTGGTTGAGAGTCCAACGGCGTTGTCCAGTGCACGGGAGCAGGCGCTACGCTCTCTACATCATCAGCTATCGCTCGATCGGGATCAGAATTCATTACTATACGAAAAACACATTTCAACTGTCAGAAATCATCACACTATCGTATTAACACTTCATGGCATGTATAGCTAGACTCACACGCGCTACGTTAGTCCTAGAATCGACTAAACCGAAGCTCTGATACTAATAAAATGTAACACCCTTATAACCCATATCCGTCGCCGGAGTGGGTTATAAAGAGTTACCAATCCAAAACACTATATTTTTACATTCACATTTACATAAGTTCATTAGCAATTATATGCATAGCCAAACAAAATCAAGATCGAAATTCAGACTTAAACCGACATTCAAAAGTTACCATATTCACATGGCTTATATACAATAACATCTCAAAATATCATTCACTTAAGTCTATTCTATACATGCCATACAAATTCCAAAACGTAATAGTACCAAAATGATAGATAGCGTGACGAGTTACTGACGATCCCCGAGCAAGTGGCTGGAGTCAACGATCTAAAAACAGAGAAACATAACAAACGGAGTAAGCTTCTATAAGCTTAGTAAGTTTTAAGCAATGCAAACAATTAAATTCAATTATAAATCGATCAATCAAATTCTCAAGTGACATTTCTTAGGTATATTGCTATTTGGCTGAATATATACAAACATTTAACGTATATTTAGTATATTAACTTCACTTGAATCTGAATTCATATAACATAAGTAAATCAAATATTTTCACATAACTTCACATTTTGGCCCAATGTATCAGGATCATATACATATAGTCTTAATACTTATTCACATATACATTATATTACATACTTGGGATTCAATCCCAATCAAGCTCATATAAGTACAAGATACATACCTAGCCAACTTAAGGTATTATACGATTTCAATTGCCATTTTATCACGAAGTCTCAAAATCTTAGATTTATATCAAATCACTGGCAATTAGCTTGCTAGGTTTAAAACCCGAATTCATCACCGGCACGAAGCTTGCTAGACTTTAAGTCTGAACTCATTCACTGGCATTACGCCTGCGAGGCTCGAAGCCTGATATTAACTCATCGGTATTATAGCACCGCGGGCTCAAGCCCGATATTAACTCATGGTATATATAGCACGCTAGGCTCGAAAGAATAATACTGCATGCGATAATCAAATCAACAAGTTCCATATAACATAATCATATCAATTAGCATCATTTGAACATATATATTTATAAACCTCAAACACTTTTCTTTCATCTCATTTTCACACTTAGCATTCGATAGCTTATGCATAACATTTCGCTCATATTTGTTTCAAACTTATCATTCGATTATAAAAGCACATTGCATATTTACCAACATGTTATACTTGCCATTAGGCCATATAAGCATGATATAATACACCATCATTTCATCTTTAACATTCGGCTAAATCCATACCTTACAAGGAATACCTAATTCACATAATATATTAGATTATAATCAATTGTTATTTACATTTGATTACTTAAAACTTACCTCGGATGTTGCCGAACGATTACAACGGCTATTCGATTACTTTCTCCTTTGCCCTATCCAACTTTTGGTCCTCTAAGCTCTTGAGCTAAATCAAACAAATTTACTTCTCAATCAAACACGTACATACGGCAACCATATACATTTCAAAAACCAATTCATTCGTATCATTTGTCCACTTAAGTCTATTACCATTTCATTTTCAAATTTAATTAAACAATGCCGAATGCCATTAACTACTAATGCCACACACACATATGCATAAAATTCATCCATACATAACCTATAGCTCATTCAGCCGTTCATCACTCAAACCTATCAAAGCTTCATATCAAACCTCATTGGCTGAACAGATATAAGCACATAATGCACATTTAGCATTTTTATTTACTTCATGATACATTCGGCCTTGGCAAAATTTCATAAAAAAAATCCCTATTAGCCACTTCACAAATCAATTATATCATCTACTTAATATTTCATAACTTATCATACTAGCTGAATATTATTTATTCAAGTTCTAATTCGGCCATAGCACACACAACATGTTAGCCGATTTTTCCACTTAACATCTAATGCACATATATGCTCATTTGTTTAGCTCAACTTCACCTATGTACCATTACTCATAAAAAGAACATGAAACAACAACCATTTCCTTCAATTCAATTCATAACCGAATGCTCACAGCACAACAATTTTCAAAATTTAAACATGGGTTAACTAAGCAATGCTTTGACCATGCTAATTTCGCAAGAATATCAAGAAAATACATGGAACATACCCTTGAATCATGCTAAGTAAATGACCGAATGTGCTTGAGCTTTTTCCTCTCTTTTTCTCTTAATTTCGGCTATGAAGAATAAAGATGAACAAGCTTTGTCCTTTTCATCATTTTGTTATTTTATTTATCTTTATTTTATAATATAAAGCCATTAAATATTTTAATGCTAATTTAAAATGCATATATTGTTTATCATCATCATTATGGCCGGCCACTACAAATTGAAGTGGGAAATTTGACATGCAATTCCACCTATTTTAAACCATAAAATATTTGGCCACTGCAAATTAACCTATCACATTTTCAAAATTTCTCACATAAGTCGTATTTAATAATTTCACATACAAATGACAAAATCAAAGCATGAAATTTTCACACATGCACTTTCACATATAATAAGCATAGAATATAACATATAATTATTTTTATGACTCAGTTTTGTGGTCCCGAAACCACTTTCCGACTAGGGTCAAATTAGGGCTGTCACATGTGGTTTCGAAACCACTGTTCTGATTTGGCTAAAACCAAGCTATTACATCCACCTTGAACCGAACTTATGTGGTGAAGCACTCTTTGTTGGGGCGTGTGGAAAGAACATCCCGAATCTAGGATCCAGCTAGACGTAAGCTCAGAGCTATCACTTATTGACACTAACAAGAAATCATCTCCACTTTCATTGGCCAAATTAGCACCAACTACATCTTCCTTGTTAATCTCAGCAACCCTTTTATTTTGTAGTTTATAACAATCTACTTTGACGTGACCTAACTTCTTACAATAGTGACACATTTTGTTTCACTTCTTTGATGCTACCACGGAAGCTTGGGTATCTGCCTTACTATCCAAACCAAACTCATTGCCGAGTTTGTCTTTACTCAACAAATGGCCTTTCAGATCCTTGAACTAGAGTTTGTCTTTGTCATTAATCAGAATCTCCCTGAAAAACTTGTATGAAGAGGGTAAAAAGCACAATAATAGCATAGCCTGATCTTCATCGTCAATCTTAACCTCAACATTCTTTAAATCATTCAAAAGAGTAATAAATTGGCTTTTATGATCTCTAGGAAGCTCACATTTGTTTATCCGAAACGTAAATAGACGTTGTTTTAACACTTAACATTTAGCTAGAGACTTAGTCGCATAAAGAGTTTCTAACCTTTTCCATCAATACCTCTTACAATACCCTATTCGTGAGGCACAACTGGATTACAGATAGTTTATTTTCATCAAGCTATTTCATTCTGTCTGATCTAGATTCTCAGGCTTTTTCTCGGTAACAACCTTTTTCAAGTCGGTTTGAACTAGAATTGTCATCATCAGAGCTTGTCACAAATTTTAATTTGTGACACCATCAACCTTCTTAATGCCAAACCTTGTTGTTGTCATCTTTAAACAGGCTGATCTACAAAAAATTAAACTAGCTCTGATACCACTTGTTGGAGATAGACTCGATTAAGCAATGAATAAGTAAAAAATAGTGGAAGAAATCAAGAAATTGAATTCACAAATTTAACGTGGAAAAATCTTTCCAAAGATGATAAAAAAATCACGGGTAAAGATAATTTTACTATAATGACAAAAGAACGAAGAGTACAAAAGATGGAGATAAAAATTAAATCCCGAAACCCAAAAATAAAGAATCTTCGAAACGTAAATATAAAATTCTCCAAAAGTGTGTTATGGGTTCTAATATTTTGATTGGTGTGTTTTTTAATGTTGTAAAAGTATTTGTTTACATTATAAATTCGTAACTCAAATAAATTATGCTAATAAATGATAAATATATTATACTACTAAATACTAAATATTCTAGATAGAAAATATATTTTATTTAATTTAACTTGCAAACAATCTCTTATATTATTTAATAAAAATTTGAGTCGCATAACTCTAACAAAATAAAATTATATATGTAAACTATAATAAAAAGATAACCATTTGAATTTCATACCTCTCGTGTAAGCTTCCCATCATCATAGAAAAATATACTGATAAAACGTTTTTAACCAAAGAGAGAAAAAAAAAAGAATGAATATTCAATCAAGAAAAGGCATAGATTTTAGGGGGGAGGTTAGTTTGATGTGATGTGATGTACACCACTTTCATGTGTTTGCAGTCCCATAGATTCCATCAAGGAAGCCTATCCGTACGACATGTCCTATGATAGACAAACCCATACTCAATTAAATAATTTATTTAATTAAGTATATTGAAAAGTAAAGATTTTTAAGTTTTCTTTAATAAATGGAGCTAATAGGGACTTAACTTTGAAGTGCTAGCAAACTTTTTTTTAAAAAGGATAAGTTGAAGAAGATGGAAAATAACAACAACAAAAAATCTGTCAGAGAAATTAAAAGAAAATTAGGTCAACATAGGCCAGGGCAGACTGGCTTTTATATATATATATACACATATAATTTATGATATTAGTGTAATTCACCATTCATTTATAAATTCATTAATGTTTTAAATATAAATAATTTAATATATATTTTAATATTTACATTATAGTATTATATATTATATTATTAAATATATAATTTTTATATGACATAAATGCATAATATATAAAAATAATATAGTACAATATCATATTTCAAAATGAGTTGGGCCCGAATATTGGAGCACAAATTAAATTATATTTTAAACGAGTTTAATATTTTTATCTAAATTCTCTCAAAATTTAATTGAAACTTTGAGCTTGGGCAAGTAGCGGTGCTTGAAAATAGGTTAAATGATCAAAGTTTTAGTTAAGTTTTGAGACTTTTGAGAATAAAATAGAGAATGAGTTGCAAATGTAGTTATTTGAATTTTAAATATGTTGGAACATGACTTTTTAAAAAGTGATTTAAGCCAATAATCTTTTAGCTTAGTGGCAAGAGTAATATGTTGTAGGCATTAGAGTTTGACTTCGATTCTAAGCAATTATATTCCCCTCCCTCAATTATAAAAAAAAAGGTGATTTAACAATCCCTTAACAATAATTATTTGATATATTGCCGATATTTTTTTTAAAATATTTTAAAAACAAAGTTAAAAAAATTATCATATATCCTTAATTGGTATTTAAAGAAAATTAAATAAATGAGACACTTAGTGATCTTTTAACTATTTTTGAACTGCCAAAAAAAGCAAATTTCACTTTTTGGAAGGTAACATAAAAAATTTCACTCAAAATAAGTTTAGTTTTGAGGTGATAAGTATATCTTACTTAAAAACAATAGAAAAAAAAAAGGCAGAATGCATAAACTTTCAATGATAAAAGTAA
This sequence comes from Gossypium anomalum, assembly GCA_025698475.1. NCBI lineage: Eukaryota > Viridiplantae > Streptophyta > Magnoliopsida > Malvales > Malvaceae > Gossypium > Gossypium anomalum. The sequence goes on along the minus strand of CM046959.1, from coordinate 39,330,814 downwards.
TTTAATTAGGTCAAAATGAACCACAATGTAATGGTGAAAGAATTGATAATACAACTCCTGAATTCCAACTCTGAACCAGTATTTAATTTCACATGCACTAAATTTGACGTTGTTCTAAAGGCAAGAACGTGATTGTACACTTACCCCCAGAATTGGATGAAAGGAGACTTCTCAAAATTGTACTGCATGAATTTCTCGTTTAAGTACAGCGGGCAGTAAAAAAAAAACATGAATTTTATACTCTATTTTCTTTTTTTGAAAAAACAAAGTATAGAAAGTTGTAACTCTTTTAAGCCAATGAGAAAATTGAGGGAAGTAGTTTTATAGTTGACTGACCACATGAGATATGGGTTCTCTTTCAGGTGAGTTTTCAATTGATGAGCTTACTTTTTATGGCAGTGAATGTTAAAGTTAATGATCTTTCACTACCTGAGCTGACAATTAAAAGTGAAAAGTTTTTCATTGGGGGTGAGAATCCTAGGACCTCTAGCTTATTATTAATAATTAAGATGACTTTAATTTGATCAGAGAATGTGTTACTGTGATGGTGATTGCAATGTCTCATCTGTTGTTCAAAGAGTTAATTAATTCAATATTATTTAATTAATATAAAAGCTTAAATACAATTAAAATAGGCATAAAAATTAATTTACTCTTTAACTTTTATTTCTTTTCATTATTATTCTTTTTTTCTTTTATCATTTAAATCTTTAATTTTTAAAATTTAATTAAATTATTTATTCTTGGACAAAAAAACTTATTGAACTGTTAAAATTTTAACGGTATTAATGTGACCACTAATGTGTCAATCCATGTTATAAATCATAAATATTTTAAAAAAATAAAAATATTTAAAAAATCAACCAAATTTAAAAAAGTTTTTAAAGTTTTTATTTATTTATTAGATAAAATTTTAAATGAATTGTCACATTAATACCATTAATATTTTAATAATTCAGTAAATTTTTTAATAAAAAACAAATAATTTAACTACATTTAAAAAATAAAAGATCAAAATAACCCATAAAAAAAATAAATGTTAAAGCTAAATTTATCTATGAGTATCCAATGTCTTGTTGCATTTCAACTTTTTTCCCTGGTCAAACTATTCTTTTCCTTTTAATTATATATACCAATTACTGTCTGTCAATCACCTTGATTTTTTTTTAAGTTTATTTGGTATTTAGGAATATATTAAAAAATTCAAAATTTGGAAGAGAAATAAAGAAGTTTAAAGTCAGAAAGTGTAAATTTAGTAGTAGATTTCTTGTTTTATGTAATTTTGTAGTACAGTTTTGGTGAAGGGTTAGGGATGGGATGAGAGAAACTCAATTTGGCCCTACAGAGTTAGGGAGCACTTGATTCAAATTCACACATTCATGCATTTGATTAGGACCCCACTGTTTTTTTTGTTTTGTTTCACAGATCAAAACAGTTTACTTTTTGGTAGATTTCATATATATATATATATATATTAAATTCAAAATTCTCATGCAGATAAACAATGGGTATTCTTTAAATTTGTAAAAAAATATAAATTAAATTATGAAGTGTACATATGTACTCTACTTGTATTTATTTCACTTTTTGAAGCATTAAAGTAGGTGTTATGGCGGTTGGTTCTGTGTTTCTTGGCAATTTAATTGCTTTATCTTCAAACACTGGCATCCAACCACAAAAATATTAGCCCCAAAATTATGTAAAAAGAGAGAAAAAAAAATAAAGTGAAAAACGAAAAAAGACAAAGAGATATTTAATATATGAATTGAGGAGTAGGACCCTCTTCTACCCTCTCTCATCATCATCATCTTCTCTTCTTTTTCTTGTATTATTATTATGATTACCATAATTTTCTTTTTTATTTTTATTTTAATTAAGCTTACAGTGTGAAAGGAGACCTTTTTTTCAAATCTTGTGTCAATTATTATTTATGAAAACAGCTTGCTATATACACATATCATATCTCACACTCCTTTTTTTTCTTTCACAGAAGAAGAAAAAAGAAAAGAAAGGTTGGTTTGTATAGTTTATGAAAAGGGAGGGTCAAATCACACAAGTTCCCTTTGTTTTGTTGTATTTGCAGGTACTTCACCTAATTAAAAACCCATTAAAGAGAAAGGTGAAGAAGAGTAATTGAAGGTCACCCATTAATCGCTCTAATACCTTTTTCTTTTTCCAGTTTCAATTGGGGGGGAGTTGCAGAGATATTGAGTCTGACAATAAAGGACTAACTTACTGATAGATCATTAAAAAAAAATCATAAATTCCAGAGATAGATACATCATATCTCTTTCTGTTTATTTAAATTATATGGTATTTTAGCTATAACTATATTAGCTTTTACTTGTCAAAATTTTAATTATTTTTTAAAGTTCTATTTTGCAGTGAAGATGATGATGAAGCACGTGTATACTCAAATTACCATCACACCAGGTACCAATCTTATTAACTGTTACTATAATCAATTCTCTCCCCCTCTCTCTCTGTTTCAATCTCTGTATTTCAGCCTTCTCTCTCTTATCTTTTTATAAACACTAAAACTTTCTCCCCTATACTCCCTTTTTTCCTTCCCTCGCCCTCATCCTTTTCTTCATCTTCTCCTCCTACTATTCCCATGTCTTCAAGCTCTAGACTTGTTCCCAAACCTTGACGAGCCAGCCAATCATATTTACTTATATACATATATTAATTGTGGAGGATTATCACTCCTTTCCTTTCCACTGAATTCTCAGGATCCACTTGATCATCCCAAGATCATCAATACCCCATTTTTCCCAGAAAGTTCTGGAATGGGTTGATTTAAAGTCTGGGGATTTATTGTGGAGAATAAGGTAAAACATGTTTAGACTTTATTGATGTTATGGATGAATTTTTTTTCTTTTTCTAGTGCTTGTGATTATGAAAGTAAAATAATAATAATAATAATAATAATAATAATAATAATAATAATAATAATAATAATAAATTTGGTGTTTCTTTGATCTTTTCAGTGAAGTGAAAGCATAGAAAACAACATTAGAATTAAGCAAAGAAAACAACACCCGATGGCGACGTACTTTCATGGGAACCCTGAAATCCAAGCAAGTACTGACGGCCTTCAAACCCTTGTACTTATGAACCCTGCCTATGTTCAGTATTCCGATACCCCTCCACCACCCCCGGCCAGCAACCTCCTTTTCTTCAACCCTAACTCCCTATCTCCGCCCCAAACTCAGCAACTCGTCGGCATCCCCCTCCCGGCTACCTCAGCCGCCAATCAAGGCCCTACCTCACACGATATCTCCCCCTTGCATGGCCTCGTCCAGCGCGTCCATTACAACTTGTACAACCCTATTGACCCTTCCGGATCGGCGCGTGAAACTCCTCGCGCTCAACAAGGACTCTCTTTGACCCTTTCTTCCCAGCAGCAGCCGGGTTATGGAACCCAGGCTCAAGCAGTTTCAGGTGGGTCGGCTTCTTCGGGTTCAGGCGTGCACAATAGGGTGTCGGGTGTGCAAAGTGTGTTTTTGAGCTCTAAATACTTGAAGGCTGCTCAAGAGCTTCTTGATGAGGTTGTTAATGTTAACACTACTGGGATTACAAAGAGTGAATTATTGGCTAAGAAGGGTGGTGGTGGAAATAATCATAGCAATAGCAGTAGTAAGGCTGTGGGAGAGTCGTCGGTGGTGGCCGCGGAGGCACGTGAGAAACACGCCGCAGAGCTGACCACGGCTGAGAAACAGGAAATTCAGATGAAGAAAGCAAAGCTAATTAACATGCTTGATGAGGTATGGAAATTAGATCATATATATAGATATGGAAAAAACTGGGATAGAAGCAAGTTCATAAGTTTTAAGTCTGGTATTTTAAGGTCTTATTTCTTTAGATTTCAATCCTTGAAGATTCTTTGTTGAATTAATTGAAAGCTCTAGTTTGTTATTAGACCTCAAATCAATGAAATTTACCAATTGGAGTACGTCAGTCAGGTTCTTGAATTCCAAACTTCTTCTAGACATCCAACGTAACCTTATTGCTTATGCATAACATATTGATATCAAATGGTTGTCTTTTTTTTTTTTGGCAGGTGGAACAAAGGTATAGGCAATACCATTACCAGATGCAGATTGTAACATCCTCATTTGAGCAAGCAGCTGGAATTGGGTCTGCAAAAACATACACAGCTCTTGCATTAAAGACCATTTCAAAGCAATTTCGGTGTTTGAAAGATGCAATAACTGACCAAATCCGAGCAGCCAATAAGAGTTTAGGGGAAGAAGAAGATGGTGTTGGCGGAGCAGCCAAAATCGAGGGATCCAGACTTAAGTTCGTGGATCATCATCTTCGACAGCAAAGGGCACTTCAGCAGTTGGGAATGATCCAGCACAATGCTTGGAGACCCCAGAGAGGATTGCCTGAAAGATCAGTTTCTGTTCTTCGAGCTTGGCTCTTCGAACACTTCCTTCACCCGTATGTAATCTCTGAAATTTTCTCAATACTGCATTTGGAAAATCCTTAAAGTTTCAATCCGAATTTCTTAATCCCCATTTCAGGTATCCTAAAGATTCAGACAAACACATGCTTGCAAAACAAACAGGGCTCACTAGGAGTCAGGTATGGGCTTTGTCTGGCGACTCTCTTGTCCCGATTGTGGCACATGTAATTCAGGGATTTTGTTTGTTTTGGTGATAATTCAGGTGTCTAACTGGTTCATAAATGCCCGAGTTCGGCTATGGAAGCCAATGGTGGAAGAGATGTATTTAGAGGAAATCAAGGAGCAAGAACAGAATGGTACTTCAGATGACAAAACAAGCAAGACCGAAAACCATGAAGATTCAGCATCCAAATCCACAGCTCCAAGCTGCCAAAATCCTGGGGAGAACCAGAAAGTTTCATCAATGTCCATTTCCACTGCTTCAACGTCTCCCCTTGCAGGAAATGCACACCAGCAGTCGCGTTTCTCCCTCATTGGATCATCCGAATTAGAAGGGATCACCCAAGGAAGTCCAAAGAAACCAAGGAGCAATGAACTGTTGCAGTCCCCAACTAGTGTCCCATCCATGAACATGGACATGAATCAAAGTGAGGCAAGCAATGAGGTTTCCATGAAGTTCAGCAAAGCTGGGTACTCATTCATGGGGACCAACACCGATTTCATGGGAGGTTTCGGGCAGTATCCTATCGGAGAAATCGGACGGTTCGATGCAGAACAGTTCGCTCCAAGGTTTCCTGGTAATGGTGTTTCCCTCACACTCGGTCTTCCGCACTGTGAAAACCTTTCCTTATCTGGAACCCATCAGAATTTTCTCCCAAACCAAACAATGCAAATGGGGAGAAGGCTAGACATTGACGAACCAAATGAGTTTGGTGACATAAACCCTCCCACACCTCACTCTTCGGCTGCGTATGAGAGCATCAACCTTCAGAACAGAAAAAGGTTTGTAGCCCAATTATTACCTGACTTCGTCGCCTGAAGAACGTGATTCGAACCAGACAAACATATATCTTTCACTATTTTCATTTCTATCCATTAGGGAACAAGGGAAATGCATGGTATAGTGTAAAGAAGAAATTTCTCCTAGTATAGGCTTTATACTTTGCATAGCACAAATTGAGTCCTTCAAACATTTCAGGATCTCACCATATATATTTGAGAGGATTGTATATTATTTTTATAAGTTTTGGGGATTGGTTTAGATGGATCGATATCATCAGATTAGTTTATTTGGGAATAATGACATTAAAATTTTAGTCAATTTGGGTGTGAATCAAGTATTTCATGAAATGGACGACGAAAATTATACTGAATTACTTGGAGCAAAAGTGTTACCATCAACATTCTTGATGAAGGTGCTCAAAGCTTTGATGTCAGCTAATCAAAAGCAGAATTCAACTAAGATCAACACTTCAAATGATTAAAATTAACTCTACAAATTATCCTTCACAGGTGGCATCCAAATTCTATCATCTGTAACTGTGACTTCTACAAAATAATGGATAAAGAATGCAAAAGTATACAAAATAATGGATAAGCGACCCTCCTCTCAAAGACAACCTTAGTAAAAGAAGGAAAGAAAGGATAATGGTTAAATAAAGTAACCAAGCATAAGACAAAAATTGCAGCAATAGTCCATCAAGTTGTTGGACTTACAAGATTATGCCTTAATAAATAAAGGGAAAGAAGAGTAGTATCTCTACTTTCAACGATTAAACATTAATTAAATCAATTCAAAGTCATTCTGTTTTCTGCTTGAATATATAATATCTTCAAAACTGTTTGTTGACCGAGTATATAATTGGAATGATCAACTCTAACTAGTATTAGAAAATGACTAAAAGATATACGTACAAAACCCAGCAGCAAATCATGTAGGTAAATATATTCTATCCCATAATCACAGTATATTACCTATCAGTTTCATAATACAATCTCCAATGGAATGATACTTTGAATTTTGGAGGCCTCCATTTCTCAAGATTCAAGGGAAGGCTGCAATGGAATGAATTTAGCATTTAAAATTGAAGTTAGCCTGCAAAAGGACAAGTGATAATCTGGTTCCATGAGGCCAGGACATGATTAATTTTCTAAGAGATTAATCACCTGCTTTAAACAATTACAGAGGGGATCTAGCATTACATGATCCACAAACACTAAAATTTCAATTTCAAACCATACAAAGAGCAGCGACGGCCGGACGTCTCTTCATTTAATGATCACATCCCTTTGTAATCCTGACTGTTGCCTGATATATATACAACGAAACAAAAAAAGAAAAAGCTTGATGAGCATGGTTACTGAATCAGAGCCTAAACGATATGAGAGAAAACAGTTCAAAGTGCACAATGGCCACCCTCTATCAATGCCAGCCTCCGGTTAGCTACCTTGGACCTGTAACACCACACCTCAAATGCCTCGGTTAGATCAGGATACCGTATATGCTCATTTTCTAACCATTCAGTCAAAATCTCTGCTTGGTTCACAGATGGCAACGCCAGAATTATGGAAACAAATGTTGCTTCCAATGATTGCCAAAGTTCACCGTCTATTTTAAATTCCAAATAATCATCATCACTAGTCATGACAGAATCAATCAAAGGTTTTGTAATCCGCACAAATGGAAGCCAGATTTTCACCATGTGAAGCCGTTTAGTGGTTGGCAGAATAACAGTGCCATATCCGATTGATTCCAGAACTTTCGCCACAACCTCAACAACCTTCAGCTTTATCCCAATCATTTCAACTGTGGGACTTGATTGCATTATCGCCACTATTTTATCGGATGCATCCACCCAACTGTTAACAAATACCCTCATTATTTCCAACTTTGACAACAGCTGACAAGCCCATGAAAGGTCTGCCAGATAGGACTGAAATAATGTCATCTTTCCTGCCTCATCAACTGATTCTGCGGGCTCACATAAATACACTTCTAGCAGATTGTTAAATCTACAAAATAGTTTCCCAACACAATCTTTGACCTCAGATTTGATATCATCATCAGCAATTAATAGAGGGGAATCGTCATCTTCAGTTACCATGTACTCAAGCTGCTCTTGAGCCGAAGATTTAAGATCATTCATCAGAGAAGGTGGCGATGACATGGCAAATCGAAGAGTTGAGATAAATATCCCACGTATTGCTGATAGATTAACTGGTTGGAGACGGGCAAGAATTGGCTCCACTTCAGAACCCATGCCCGGTATGATTCTTAAAATCTCCTCCTCCTCGGACTCTTCCCAAGGGACAGCTTCCAAGTAGTTCACACAAGCAGTTACGATTTGTGGGCAACCGAGTTGAATGCCTACTTGGAGAATGCCAAGAGCATTTTTCACACCGCTCCACAAGTCATCAACTGAACCATCTATAACAACGTAGAAAAGGCGTAGAACATTGACATGGTGATCAAAGTCTAATTCCTGGCAGTATACTTCAACACAGTTGCGGGAGTCTAGGATCTGACATGTTGGCCAATTGTCAGAGAGGCGGTCAGCAAAATATTTGCTCTTCTCTACAAGGATGTCAGAGTGACAATATATCCACTCATCACGCCCTTCTAGAGTTCGTAGCCTGACAACAACATCACTGGTTGATCGATCACCAATTTTGCTTGGAGCATCCATTTTATGTTCCTTAAAGCAAGAGGAAATAGTATTACATAATACGATAGAAACAGAAGATGAAAAAGAATGATAGTGATAATTGAGTCAAAGAAACATTATAAAAGCAAGAAAATGTTCAACTACAAATGCATGATATTAATTTGTGATTTCAGTTTCTAGTGGTTGTACTATAACCAAACTAGTTAAAGTTGTTCATTAGAATAAACTTAGGATTGGATTCTATACAAAGAGATATGAATGTACCAACCAAAATCAACCAACATTTTGGTTGAAGTGCTACATTGTTCCCACATACACGGAAAATATAAAACAATTGAATGCAGAGAAGAACATTTTCAGCTTCACTAGGTTTAATATAATGGGAAAGATTCAACATTGCGGCCAAAAATTAATACATTGTCAAATCCGTCAGTTGGAATACTTACAAGGGCCTCCTTCGAAACATTGAGCACTAAGAACTGTGACTTGATGCATTATGCACCTATACAAATAAACAATAATCTAAAAGACATATAAATACTACAATAAAATTACAAAAACACAATTAAGAAATTTCCTACTAACAGAACCTTAGAAAATATTGTGCATTAAGGAGCTATTCTAATCAGAAATAACATATCACGATTGAAGTATGCACAAGCATCTAATATCGTCAAAATGATCGCTAATCACCGAGAGGCTCATATAATTAACACACAACACTTAATAGCAGACAAATTTGTATAGATGAAACTACTTACTTGAGCTAAAAGGTAAGCTCTAAGTGCACTAAAAAAAGTTAGTATAAAACATTCAACAGTAACACAAGTCACCCCAGTTAACAAAATGGACGGGTAATTCTGCAAATCAAACTGAAATTTCATTTTACACCGAAAGTATCTTCAGAAACACTAAAACAAAATACCCAACATTAGTTGGGAAGAGTGTTTCACCCATATCTTAACACTCATTTTTAAAATCCAAAAACTGCTTCATTTCCTTCTATCCATCAATAAATCAAATTTTAAAACAAACAATCCTAGTTTGATAGAGAACAAGAACTAGATTCTACTGGAAATCTGCAAATTGATAGCTTAAACAAAGCCAGCCAAAAAGGGAATAAAATGATCAAATTTACCAAAAAATATAGATTGTAAAAACAAATATGGATTCGTAATCTAAAATGGGTAGAAGTTCAATAAATAAAGAATTTAAGGGAAAAACAGAAGGAGGCCCAATTGAAAATGGAAAGGAAGAAGTTGAAAGGCAACGATACCTTGTGTTTTAGTTTGAAGTCGCATTAGCAGTAGGGAAGGAAGAAAGCACTGTCGTTCTTTCCCTGACTCAACTATGAACTCTGAACTGTGACCGAGTTAGATAGGTTGGAAACTGGAAGTGAGCTGAGAACTGAGATCAGATGTATGGGAAGATCCCTCAAGGCTGAAGCAAATGGCCCAAATGGACTCCAAAAGATTTTGGGTTGGGTTCTGCCATGGCTTTGCTCCATTTTCGGCACTTGTTTCTCACCAACCAGTTTCGCTAAAATTGCCATGCTTTTAATAAATGCAATTTTTTTTTTACGATCGATTTGATACAGTTGGACCGGCAGTCGATATACATCAGCCTAGAGCTAGGGAAAAAATCAATTGACTTATTAACTACTTAAATCAAAGATAAAAATCGGTTGACTCCACTATTGAATCACTTGAAACATTTATTTACTTAAAACTCAATCAAGAATCAAACGAAAAATAGGTGATTTGATCACTATTAATCTAATTTTAAAAATATCACTTTAAATTGGGTTAATATTTTGTCAACAACTTTGTTGTATTTTAATTAAAGGCATAACAATATATTTGCCTTTCAATTTTATTAAAAAAATTATTTTATTCCTCTATTTAAATTTTTATCTTTTTTAGCTCATAAAATTACGTTGTTTATGAAATCACTCAAAAAATGATAGAAAATTAAATGTTTGTTAACTTTACTGACGTGGCAAACACGTGGATTGCCACATATATGTCTTGTTAGCGATTAATTAAATTTTTTAAAATTTAAAAATACTTTTTTTTATAAATTTTAATTATTTTAATATTTTTAATATTTTTTGAATTTTTTGAATTTTTTGAATTGTAAACAGTAATTAATTGTTTACATGTTATCTACTTGGCAATCCACATGTATGTTACATTACAGAAGTAATCTACCATGAAGTACACTATTATTTGCATCTTTTTTTTTATACATAACTTTAGCTTGTTTAATAGTTGAATCATCTTAATATATATTTATGTTTTCATGCTTGAAGTAGCAAGTTATGCTTTTTTGTAGTTTTTATTACATCTTTGATACCTAAATAAGGTATAAGGTTATGTAGGTCAATCGGGAGCTAAAGATGCACATCCAGGCCAAAACTGATGCCTAGGTCGCGACACCGACCTACGTTGCAACACGGGAGGCGAATGTTGCGCAACCTAAAATCCCTGCATACATCGATTGAGATTTTTAGGGGCAATTAGGGGTCTTTTTATAACTTAAAACCCTAATTAACAATATAAACGAAGGGAAACTTTGGTATTGTGGATTTTTAGCCTATATAAACAACATTATAACTATATTCAATAAGGACTTCAACCGTAGAGATTTTACTTAGTTTTTAGTTTTCTTTGTAAATTAGGTTTTAGCTTTCAGTTTTTCATTCCATCTATTTTCATTGTTCTTCGTAAGGATTATGGATCTTCAACACTGTCACAGATTTCAGTTTTTGCACTTCAAGGTTTAATCAGGATTTAATTTCTCTTTCTTTATTTTGTTTGTTAATATTATTATGATGTCTACATTCAAATTAGAGTTTGCATTTATTATGTTCATGGGTAACTAAATCTGTAGGGACATTAACAAGTGGATGTGAGAATAGTTAATAACTATTTTAAGGGTTCTTAGTGGATCAGTTGGTTGGGAAAGAGGACTTAAACCTTAGGCTTGGCGACCCTAGGAAATCATTTAGGTATATATGAACCCAATATCAGTATAGTCTACTATCCCTTAGCCTGACCTGGTCTGACTTGTGACATCGAGAGATAAGTGGTGTTTGTCGACTCATTAGGTTAGTAGAAGGCCAAGAGGCCTTGCTAGGTTAATGACTAGCTGATTGAATAGAACCCGAAATAAGAGTTAACTATGAACATTGAAGCAAGTTAATCTATCGTTTTTATTCTTGATAGATCTTCAATCCTATGACTTTAGGCTATATAATTCTTTTACCTATTTTATTTTCTATTTATTCTTTCAATTATGAACTCTCGTAATATGGCTTTGATTCAATACTATTTAGATTTATTTATGTAGAAGTAATTATTTGTTTAAGCAAACTTCCCTTGGGTACGACCCTCGGAGTAATCTCAGTACTTTTTTGTACTAACAAACTATATTACAATTTGACCCGTACACTTACGGACATCGCCTAATTTCCTATCTTTTGTAGCAATATACACACTCTCGATGTTAGCACGTCGAGAGGCGGTCAAGTTGGCATCGTTGCTATAGAGGTTTCAACATTAGATTAATTTTTATTTTTGCACGGCATACATTAAATAGGAACTTTCGTTGACCATAAATATGATTTATGTTTCGTTATTTTAATTTGGTTTTATAAATTGATTTGTTTAGTATAGATAGTGATATAACTTTTATTCATTAAGTATTTTTATTTTAGAGTGTTAATTTTTCATTTTTCTCTTTCATTAATTTTATTTTTTTAATTACCTCATTGGCGATTTGATTTAATCATTGATGAATTTGATTATAGGTGGAATAATGATGAAAGGACTTATTGGGATGACGAATGGAACAATATAACAGGTTGGTTGAACGGAGCTTCGACGAACCAGTGGAGTCATGAAGAAGTATACAATGAGGGAGTATGCAAAGAATGAGAGATTACGGAGAGCCAAACGTTACTCATGATAGAGCTGTGTTAACTAGGAAACAAAGCCTCAACGAACCAATAGAGTAATGACCAAGGCCATGATGCACTTGAATATCCATATGAGCTCGCTAGTAAGGCACATGAAATATCGTCGTGCGAAGCAAATGAGCAGCCCATATTCAAACAATTAATTGCAATTAGAGAATGATTGGAATATTTAAAGGATCAATTTCCATTCCTGTTAGAGTTGTACCAACGAATATACGAAGTAAATACTCTATTGGGAGAGGCTGTACATGATGTTCCCAACTCCGATCGAGAAGATTGCTATACAATTGTCAACCATCTGAAATTAAATTGTTGAAGTAAAAAAGAGTTTGGAATCGGAGACAAGAAAGAATTGAAAATAGCTAAAGAAGTCTCCAATCTAATTGACATAGCAGCAGATGTAACCATAGATGTAGAAGTGGAAGATGACCTAACAATTGACATAAACCTTCAATTGATTTTGAGTGAAAGTGTAAAAGAGCTGATACACCTTCCGACCATAGTTGGGAAGGTGTCAATCGAAGAGGTCGAAGAGTTCGTTTCGTTCTCATTCAACGATAGCAACAAAGCTCGAGTAACCAAATCTTCACGTGACATAAAGGTGAGAAAGCTTGAGGCAATAATACCCTAGAAAATGATTTGGGGTTGGCTCAGATTTGGTACCAAATGGATTATATTGTGGATGTTACATCGGTAAAAAATAAGGCAACAACATTGGAATCGATTGAAGGGGTTGGTTTATATACATCGATAGAAGAACAAACATCGAATCAAAATGTTGAAACCAGCTGGAAGTTCTTCTATGTGGCGACACAGATCGCCCTATTTTTTAAAAGAACTTCTATAATTTTTATTATTTTCTATTTTTTTTAATTTTCAGTGTTTGTTTATTTCATTTTTAATTTTAGTATTAATCTTACTTGTGTTTAGTTTTTTTTCCTTGCCACAACAGGTGTAGATACCAGGGAGTGACAAAATTGAAAAATTGAAGAAGCAATAAACTAAGCTTGATGTTGTGACATCCAAGACAGAATGCCACATTGCAACATTTAAGGGTCAAGTTGTAACACCCCTAATCCGTATCCATCACTGGAACAGGGTTACGAAGCATTACCGGAATAAACAAATTAAAAAATATTTCAAATTATTTAACATTCATGTCAAATATTACTCATAAAGTCTCTTATATAAGCCATCGAGGCCCAAAACATACATTAGAAACAAGTTGGGACTAAATCGGGTACTCAGAGAATTTTTCGTGAAATATAAAAAATTTGACTAAGTACAGAGTACACACGCCCATGTGGTCAGACCGTGTGGCTCACATGGCCAAGAAAACACGCTCATATCTCAGGCTATTTGGGCATTCGAAATCAGGCACATGGTCGTGTCCCAACTTGTGTCTGTACCTGTGTAACTCTTTGACTTGGGTTACATGGCCAAGTCACACGCCCGAATATTAGGCTATGTGAATATGAAAATTTGCATTAAATAGGTGCAGGGGTCACACGGCCAAGCCACATGCCCGTGTGCCAGGCCTGTGAAAAATCATGAGTATTCTATTTTGAAATTTTAATATGCAAGAGACACACAGCTAAGACACACGCCTATGTGCTAGGCTGTGTGTCACACACGGCTAAGACACACACCCATGTGGATGGAAATAGGTCATTTTAAAGGCCACTTTTCTTACCCAATTAGTCTTCCACCTACATAATGTAACACCTTCACCTGTATTATAACGCCCCAAAAATCTTAAGTATTTATTTGTATATGTTTGTGTTACACAATTGTGTATCTGCTTTAGTGGTTAAGTGTCTTGAGGAGAGTCTGGAAAGTCTTGGGTTCAAGCCTTGGCTTATGCAAAAGCTTTATTTTTAATATGAACAAACCCTGCCTCTAGTTAGTAGGCTTTTAAATAAATGGGGGGTAAAATAGTCGATCTCTCTATTTTTCTTGCTTGACCGATTGCTTCTTCTTCTCTTGCTCTTAATCGGTTCTTGCTTTGGCTGAATACTCCCTCTTTTCCCCTCTCTTAATTCATTCAGATTTTAGCAAATTCCCCTCTCTTTATCTTATTTTGTTGTGGCCGAATACCTTCTCTCCTTATAACCGAACGTTACCTTTTCTCCATCCATCTCTTTCTCTCTTTCATTGCCAAATCTCTTCCCTCGATCGAAGGTAATCCCTAAGGCCTAGTAATCAGTATCTTGCAACGGGTTAAGTGTGCAAACCTCATTCGATCGACCAAGGCTAGGAGTGTTTGTGGACTGTTTATGCATTTTCGCAACAAGGTGTTTATAGACGCAACTTCGATTATAGAAATTGGCAAAAGCCAAAATGAGTGAATGTCATTGTCACACAGGCGTGCTTGGAGCCGTGTGGGTAGGCCATGTGATTAAATGTGGGCGTATTGTCGACATGGCCGGCCATGAGCGATTTCATGGGCTGAGGCCGTATGGGGCCGAACTAGGCCATATGGGCCTACGGGTATGTAGGCTCCACACGTGTAAATCACACAGATGTGTAGAGAATATTAGGCCAGGCTATGTAATCCACACAGCCAAGGCCATTTATGGGCTATGTGGGCCACACGGGAGTGTGGGCCCACATGGGCCCGTAATATGGGCCATGGGCCCATTATCACTATAGGACTGTTAAGGTTGCACGGGTCACTCGAGATAACTGTGGACCTACTGTTGGGTCAGAAAGTTTACCCAGACCCCTTAAATGATAAAATGACTATTATACCCGATGTGATGTATGATTGTGATAAGCATGCCATTTTAGACGTATTGAGTACATATATGATATTATGACATGACATAACATGACATGATGTATGATGTGTTGCATAGGGTGGGGTGTTATTATGATTGAAGGAAGTGTACTGTAATGGCAGCTCTGCTGCAAATATTGTTTAGTGCCACAACAAGTACTATTTAGAGTGTAGGGATGGGTAGGTTGATTATATCCCTACATAGAGTGCAGGGTTGGACGGAGATGGAGTGTAGAGGCTGGCTGGGTAGGATCTCTTGATTGCATATCTGTACTGCTACTGTCACTGAGATGGGCTCAGGCCCAAACTGATACTGATATTGTAATAGGGCTAAGGCCCTAACTAAGACTGAACCATTATTGAATTGGGCTTAGGCCCAGACTGTATATGCACTGTTTGCTTATTTGGTATGGGATTGCACACTGAGTTTTCATAACTCACCCATCTGTTTATCTATACCGGTAATCCCCAGTCTTAGGCAAATCGGTACTGCGAGGGACTCAAATGTGGCCACACAACCGAGCATACTTTCATTTTTGGTTTTTAAATTATAAGTAGTTTTATTTTGGGTATTTTTACTATAATGAGGATGTTATGGATTTTTACTTTAATTTGAGTTTTATTTGATTTGATTCATAACTGCTACCAGTAGTGTAAAACGCGGGTTTTCAAAAAGATAAATGCTTTTCAAAAATACCTCGAACACGCAACCTGTTTTAAGAGCTTCCGCAAGAAATAACATTTTAAAAATTTAATAACTTCTTAGTATGATTAACTTTTTGCCAAACGGCTTACATTTTGAAAATGAACGAGACATCATAAATCATCATTAAGATCACAAAGAGGTTAAATATAAAACGGGGTTTTTTCTATGATATCTCACTTTACGAAAAACACTTCAATGTGACATCACCAGATTCGGCCATAACATCCAGGCCGGGTTTGGGGTGTTACATTTAGTGGTATCAGAGCCAGATTACAAAACTCAACTGTGAATTTGAGTTTCTTTCAAAACTTGGAATTTTAAAAAGAACTATTTCAAATGATTTGAAGTAGTTTGAAATGTTTTACCGAATGTGTGGTACACCAAGTCTTCGGCGTCAGTTTTGTAAGTCTTCTGAAACTATTGTTTGTTTGAATTGAAATACTGAGACTACTGTAGGTAGTAGACTGTACTGAAATACTCTATTTAGAGTAAACTAAAAACTGTAGTAAGACTGCAATATGCGAAAATAAATTCTGAATTACTAATACTGTTTCCATAAAACATCCGTTAATAAACACTGAAACTGTAAAATGATGCATAAAACTGTTAATACAGATAAAACACAATTTGATAATGAGCACCAGAGGTACTCGTGGAAGGGGTACAAGAGGTCGCGGTGAATGCCGTGGAGGTGTTTGAGCTGGGTCCTCGTCATCTGGCCACATGCCTAATGTTGAAGCTAGGGAGGCACCGGCTTCACCTGTGACTGAGACTGGGTCTCATGATCGTGCGTCTGGGGATGACGCACTGTCCCAAGCTATGTTACAATTTTGGAGAGGGTCACTGAGCCCAATACTGGTGTTGTGGGCCGAGGGTCTTTAACATCCCGAAATAGGGCCTAGTAGGAACAGTGGTTTCAAGACCACAAATTTGACATTGAAATATTTATTTTATGATTATTGTGAGGTCTAGAATATGAGAATATGCATGTGTTAAAGTTTCATGAAGGAATTCTCTGAGTAAGGTGTCCAATTGGGAAATAATAACCAAATTGAATAAAGTGCAAAACTTGGGTTCTAGAAGCAATTTGTACGAAATGGCTTTAGAATATTAATTAGATGTCCTTAAATAGCAATTTACCCACTTTTTTAAGTTTTTAGACAAAAATGGGCATGTATGGGTAAAAATTTAAAGAAAAGGCTTAAGGGTATTTTGGTCATTTGGCATTTTAATGAAATAAAATGGGAAAAACAAGCCAAAAATCAGCTCATATTCTTCGTGTTGCTGCCTAAAATTTTGAGTTCTCCATAGCTAGGGTTTTCAACATTTTTAAGCTCAATAGTAAGTGCTCCCAAGCCTTGTCTTTAATGTTCTTCGTATTTTTGAAATCCCGGTAGCTTACTCTCTTTATTTCTACCCATATTTCATGCTAGGGTTCATGTTTAGAAATTTACCCATGCATGAGTTACTTGTATTTTGATGGGTTATAGAGGAATATGGAAGTTGGATGCGTGTTAAACATATTTTCCTAGGTGATTTTCATGAAAAACCCCTAAAAGTACCTTTTTGTAAAAGGTGTAAAATATGAGGTAGAAATGTGAAATAATGGAAAAATGTAGGCTTCCATAAGAGGAAAGAACATTTGGCTAGGCTTGGGTAATGTAGAAATTGCATGCATTTCATTATACGAGCCTAGGGACTAAATCATAAAAATGTGAAAGGTTAGGGGCAAAATGATCATTTGGACCGGGTTGAAATTTAGACTCGAAAAGTATAATGTGAAGTGTTAATGATTTATTTTTATTTTTATATACCTCGAGGAATAAATTCTGGAGGTCGATCGAGGAAAATGAAAGGTTTCAGAATAACCGAAACACGATATCGAAACGAGTACCAGGTAAGTTCGAATAACTTAAAGTAAACTCATAGTATGCTTAATTGCATGATTTATGAATGTATGATAATTGCATTTGGTAATGGCATGAAAATCCATGAAATGCTTCTGTAATAATGACATATTGATAAATGTCCCGGTTGAGGTTAAGAAGGAAGTTCGATGGATGAACCATGTTTACATGTGATTTGAGATCCTGCATGTGTTGCAGAAGGATTTAGCCCGGATAGGTAATCTGTTGATCTCAAATATAGAAAGGATCTAGCCCAGACGGGTGTTCCTTGAGTGATTGAGCCTCTTAAAGAACATGTGTACACTGAGGATTTAGCCCGGACAAGTAATCCGATTAGGGTCTGAATATAGCCTAGACTGGTAATTTAGATCCAAGCTCATTAAGGGTGTTTGTCGCTATAAGGGATTTAGCTTGGACTGGTAATCCCGACATCACCTTATGAGTTTATATTACGGGGGATTTAGCCTAGACTGGTAATCCTGCCATAAGATGTGAGGTTCGCGGGAGTGCATGCATGAGATGATCGCTCTGATGGCTTGACAGATAATGGATAATCTATTGAGATTTCCTAAAAACTCAATGGGATTAACATGAGACATATGTATAAAGGAAATGATGAATGATGAGCTCATCTAAGACCAAATTACATGATGTATTATTATGTGACTAACTTGATGATTGAGTGTATGTGATAGGGAAACCATTCCATGCTTATTGATTTTATTGCCTAATATGGTTGTATGCTAATTACTCGGTAAGTTTACTTTCCAGTTATTCGGGCTTACTATGCATATAAAAGCTTACCCCTCTCTTTTCCCTGTCTTACAGAGCTCGAGGACTCGTAAAGATTGGAAGACGGTTGGAGAGTCAACACACTATCAACTAGTCTAACCTTGGTATAAAGACACTTTCATTTTGTTCAATGGCATGTATAGGACTTTGGTTCATTTTGTGATATGTGTTATTTGAATTGCCCATATGAAGGCTTGTAAAAGTTTATATATCTTTTTGTATTTGGCCATGAGAATTGGCTTATTTTGAAGTAGACTATGACCTACAAATCTATGCATGTTTATGTTTACATGGGATGATTTAGCTATAATTGGCAATGAGTTATAAGAATGAGCCAATCTTAAATGTGTCAATGAGACATAGAAATCCTTAATACAAAAAGGAAATTAACCTAGCATGTATAAAACAGATGATATGAGGTTTGCATGCAATGAGGTTTATCAAGGTTATATGTAAGTGTAAAATCTGACCTTATTATGTGTTAAGATAACCTATAAGTGTGATTGGTTGATAGAGGCTGACCAAAGGCTTGGAAAATAGCCTTACAAGGTCCGCACGGATAGGCACATGGGCATGTGTCTAGGCCGTGTGTGACACACGGATTGCCTTATGGGCGTGTGGTATGGTCGTGTGTCCCCTGCACCTAAAATTTCAAGTCAGTATGCTTGGTAGTAAACACACGGGTGAAGGGCACGGGCGTGTCCTATATCACACAGGCGTGTCCTATATCACATGGGCGTGTGTCTTGGCCGTGTGCCCCTAAATGCATGCTGACGTCATAAACAGAATGCTCAAGTTTTTAGACACGGGTGACCACATGGGCGTGTCTAGGCCGTGTGAAGGACACGGGCCAAGGACACGGGCGTGTGTATCAACCATGTAAAAACCCCTGTAGGTTCGAAATGAAAATTAATTTTCATAAATCCAACACGAGTAAAGGACACGGGTGTGTCCCATAGCACACCGATGTATGCATTACCTTCACACGGGCGTGTGAGGCTTTACTTAGAAAATTTTTCATGAACTTTCATAGGTTCTCGGTTTAGTCCTGAATCGTTCTCAATGGGTGTTTAGGGCCTCGTAGGCCCATAATAGGGACATTATGATGCAATTTGATTTATTTTTTATTGGAATAAAATTTTATAACCCGTATTTCCTGAAAATGTTCAAGTACATGTCCGGTAACGCCTCATATCCGGTCCCTATATCGGGTATGGGTCAGGGGTGTTACAAGGTCGATTACAGAACGACTCCAGTCTAATAGAGCTGAGATTTCTAAGGGTATTGCTGGAGTTGCCCTTAATGTGGCTGAGTATTGGATCGAGGCCATAGAGAGGATCATGGACGATCTCGACTGCACCGTCGAGCAGAAACTAAAGGGTGTAGTGCCACTGCTGAGAGACGAGGCTTACCAGCGGTGGCTTACGGTTAAAGAGGGCACTCAACCTGATCGACTGACCTGGGAATTTTTTAAGACTGCTTTTCAGGGAAAGTATGTGGGTGCTAGTTATGTAGATGCCCAGAGGAGAGAGTTTCTGAATCTGACTCAGGGGGATAAATCAATGGCTGAATATGAGGCTGAATTTTTATGATTAAGCCGCTATGCGTGAGGGATGGTGGCAACCGAGTACGAATAGTGTTTCGAGGATGGCCTCAAGGATAGTCTACAGGTTCTGATAGCTCCACAGAGGGAGCGAGATTTTGCTGCATTAGTTGATAAAGTGAAGATCGCTGATGAGGTGAAGCGTGCTAAGCACCAGAACCTTGAGAAAGAGAGAGGTAGGAACAAGAGGGATTCGAAGCCCTTAAGTTCCTTTTTGAGGCCTAAGAAAAAGGCCAAAGTTGGGGTCCCTGTTACTGTTACTGGAATGTAGCCCTATGCTGATTGTAGGAGACGTCATCAGGGTGAGTGCTGGAAAAGGACTGGGGCTTGTTTGAGGTGTAGACCTATAGAGCATTGTATCAAAGAGTGTCCATAGAGGCCCGATCAGGTGCAAGCTACAAGTTTGGATACTGTACAACCGTCGAGGAGTGTTCAGCAACCACCGAGAGGCCGAGGTCAGGCCAGAGGTGGTAATGGTATGGGCCGTGGTCAGAGGGCACCGGGCAGAGGTGTTGGGCACACTGAGGCGAGGCAGCCGGCTCTAGTTTATGCTGCACGACGCCGAGAGGATGGTGATGTTCTTTATCTATAATGTACCTTACATTATACTGATAGATATAGGATCTACTCACTCCTATATATCCTGTACTGTGTTTGAGACTCTAGGTATTGGAACGGTGGAAATGTGCAAGTGTACACAATCGTAACAAGTAATAAAGTGACAAGTAAATGTCGAGTTATCGTACCCACAGGGACTGTAAAGAGCAATATTTATGAAATTAATTAAAACACTTTGGTGAGGTAAAAATAATTTTGGTTTGAAAAGAGTGATTTATAAACTAAGATTTTAAAACTAAGCAAACAATTTTAAAAAAATAAAAGAGTTCTAGTGCACGATTTCAATTAAGATTTAATCAAGATGATATAATTGTGTTGGATTAATTATACCTTTTTAACTTAGAAATATTAAATTCGTGCTTATGCTGTTATGAATAGATTCTCAGCAAACCAATAATTTGCTAACTTATGAACACATTTACTAAAAAAATTCCATTTATCTCTTGGACATATCCCTATGCCAATTCAACAGATTAATTCAACTTAATAAACATGTAAAATATTATTTGAAGTAACAAAGTAGCCATACCTTGAAACAATTTAATCACAACAATCTTGCAAGTTATGCAAGGCATATGTATCGCCAAATACAATCTTTGATTTAATTTTCGATTACCTTAGAAGAATTAAACATGCCTCGATTAAATCTCGAGTCCATTAATTGCAATTCCAATCCTCTTAAACAATTAGTTCTTTAGTTTTCTAAACAATTATAATGCCAGATAACCTAAGCATGATTTTACTTAATCAAGCATTTCACTGAGGCCTATAACAGCATAAACACTATTTTAACAATTCAAGTAGGCAAAATATAATCAACCCAACACGAATTAAATTCAAGCTAAATTGATTAAAATAAAAATTTCAACAACAATATTATTCATAGATATGTTCATCATAAAAACAACAGAAATTTAAAAAGAAAGGGAACAGAAAGCAAATCCAATGTTTCTCTGCGGCTTGACTGTTGCTCCGTTCTTTTGTCTCTGTTGTCTTCACCAAGCAAGGCTTCTATGAATCCTCGATTGCTGTCCAAGATGGCTGAAGAACACCTCTTTCTCAAGAGAGGAAATCGGCACAAGAGGAAGGGAAAATGGGATGGAAAAATGGAGAGGAAACTTTAAGAGAAGTGAAGAGAGGATGAGAGAATGTTGTGGAATGAGAGATGTTGAGGGATGCTTTGAAATGAGCAGCATAGGGTGGCTTTTATATCTGAAGAGGGCTGCTAAAAATATCAAATTCAGCAGCCAAGAGAGCCCTCCCATGGCCGGCCACACACATGGCAAGGTTGAAGCTTTCAACCTTGCTAAAAATAGGCTGGGGCAAATCTTCAAAGCCTAAAATAAAGGTGGGGTTTGAACGTAATTTGGAATTTTTTCAAGGGCCTTTTTGCAAGAATTTTTTACCAGCTAATTTTCTGATTTGGGTCAGCCAATGGACGGTCTGGTCAGCCCAATTAGTGGCTGGTTCGGCTCACTTCATTCGGTTCAACCAGTGTGGTTCACTAGGCCCTTTCTTCATAATTAATTAAAATTAATTCATTTAACCTAAATTAAATAGGAAATAAATTAAAATTAATTTAATTATGAATTAATACACATTTCTGGACCGTTTTGGGCTGGAAATTAATTGGCCTCGATACTTCAAATTACTCTCGGTTTTGTTCTTCTCGCAGTGTTCACTGGGCCCTTTTTCTCCAATTGTGTAATTCTGTCAAAAATAACCAAATTTAATAAAAATTAACTATAAAATTAATTAAAATTCATAATGTTCATATTTTTAACATAATTTAATTATTTTATAATATTTTTCGACAAGAATTTAACCGGAATAGCTTGGTTTTAAGTTAAAAAGGGTATGAAAAAGTATATAAATTTTTGTGTTTCCACACCCCCAAACTTAATTCATTGCTCGTACTGAGTAATGCTCAAATTTTGAGAAGAACCTCTCGAAAACACCTCTAAAAAATTCCTTCAGAACAGCATTTTTCCTGAAATTATGAACTTAAAATACTTATGCTCAAAGATAAGAAATCTGTTAAGTTATGCTACTTAAATATGCATATTGTTCAAATTAAATTCAACAACTTATTATAATAGCAAAATTTAGACTAAATGCTTTTGTTATAAAGACATGTTAACCCTTACCAATTTGATTTTTATTCCTTTATTAAAGACTAATTTTGCAATCATTAAAAGCTTAACTTATGTCTTCATATGTTGATCGTAGCAATTTCTCTCCACTAATGTAGGTAGCATGAGGACTTTGAATCAATAGGTCTTTATCAAGGTTGTAACGTGGCTAGGCTAGGGGTAAGTGAAAGATGGATAAATTTTGGTTTAAAAAAAACCCTAGACTCAGCATCGATTGAACCTTCGGAGTTTTTACCTTCGATACACCAACTTGACTTTCATATGCTCTTTTGTACATCTTTCAAATACATGTGCTCTTTTTTTTTTTTTTTTTTTTATTATTCACACGAGCACTTACTTTATGTACCGAAATTTTTGAGCAATTGATACTTCTTTTCAACTCCCCCAAACTTATTTTCAAAAAACATCTAGAATATTACTGAGTCTAGTGTTTGGGACAATTTTAAGATTATTAAGCGAAAAGTAATGGCTAATTATTATAAGGGTCGAAATAAAATCAGGCCATATAGTCTCAAATTTGGGTTTCAACGGATAAATTATACCATGGTGGGCTTGAAAGGCTCAAACGATCCAAACAATAGTTGCCTAAATCATTTCCAACGTTCTATGCTCCCTAGGATTTCGCCTCAAGAAACTTACTAAGTCAATTCTAAAACTTAAACTTTCATGCATACCTAGCTTTCCTAAAGAACTAAAAAAATTTATGGTACGAATTTGCATGCTTTATTAAAAACACATTCATGTCATTATTAAGCTAACATAATAACTTATTGAAATAATAGAACTTTATTCATACTCAAATTGAGCATACTTAATGTAATTCAAATTTAGAACAAAATATATCCTAATCATAATTAAAAGAAAAATTTTATTCTGAGTGGAAATAATTCAATTTCTCGGTCCCCCTAACTTAAAATGAACAATGTCCTCATTGTTTAAAGTGAATAGATATTATACACCAGGTAGGATTTTAGAAAAAAGGAGGTGAGTCAATTTGACTGCTTAAGTACCAAGCTCTTTCTAAATCCAATCCTAGACATGTATATATCTATTGCCACACTTTAAATTTTGTGACTCGCTCACATTTTATTAATGATTTTCCTCTCTTGTTTTATTATGCAGAAAACAAAAATAAATTCCTAATTAAACTTAATCCTAAAATGACCTAAGAACAGAAATAAAATAAAGTCAAGATCCTCCATTTATTTTTTAGCAGACCCTTCCGAATTTGACTCATCTTTTGCTCCATCACTATTGCCTTTGCATGAATCGTTTTGCTCTTTTTTTGAGAGTGGAGTCCATGGCTCGAATATGAAATCTGGAAATTCAGGCACAAAAATAAATGGATCATTGTATATGTTCTTAAAAGCACTTCTCATCGAGTCATCCCTTATTTTTGAGTATCTCCAGTAGGCTTGTTGTTGCCATTGCATATGTTGCATTAATTCCATCAGTTTTGATAGCTCATCTCGAAGGTCTGGGCTCGACGATTTAGCTCAAAACATTGAAGTTTCCGCATCAGGTTCAGCTTCTGGCTCCATTGATTCTACTTTATCAGGGACTTCAAATGATTGAATCGCGGGACTTCTTCTTCATCAGGGTCCTCCTTACTTCATCTTGTTGCTGTAGAACTGAGTCTCCGGCTACTCGATAAAGGTCCCAATCTGTGATTGTGTCCTGGCTATACCCTGTCTTCCTTACATTCGCAAGAATTTCAGCCTTCAAGCATAGAATTGTTATCGTAAAGGGGAAATGAGCAGGGCCAAAGCGTTTAACAGCACAATTACGTATCTCCCTCAAGATGATCTTCCCCACATCAATGGTCTTACCAGTTAGGATCGAGTACAATAAGACCATTTGCTCTAATGAGATAGTAGTCTCGTAGGCATAAGGCTGAATCGGATGAAGTAAAACCATACCTTTGCGAGTGGCGTCAGATATTCTCTTTGACAAGTGTAGATTCCTTGTTTTGACACAATCCATGTAGAACCTGGAACTGTCAGTTCCTCTAGAATTTCTTACAAATTTTCAGGCTTGATATTGCTTATCAATGTGGAATATTCATCGTTTTCGAAATCTGGTAATTCAAAGAACTCATTAATAGCATTTGAATTTATCGGTACCTTGATTCCGCGAATTGGAACTTCTATTATCTCGCTTGAAGTTAAATTTGCATAGAACTCACGAACTAGTTCCTCATCCACACTTGGTCTCTTTTCACAAAACAACTACCAATTTAGGGTTTCAACAACTTGACGAATACATGCCATAAACTCTCGGTAGTTGCTCTCCCTTAAAGTGAAGCCTTTTTCTGGATGCATCTGTTGATTTTTGAAGATACTTTCGTATCTTACTTTGACTTCTTCACAGTGGAATTTGTTTTGTGTTTCATCAATTTGAGCGGAAGCAGGAAATCTCTTGCAAGGCATGTTTAACCTGATCATAAGATGGAAAAAAATTAGTTTCTCAATAAATTTTAATAAAAATAATTCAATGATTTGAAAAATTAATTAATTAAAATTAAAATTAAGAAAAGCTAAGTCTTACCACCTTTTTTGTAAAAATATAAGAACTCTAAGAATTAATAATAATAAAGGCGAAAAAGATGGGAATTTAAAAGAAGGGTTGGAGGTTTGTGGCTTAGGATGAGTGGAAGAGGAATGCCGCATAAGCAGCTAGGGCGTGCGGGCGTGGTACGTGTGGGAGCAGCGGTGTGCAGTAGAGCTGGTAGCAACACGGGTGTTCGGCAACAGGTGGGACTCTGGCGCGCGCAGGATGGTGCGGAGGGCAGGTACTGCACGCGGGGTGAAGGCCTGGCACGAGATGAGGCTAGGGCTCCTCGAGGTAATGAGCGCGTTATGCGCGGGATGGGCGTGTGCTGGCCGACTGCTTGGAGCTGCTGTTACTTAGGGTTTCGACACTTGGGTATTTTGGTGCTTTGAGTTTTAAGTGTTAGGTGAGCGGGAAGATGGGTAGTATTTATAAGGGGAGAAATAGGAATTAGAGTAGAATTCTTAAAACAATTTAATTAATAAAAAATTCTAAATTCTAATCCTATATAAAGATAACAACAATTAATAATTAGATATATGCATATATTAAACTATTAATTGCTATTTAATTTATTAAAGCAAAGATAAAATCCTAATTTCATGCTAAATTGATAAAGATTAATATATAAATAGATATAATTATATATTAAAGATTATTATTTTAGTATAAAAACTTATCAAACAAAATCCAAAAATTGATAATAATTAATATATATTATAATGGGTATAATTATATATTAATAATTATCATTTTTGTTTTTTTTGTTTTTTGTAACTAAAAACATTTATTCTAGAAGCCTTTTAAAAATATTTACAAAAAGAGGCATCTAGTTTTGATTGTTTACGAAAAGAGCAATCAAATTTTAAAAATAATTCAATTTAAGTCCCTAGACTCAATGAAAATTAAAAATTGAGTTGCAAATTAAAAATTGGATCAAATTGACCCTTTTATTTGAAAAACAACAATTTATTTTGTTGATTAGGGAAAAATTTCTTGGAAAATTATGTTAAAATAAATTCCCAGGAAAGATTGGAGGGGTCACAAATGGTCCCGCTTAAGTTCCAACCTCCTAGACAGAATTTATTTAAACATACTAAACCCGAAAAATAAACCCTAAATTATTTATTAAACAAAACACGAAGATTATTAAATATCTGATAAAATGAACGAGACGTTATCCCGTTCGGTTTTATTCCCCCAATAGTGTTTCAAACGCTGAGCATTAACTTGAAAATTACCTCTCTTACCTTGGAGTTCAACAACTCCGCATGGATAGACTCTGTGAATTGTAAATGGACCAGACCAATGTGATTTTAGCTTACCTGGAAAGAACTTTAGTCTGGAATTAAATAATAAAACTCTCTGACCTGCTTCAAATTCTCGAACTCGAATGTGCTTGTCATGCCATTTCTTAAGTCTCTCCTTGACTAATTTGGCATTTTCGTAGGAGAATAGCCAGAATTCCTCTAGCTCATTGAGTTAGAGCATCCGTTTCTCTTTAGCAAGCTTAGGATCCAAGTTGAGTTGTCGAAGAGCCCAGTAAGCTTTGTGCTCTAACTCCAAAGGTAGATGACATGCTTTGCCGAAAACCAGCCTATAGGGTGACATCCCTAAAGGTGTCTTGTATGCTGTTCGGTAAGCCCATAAAGCGTCATCTAGTCTTTTGGGCCAGTCTCGTCAGTTCGGGCAAACTACCTTCTCCAATATGCCCTTGATTTCTTTATTTGCCAGTTCAGCTTGTCCATTCGTCTGCGGGTGGTAAGCCGTTACAACATTGTGTTTCACCCCGTGCTTGTCTAGTAACCATTTTAACCACTTGTTCACAAAGTGGGACGCTTCATCACTAACGATGGCCCTCAGGGTTCCAAACCTCGTGAATACGTGTTTCTGCAAAAAGTTCATCACAACCCTAGCATCGTTTGTCGGATATGCCTCTGCCTCGACTCACTTGGACACATAATCTACTGCTACCAGTATATACTTGTGACCAAAAGACGAAGGGAAAGGCCCAAGAAAATCAATACCCCAAACATCGAATAATTCGACCTCAATGATGTTTGTTCTAGGCATCTCATTTCTGTTGGTGACATTTCCAACTCTTTGACATCGGTCACAACTCTTTACGTATGCATATGCATCTTTGAATAGTGTTGGCCAAAAGAATCCAGCTTGCAATACTTTGGCTGCAGTACGAGTTCCTCCAAAATGACCCCCCACTTGGAAATGTGAGTGTGATGGTATAGAATCTGCGGTAATTCTTCTTCTGCCACGCATCTCTTAATCATCTAATCTGCACACTTTTTAAACAGATATGGTTCCTTCTAGAAATAGTACTTTACATCGTGAAGTAACTTTCTCCTTTGTTGATATGTCTTATCATACGACATTAAACCACAAGCTAAAAAGTTAGCAATATCAGCAAACCAAGGGGTATTATGGACATGACTTACCTTCAGTATATGTCCATCTGGAAATGTTTCTTGAATCGGTACAAGTGGAGAATTCCCTTCTTGCAGATCCAATCTGGACAAGTGATCATCTACTTGGTTTTCTACTCCCTTTCGATCTTGAATTTCCAAATCGGACTCTTGAAGTAGAAGTACCCATCAGATCAACCTCGGCTTAGCATCCTTCTTGGCAAGTAAAGATTTGATTACCGAGTGGTCTGTATAGACAGTTACCTTGGTATCTATAAGATAAGATTGAAACTTGTCGAAAGCAAATACAATAGCAAGTAACTCTTTTTCTGTTACGGTATAGTGTAACTGAGCTCCTGTCAGAGTTCGGCTTGCATAGTAGATGGGATGAAAAACTTTGTTCCTTATTTGGCCCATGACGACTCTATTATGAAGTCACTTGCGTCACACATCAATTCAAATGGCAAGTCCCAGTCAGGTGTGACAATTATGGGTGCTGTGACTAATCGATTCTTCAAGTCATTGAAAGCTTTTAAACATTCCTCATTAAATTTGAATATCGTATCCTTCTCCAATAATTTGCATAAAGGTTTAGCAACTTTGGAGAAGTCCTTGATAAATCTTCGATAGAAACCGGCGTGGCCCAAAAAGCTCCTAACACCCTTTACAGATGTTGGAGGTGAGAGTTTCTCAATAACATCTACTTTTGCTCTGTCTACCTCGATCCCATGTCTTGTTATCCGATGCCCCAGAACGATACCTTCCCGTACCATAAAATGGCACTTTTCCCAGTTAAGGACTAGGTTTGTCTCTTTGCATCGCTTTAGTACCTTAGCTAAATTGGCTAGGCAGTCATCGTACATATCTCCAAACACTGAAAAGTTGTCCATGAAAACTTCCAAAAATTTCTCCACTATGTCAGTGAAAATAGACATCATACATCTTTGAAATGTAGCAGGTGCATTACATAAACCAAATGGCATGTGTCGAATGCAAATGTACCCGTGCAGGCGGTGAATGTGGTCTTGTGTTGATCTTCTGGTGCTACCGTAATCTGGTTGTACCCTGAGTATCCATCGAGAAAACAGTAGTAATCTCGCCCCGCGAGTCTATCAGCATCTGGTCTAAGAATGGCAAAGGGAAGTGTTCCTTCCTAGTTGCCTTGTTCAGCTTCCAGTAATCGATGCAGATTTTCCATCTCGTAACTGTTCTAGTTGGTATCAACTCATTATTCTTATTTTCTATGACCGTGATACCTCTTTTCTTTGGTACGCACTGGACCGGACTTACCCATAAACTGTCTGAAATGGGGTAAATGATACCCGCATCTAACCACTTGATAATCTCTTTTTTCACTACGTCCTTCATGATGGGGTTCAGCCTTCGTTGTCCATCGATCATCCCTTTTTCACCATCTTCCAGGATGATCTTGTGCATGAATACAGATGGACTAATACCGTGAATATCAGCTATGGTCCATCCGATAGACTTCTTAAATTGTTTCAGAACTAAGATAAGTTTCTCTTCTTGCTCAGTAGTTAACTCTGCTGAAACAATCACAATCAGAGTAGAAGCGTCACCTAAATAAACATATTTTAAATGAGAAGGTAATACCTTGAGTTCTAGTTTAGGTGGCTCCTCGATTGACGCTTTTGGCTGTGTGTAATCTCTCTCCTCTAAATCCAAAGATTCAAAACGAAATTGTGGATTAAATTCCTTTTGATTAGCTTCTAGCAAAGCTAATTTTTCATCCTCCTCTTTATCACTTGGAGGGTCTAATGTCAAAATTCTTTCCAGAGGATCCTCAACAGAGTTGAGTTTCTTCTCTACTATTAAATCCTCTAAGTCAGATACTGCAGAACAATCATCTATTACGTCAGGAAATCGCATTGACTTGAAAACGTTAAATGTTACCTGATCGTCCTACACGTGCATAGTAAGTTCGCCCTTCTGCACATCAATAAGTGTCTTTCCGGTTGCTAAGAACGGTCTCCCCAGGATAATTGGTACTTTTTTGTCTGCTTCGAAATCTAAAATTACAAAATTAGCAGGAAATATAAACTTATCTACACGTACCAATACATCCTCGATTTTTCCTTCTGGATGTGCTAAGGATCGATCTGCTAGCTGAAGTGTAACCGTAGTATGTCTAGCTTCACCTATCCCCAACTTCTTAAATATCGACATAGGCATCAAGTTGATGCTTGCGCCGAAGTCACATAGTGCCTTACCACAATAAGCTGCTCCAATGTTGCATGGTATGGTAAAACACCCAGGATCCTTCAGCTTAGGGGGTAATTTGTCTTGAAGATATGCACTGCATTCCTTCGTCAAAGCTACCGT
This sequence comes from Gossypium anomalum, assembly GCA_025698475.1. Taxonomy (NCBI): domain Eukaryota; kingdom Viridiplantae; phylum Streptophyta; class Magnoliopsida; order Malvales; family Malvaceae; genus Gossypium; species Gossypium anomalum. The sequence continues at coordinate 39,300,888 of CM046959.1, read as the reverse complement.
CTCAAATTCTCCAAGTCGTCGCTTATTGGACAGGATATCTTTCATGAATTTTATATAATTTGGCATTTTTTCAAGTGCTTCAACCAACGGGATGTTGATATGAAGTTGCTTGAGTACGTCAAGGAACTTCTTGAATTGGACCTCCTGTTTTTGCTTTTAAAGTCTTTGAGGGTAAGGTGGTGGAGGTTTATATATTGAAGTTGGTACTGGTTGATTTGTCTTTGGTGGCAATTCTGCTGCTAACGGATTGGTTGGCTGATTAGAATTGGCTGGTTCTGAGGTTACCTTTTCAGGTATTGCAGGTTCTGGTTCTAGTGGAACTGGAACTTCAACACTCGGTTGAACTTCTTCCAAATCTTGAGCTTCAGCATGCTCCTTTTTAGCTTCAGCATGGTTCTGGCTGTAACACCCCATACCCATATTCTAGACCGAAATAAGGTACGGAGCATTACCGTTCACGAAAACATGAATTCACACATTAACCTGACCTTACTCAATTTACTTACTTTAGCTTAGACTAAAGTTGATAGCATTAACAGATATACATAGATACATGTAGATTTTAAAATTTAGAAAAGTGATACTTTAAAACAAATTAATTATGACATATAACAAAATGATTCGTCTCTCTCTCTATACATGCCATAATTCCAAAGTAGTGATTACAAAATACCAAAAAGTATTGATAGTGTAGATGAGTCTCCGACGATCTCCAAAATGCCGAGCTGGCTTAATAATTCTATAAAACAAGAAAAAGAAAAGATGGTAAGCATATAGCTTTGTAAGTAAGTACTAAATTGATATATATAATTTATCAAAGTAAAACAATCATACTAGTATATGGTTACATATATTGATGATAGGCTGTTTTCTAGAGTCCCGGTTAAAAGAAAAATCATATCTTGAGCTACATATCTCTAAATTCAATTCTGTAAATTTTCCTTGAAACTAGACTCATAATTCTATTTACTGATTTTTTTCTAGAATTTTTGGTCAGGCCAATTAGTACAGTTTATTAGTTAAAGTCTCCCCTGTTTTAGGGTATGACTACTCTGACACCTGTGCATTACGAACAAAATTTCTCCCTATAAAAGATTCCAAAGACCATGTTGTTTGTTTCCCTTAAAAATAGACTCAATAAGGAATCCATGCATGTATGGTATGACTCTTAATAATTTTTTTACAATTTATGGTGAATTTCTAAAGTCAGAACAGGGGATCTTAAATTCATTTAGAACCTGTTTCACAAGAATTCAATTATCACATAATATAGAAGTCTTTTGTTTTCCCTGTTTCTTTTATATGAAAGTAGACCAATTAAGCTTTAATTCCATAATTTATTTGAGATTTAATTCTACTTCCATGATTTTTGGTGAATTTTCAAAATTATGCAACTGCTGCTATCCAACATTGTTTTACTACAAAAATTCACTATTACATAATTCGCTCAATCCTTTCCATTTTACCGAGGTTCGCTCACATATCGAGCATATTGCTCACAAATTCAAATAAACATATACTTGCACTTATTCATCACATAATCACTTTCACATGTATCTTCATTTAATCGATTGCCGTTGAACTCATTGGAATAACAACGGATGCACAACTACTGAACATTTTCCCATTTCCACACTTGTAGCGAAGCTATATGATCGCATAGTAGCTTTGCACTTAGTACTACACATGCGACCAATAATCTGGTACACATAGTAGCTTTGCACTTAGTACTACACACGTGACCACGGTTTTTGGTGCACGCATAGTAGCTTTGCACTTAGTACTACACATGCGACCAATAATACGGTACGTAGTAGTGCTTTGCACTTAGTACTACACACGTGACCACACAATAGTTCATTTGTATCGTTTTTATTCCGAAGGTTCAACAGGAAATTTCTCACTTTTCCAACATTTTACTAAATTGTCCGAAATCAATTTAAATTCATAACTTACATCAAATAACCATTTGATAGGCAGCCATATTCCACATGTTATCAAAATACAATAACATAAAAGAAATCAACGATTTATTTACGTACAAACTTACCTCGGTGCAAAATATAGAAATTTTGCAGTTTAGTCCAAAGCTTTTTCTTTCCCCCGTTCGAGGTCGATTCCACGCCTTTCTTGATCTATAACAACACATTTAGTTCATTTAACACTCGAACTATTTGTTTCAATCCAAAAATCACATTATGCAAAAATTACATTTTTGCCCCCTAACTTTTACAAAATTACGATTTTTCCCCAAGGCTCGGAAATTTAATTTCAGCCCTTATTCTTATGTTTAATGACATGCTGATCATTTTCTCTTCTATGGTATCATCAAATTCTCATTCTAACACATAATTATGAACAATAGGTATTTTTATCGATTATCTTAGTTTTGCTCGTTTTTGCTAAAAATCGCTTAGAAAAATCGTTCTCCTAACTTCAAACATTCATATTCTACCATCAAACATCAAAATACATGTCTATCATTCATGGGTAAATTTTTAAAGATAAACCCTAACTCGAAATAATAGTAGAAATAGGTAAACCAGAGACTCTACGAGGATTTCAAAAATGTAAAGAACATTAAAAACGGGGCTTGAAATCACTTACTATGAAGCTTGAAAGTTGAAGAAACCCTAGCTATGGAGGAGAGTAAATTTTGGCAGCAACTAATGATGAAGATGACCAAATTTTGTGTTATTTTTCCCATTTTATTTCATTTAATATACAAATGACCAAAATGCCCTTACTACTAAACTTTCTAAAAATTCCCTCCATGTCCAACTTTTGTCCATAACTTAGGAATTGGTCAAATTGCTATTTAAGACCTCCTAATTAATATTCCAAAGCAATTTCATACTAAAAACTTCTAGAACACAAGTTTTGCAATTTATTCGGTTTAGTCCCTAATCTCAACTTAAGCGCTTAATGCATAGAATTTCATTACGGAATTTTCACGAAATCATGAAATCATATCATAAACCTCAAAATAAATATAAAATAATTATAAAATAATTATTTCTATCTCGAATTTGTGGTCACGAAACCACTATTCCGATTAGGCCCTAATTCGGGTTGTCACACTGGCTCTACAATTTTTCGCTCCTCAATGTTAGTGCTTTACAATGCTCTTTTCTTGGATTTCTCGAATTTTTCGTATCACTAGGTAGAGTACCCTATGGACGATTCCTAAGTTCAGTAGCAAGCTGGCCCACTTGGTTCTCCAAATTCCTTAGAGTGGCATCATTCTTCGCCATGTATGCCTTCAATAAATTCTCTAAGCTATTGGATGATTCAAACTTGGCTGGTTTCGAACTTCTTTGTGAAAAACTAGGCAGCTGGGTTGGTCTAGGTTGGGCATAGTTACTGCCTCCAGCCCCTTGGTTACTCCAGGAAAGATTGGGGTGATTTCGCCACGATGGGTTGTAAAAGTTGGATTGCAGCCCTTGCCTTCCTCGATTAAGTTACGATTACCTATGTAGTACATGGATTCTGGGTTTGACGGACATTCTTCAAACACATGTCCTTCCTCACAATAGACACAGGCTATATTCTCATATTAGTTAGGTGGTTGAGCTGCAAAACTATTAGACCCATTAGTGGTAAGATTCTTTAACATTGAAGATATCGAAGATACCTGAGATGGAAGTGAAGTGAAAGCATCCACTTCATGAATTCCAGCAACTCATCTTCCTGACGTTGCTCGATTGGTTGGCCACTAATAATTGTTACTGGTGATCCTCTCGATGATTTCATAAGCCTCATTGTAAGACTTAGATAAGATAGCACCGTTAGCAGAAGCATCTACTACCATCCTTGTGTGAGTGTTGAGACCATTGTAAAATGTCTCAAGTTGGATGCAATGTGGAATTCCGTGATAAGGACATTTTAGTAATAGCTCTTTGAATCTTTCCCATGCCTCATACAAGGACTCATCATCCATTTGTTGGAAAGCAGTAATCTCATTTCTCAGCTTAGCAATCTTACTAGGTGGGAAATACTTCACAAGAAATCTTTCTGCTAACTCTTGCCATGTAAAAATCGAGTTTGGTGGCAGTGAGTTTAACCAGGCTCGAGCTCTGTCCCTCAGCGAGTACAGGAATAGTTTTAATCGTAATGCATCTTTGGGTACTCCGGCTAGCTTGAAAGAGTCGCTCACCTCTATAAACAGTCTTAAATGAAGATGAGGATCTTCAGTAGGCATTCCACTAAAGCGCCCTTTATGAAGCATCGGAACATGGTAGCCCAGCTCGAATTGTTGTGCCTCGATCTCAGGTCTTCTAATACCTGGATTAAGGTCATTAAAAACTAGCACGGTATATTGTCGTAAAGCTCTATCCCTATCATTAGCAATAAGGATAGGATTTTGAGCAAGGTTTGCACTGTTTCCTTGATTGATATTCTCGAAATTCATCTCTTCGGTCCTTCTCTGGTTCGCTTATCTTCTTCGTTGGCGAAAGGTTCGCTCTATTTCAGGGTCCACTGGGAGTAAGTCGATAATTCGGTCAATTCTCATAAACACTTGAAATAATCAGAGGAGAATTAATTAAGTAAATAAAATTGAACAGGAAAATAAAAGAACCAAAATGTAAAAATAAATTCACAAATAATGTTTTTTTTTTAAAATACAGTCCCCGGCAACGGCGCCAAAAACTTGGAATGGTGGAAATGTGCAAGTGTACACAATCGTAACAAGTAATAAAGTCACAAGTAAATGTCGAGTTATCGTACCCACAGGGACTGTAAAGAGCAATATTTATGAAATTAATTAAAACACTTTGGTGAGGTAAAAATAATTTTGGTTTGAAAAGAGTGATTTATAAACTAAGATTTTAAAACTAAGCAAATAATTTAAAAAAAATAAAAGAGTTCTAGTGCACGATTTCAATTAAGATTTAATCAAGATGATATAATTGTGTTGGATTAATTATACCTTTTTAACTTAGAAATATTAAATTCGTGCTTATGTTGTTACGAATAGATTCACAGCAACCCAGTAATTTGCTAACTTATGAACACATTTACTAAAAAAAATTCCATTTATCTCTTGGACGTATCCCTATGCCAATTCAACCGATTAATTCAACTTAATAAACATGTAAAAGATTATGTGAAGTAACAAAGTAGCCATACCTTAAAACAATTTAATCACAACAATCTTGCAAGTTATGCTAGGCATATGTATCGCCAAATACAATGTTGATTTAATTTTCAGTTACCTTAGAAGAATTAAACATGCACTGATTAATACTGAGTCCATTAATTGCAATTTTAATCCGCTTAAACAATTAATTCTTTAGTTTTCTAAAAAATTATAATGCCAGATAACCTAAGCATGATTTTACGTAATCAAGCATTTCACTGAGGCCTATAACAGCATAAACACTATTTTAACAATTCAAGTAGGCAAAACATAATCAATCCAACACGAATTAAATTCAAGCTAAATTGATTAAAATAACCATTTCAACAACAATATGATTCATAGATATGTTCATCATAAAAACAACAGAAATTAAAATAGAAAGGGAACAGAAAGCAAATCCAGTGTTTCTCTGTGGCTTGATTGTTGCTCCGTTCTTTTGTCTCCGTTGTCTTCACTGAGCAAGGCTTCTATGAATCATCGATTGCTGCCCAAGATGGCTGAAGAACACCTCTTTCTCAAGAGAGGAAATCGGAAAAATGGAGAGGAAACTTTAAGAGAAGTAAGGAGAGGATGAGAGAATATTGTGGAATGAGAGATGTTGAGGGATGCTTTGAAATGAACAGCATAGGGTGGCTTTTATAGCTGAAGAGGGCTGCTAAAAATATCAAATTCAGCAGCCAAGAGAGCCCTCCCATGGCCGGCCACACACATGGCAAGTTTGAAGCTTTCAACCTTGCTAAAAATAGGTTGGGGCAAATCTTCAAAGCCTAAAATAAATGTGGGGTTTGAACGTAATTTGGAAGTTTTTCAAGGGCCTTTTTGCAAGTATATTTTACCATCTAATTTTCTGATTTGGGTCAGCCAATGGGCCAGTTACAGTCAGCCCAATTAGTGGCTGGTTCGGCTCACTTCATTCGGTTCAACCAGTGCGGTTCACTAGGCCCTTTCTTTATAATTAATTAAAATTAATTCATTTAACCTAAATTAAATAGGAAATAAATTAAAAATAATTTAATTATGAATTAATACACATTTCTGGACCATCTTGGGCTGGAAATTAATTGGCCTTGATACTTCAAATTACTCTCGGTTTTGTTCTTCTCGCAGTGTTCACCGGGCCCTTTTTCTCCAATTGTGTAATTCTATCAAAAATAACCAAATTTAATAAAAATTAACTATAAAATTAATTAAAATTCATAATGTTCATATTTTTAACATAATTTAATTATTTTATAATATTTTTCGACAAGAATTTAACTGAAATAGCTTGGTTTTAAGTTAAAAAGGGTATGAAAAGTATATAAATTTTTGTGTTTCCAGGTATCTTAGTGCAGAGCACTACGAGTGAGGTTACTGTGTTGAGTCCATTGGGGCAGTCAGTGAGGGTAAATAAACTGTTTAGAGATGTACCTTTGGAGGTTCAAAGAGTCATCTTTTTGGTGGACTTGATGGAACTTCCTTTTGGAGAATTTGACTTAATTCTGGGAATGGACTGGCTGGTTAAACATCGGGTGAGCTTGGACTGCGCTACCAAATGGATGATACTGAGAACTACGGAGGGTGACAAGGTAGTTGTAATTGAGGAGCGTCGGAACTATTTGTCAAATGTGATCTCTGCACTGAGGGCGGAGAAGTTGGTTCGTAAGGGTTGCAATGCATACCTGGCCTACATTAGTGTTTTAGATTCTAGGGTTTCTTCTGTTAAAGATATCAAAATAGTTAAAGACTATCCGACTATTCTTCCTGATGAGCTATATGGGTTACCTCCAAATCGTGAAGTTGAGTTTGGGATTGAGCTCTTACCTGGTACAGCTCTAGTGTCTACGCCCCTTATAGAATGGCACTGAAGGAGCTTGTAGAGCTTAAAGCTCAGATTCAAGAGTTGTTTAGATCGTGGGTTTGTCCACTCTAGTGTGTTTTCGTGGGGAGCACCAGTTTTGTTTGTGAAAAAGAAGGATGGATCCATGCATATGTGCATCAATTACCAAAAATTGAATAAATGAACCATTTTGAATAAATACCCCTTACCGAGGATAGATGATCTATTCGACCAATTTCGAGGAGCTTCAGTCTTCTCTAAGATTGATATCTGATCAGGGTACCATCAACTGAGGGTCAAAGAGATTGATGTACACAAGACAGCGTTTAGGACTCGTTATGGTCATTATGAGTTCTTAGTGATGTCGTTTGGACTAACAATTGCACCAGCTGCTTTTATGGATCTGATGAATAAAGTGTTCCAGCCCTATCTGGATCGGTTCATAGTGGTTTTTGTTGATGACTTTCTGGTGTATTCGAGAACTGAAGATGAACATGATGCACATCTCCGAGTTGTTCTACAGATTCTGAAGGAGAAATAACTGTACGCCAAGTTTAGTAAGTGTGAGTTCTGGTTACGAGAGGTAACATTTCTGGGCCATGTGGTATTTGCTGAAGGGTTAGGGCTGATCCTCGAAAGATTGAGACTGTTTTGGATTGGAAGCCACCTAAGACTGTAATTGGGATTCGCAGTTTTCTGGGACTGGTAGGGTATTATCGGCGATTGTAGAGGGATTTTCACTGATTGCAGCACCTTTAACTAGGCTGTTACGTAAGGATGTGCCATTTAATTGGACTGATGCGCAGTAAGAGAGCTTCAAGAAGCTCAAGAAAGTACTGATTGAGGCCCCTATCTTGGTACAGCCAGAGTCTGGGAAGGAGTTCACTATCTACAGCGATGCATCACATGTTGGGCTGGGGTGTGTGTTCATGCAAGAGGGTAAGGTAGTTACATATGTGTCCCGTCAGCTTAAGACTCATGAGGCAAATTACCCGACGCATGATTTAGAGTTGGCTGTGGTTGTATTTGCACTGAAGATTTGGAGGCATTACCTATACGGTGAGAAGTTTATCATTTACACTGATCACAAGAGCCTCAAGTATCTCCTCACTCAGAAAGAGCTAAATTTTAGGCAGCATAGATGGATTGAGCTGTTAAAAGATTATGACTGTTCAGTCGAACACCATCCTGGGAAGGCCAATATGGTGGCAGACGTACTGGGTCGTAGAGCTATGACTAATCTAAGGGCGATGTTAGCTTGCCTTAGTTTATTTGATGATGGTAGTTTATTGGCCGAGCTTTAAGTTAGACCAACATGGATTAAGCGAACTAAGGGTAAGCAGTTAGAGGATAAGTCACTGAGTCTTTGTTTTCGACAGGTTGAGAGTGGGGACATTGTGGATTTTGGACTGAATAGCAAATAGGTACTCTGTTTCTGTAAGAGAATCTGTGTACCAAAGGATATAGATTTGAGGCAGTCTATACTGCGAGAAGCGCATAGTAGCCCTTATGCTATGCATCCTAATGGAAATAAGATGTACTGATACCTTCGTAAGTTGTATTGGTGACCGAGTCTAAAGCATGAAGTTATCGTAAATGTCTGACATGCCAGCAGGTTAAGGCTGAACATCAGTTGCCTTCAAGGTTGCTTCAACCAGTTAAAATTCCAATTTAGAAGTGGGAGAGAGTGACTATGGACTTTGTTAGTAGACTACCTCTAATGCCTACTAAGAAGGATTCAGTATGGGTCATCGTGGATCAATTGACCAAGTCTACCCATTTTATACCAGTTCGTACTTGTTACTCTCTGCAGAAGCTGGCTAAGCTATATATATCGGAGATAGTGAGACTACATGGGGTACCAATTTCCATAATATCTGATAGGGATCCTCTCTTTACGTCTCGGTTCTGGAAGAAGTTGCATGAAGCTCTGGGTACAAGGTTGGACTTCAGTACTGCGTCCCATCCCTAGATAGATGGTCAGTCAGAGAGGGTGATTCAAATACTGGAGGACATGTTAAGGAGTTGTGTGATTGATTTCCGAGACAGTTGGGAGGAGTACTTTCCGCTAGCAGAATTTACATATAACAATAGTTATCAGTCTAGCATACAGATGGCACCTTACGAGGCATTATATGGTCATAGGTGTCGCACACCCTCATGTTGGACTGAGTTGGGTGAGCGATGTGTTCTAGGCCCTGAGCTAGTTTCTGATACCGAGGATAAAGTTAGACTAATCCGGGATCGACTGAAGGCGGCATCAGATAGACAGAAGTCGTATGCAGATCTGAAGCGTAAAGAGATTGAGTATTCTGTGGGGGACTTTGTTTTTCTCAAGGTTTTTCCATGAAAGAAGGTACTGAGGTTTGAATGTAAGGGCAAGTTGAGCCCTAGGTTTATTGGGCCTTACCGTATGCCGAAACGTGTGAGGCCGGTTGCCTATAAGCTAGATTTACCTTTAGAGTTAGACTGAATTCACGATGTGTTCCACGTCTCTATGTTGAGGCGCTATCGCTCTGATCCCACGCATGTTATTTCGGTTGAGGAGATTGAGGTTAGACCAGTTCTAACTTTCGAGGAGGAGCTGGTTCAAATATTAGATCGTGATATAAAGGTTTTAAGGAGGAAGTCTATTCCACTGGTTAAGGTTCTTTGGCGTAATCACAGCTCGGAGGAGGCCACATGGGAACCTGAGGAGATGCGACAACAATACCCTCATCTATTCTAATCAGGTAAATTTCGAGGCCGAAATTTTTTTTAAGGGGTAGAGTTGTAACGCCCCAAAAATCTTAAGTATTTATTTGTGTATGTTTATGTTACACAACTGTGTATCTACTTTAGTGGTTAAGTGTTCTGGGGAGAGTCTAAGAAGTCTTGGGTTCAAGCCTTGGCTTGTGTAAAAGATTTGTTTTTAATATGAATAAACCCTGTCTCTAGTTAATAGACTTTTAAATAAATGAGCGGTAAAACATGTCAGAAAAGGGCCTGCTGGTTTAGGGGATAGGTGGCGTGTTGTTGTTCCATGAGGTCTGAGTTTTGAGTCCTGCTTTGAGTAGTGGAGCGTTTTATTTTGCTGCTAAGGCTGTGTGGGAGTTTTAGTCAACCTGAACTACTGAAGAATTGTGGTAGTATTTAAATTAAGTGGTTGAGGGAAGAGTGGACGGTATGGAGGGATTTGGGGGAGGAAAACATGAGATTTTGAATGAGTGGGAGAGTAGCGCCAGATTTGAACTCTTGCTCAGAGAATTTCGTTAGTGGCTGGAGATTTTTGAGGAGCCGAGTGAGGGATGTGTTTTGAGGTCATACCGAATTGGGAGTCTCATTGTGGTCAAGACTCGGTCATAGCTCACCTTTTTACTTTGGGTGCCAAAATTTTGCTTCTGTTTTCTTTTCTCTCTACTTCTTGTTTTATCATTTTTCTCTCTTTTGAGACCGAATATTGCTTTTGTATATCTTCTCGTTTTTGTTGTTTATTTTGAATTTGAACTTCTCTCGAGTTTACCAGTTGATCGATTGGCTCACCTCTAACAGTCAATCTCTCTGTTGTGCCCAAATACTTTCTCTCCTTGCAGCCAAACCTTGCCTTTTCTCCATCCATCTCTTCCTCTCTTTCATTGCCGAATCTCTTCACTCGATCGAAGGTAATCCCTAAGGCCTAGTAATCAGTCTCTTGCAATGGGTTAAGTGTACAAACTTCATTTGATCGACCAAGGTTAGGAGTGCTTGTGGACTGTTTACGCATTTTCGCAACAAGGTGTGTACAGACATAACTCCAGTTATAAAAATTGGAAAAAGCCGGAAGAGTGAATGTCGTCGCCACACTGGCGTGCTTGCGGTCGAGTGGGTAGGCCATGTGATTAAACATGGGCGTATTATCGACATGGCCGACCATGAGTGATTTCATGGACTGAGGCCGTATGGGGCCGAACTAGGCCATGTGGGCCTACAAGTATGTGGGCCCCATACGGTTAAACCATATAAACGTGTGGAGAATATTGGGCCAGGTTGTGTAATCCACACAGCTAAGGCCGTTTCTAGGCTATGTGGGCCACACGGGAGTGTGGGCCCACATGGGCTCGTAATATGGGTCGTGGGCCTATTTTCACTGTAGGACTGTTAAGGTTGCACGGAGCGCCCGAGACAACTGTGGACCTACTGTTGTGTCAGAAAGTTTACCTAGACCCTTAAATGATAAAATGACTATTATGCCCCTATGTGATGTATGATTGTGATAAGCATGCCATTTTAGACGATTGAGTACATATATGTTATTATGACATGACATGACATAATGTATGATATGTTGCATGGGGTGGGTATTATTATGATTGGAGGAAGTGTACTATACTGGCAGCTCTGCTGCAAATACTGTTTAGTGCCACAACCTAAACTATTTAGAGTGTAGGGATGGGTGGGTTGATTATATCCCCACATAGAGTGCAGGGTTGGACGCCAGTGTGGAAGGGCGACACGCCCGTGTATCCTCTTAACATGGCCATATTGAAAGCCCGTGTAGCTCACATGGCTTGAACCTATCGGGCTATGCCCGTGTCCCTATCCCGTGTGGATTTAATTCTCAATTCGAACCTATAGGGGTTTTCACAAGGCCTGGCACACACCCGTGTCCATGGCCCGTGTCCCTCACACGGTCATGACACGCCCGTGTCTCAGCTCGTGTACTAAAACCTTGACATTTTGTTTCTGACGTTATCAACCATTTAGGGGCACACGGCCAAGGCACACGCTCGTGTGCTAGGCCGTGTGGCAAATTTAATTTTGCATGTAAGGTGATGACTTCACACAGCGTGGGCACATGCCCATGTACTATGGCCGTGTCCTCCACACAGTTGAGACACACGGCCGTGTCTCTGCCCATGTGGTTACTACTAGGCATTTTGTTTTGCAAAATTTAGGTTCAGGGGACACACGGCCTGACTACACGCCCATGGGCTAGGCTAACATCCACACATCGATTCTAAGTTATTTTCTATCACATGCAACATCTCCTACTTATCAATACAAACCATGCAATAACCACATCCATGAAAATCTTCATTAAATGCATTTAGCAATGATAAATATTAGCTATCATCCATGACCTTATACAAAATGAATTAACCTTCATGGCAAGCCAACATGTTTGGCTAAAACAATATGACACTTAGCAAAAATACCAAGTCCCTATACTTGCCATACTCAAAATGATAAATCTAACTATACCAAATATTCTGATTGATAGTGTGATCGAGCTTTCAATGTCCTTTGATCCCTGAGTTAGCCTGGCGATGCTATAAGAAAATGGAAAGGAAAGGGAGCAAGCATAAAGCTTAGTAAGTTGCATGTAAATAAGTAACAACATCAACCATACATCTTTAAACGCATGGCATATTATAAACCGGCACAAAATTTTTGATTTAACAATGGTAGATTTACTACATTTTTACACATCACAAGTATAAGCCAAAGATTTTAAGATCGTCCCGAAATCATTCTCATAGATAGAACTTACTCAATTTCATCCTTACCATTAAGGCATCATAACTAAGCTCATATCTCATGAGTTTCGAGTAAGAACCTATACTACTCAAAACATGATTATATCCTTTCATAAAATTATCATAAGCTTAAAATAACTCGTGAAACCATTTGGAATACTAAAGGATATCCTATAAGCCTCACACAAGACGGTAAATTGTCGATGCCATGTCCCAGACATGGTCTCATACTGGCTCACATGTCGAGGCCATTGCCATGTCCCAGACTTGGTCTTACACTAGCTCTCGTCTCAATGCCGATGCCATGTCCCAGACATGGTCTTACACTGGCTCTCATAATGTGGCTGATGCCATGTCCCAGACATGGTCTTACGCTAGCATACATGTCAACATCGATGCCATGTCCCAGACATGGTCTTACACTGGCTCCCATAATGTGGTCGATGCCATGTCCCAGACATGGCCTTACACTAGTACACATATCAACGTTGATGCCATGTCCCAGACATGGTCTTACACTGGCTCTCATAATGTGGTCAATGCCATGTCCCAGACATGGTCTTACACTAGCACACATATCATCCAAATGTCATGGCATGGATATCTAATCTATTCCTAAGGTTTAACCGAGAGTTTTTACTACATCAATTCTCATCATGCATATTCACAACAATAATCAAACACTTTATGCCATATTAATTGTTCAATACAGAATAACAATAAAGATGTATTATTTACGTACAACTTACCTCAGTATACAAAAAGTAGGTGACTAGATTGAATTAGTCTACTAGCTTGGTCTTCCCCCGGTCTGGGTCCAGACTCCGTTTTTCTTAATCTATAATGACAAATTTACTTATTTAATCACTACATTAATCAAGACAATCTATAATTCATACATGGGAAAAATTACTATTTTGCCCCTAAACTTTCACATAATTATGATTTTGCCCCTATGCTCATAAAATAATTTTAATCAAATTTTCTCCTTTAACAAGCCTAGCCAAACCTTTATTACTCTTATAGCAACTCACAATTTTCAATTATTTCACACATTTACAACCTATTTTTATAAACTTCACAAAATGGTCATTTTAGGTGTTTTCATGAAAACCCCTTTCACAAAAGTTGTTTATTTAACAACCATGATTCATTTTCTTCTATAAAATTAAGCAAAATACATGAATACTCTCATGGAAAAACCCTATACTTTCAACCATTTTGCAAAATAGTCCCCTCATTAGCTAGATTAAGCTATAAGGGTTCCAAAAAAACAAAAATTAACAAAAATGACCATCAAAATCACTTACTTGCAAGGGATAGAAGTTGATGAAATTTTTGAGCTCTCAAAACCCCCTCTTTGCTGAAATTTTTGGTGGAGAAGAAAGGAAAATGAAAAAGATGATAGCTAGCCTTTTAGGTTAATATTTTATTATCAATTAAGTCACCTAACATTTGACCAATCCATGAATTAAGGCTCCATGTCCATCCACCAAAAAATTTGTGGTCTATTTACTCACTAAAGACCTCTAATTTAATGCTTTATAGCCATTTAACACTTTCAGCTAGTAAAACAAATCTTTCACACTTTATGCGATTTAGTCCTTTTTTGAAATTAAGTAAGCAATCGCTAAAATTATTTCACCAAAATTTTCATCCACTCATATAATCATGCTATAACACATAAAATAATATTAAAAATAATTTCTCTGGCCTTGGATTAGTGGTTCCAAAACCACTATTTTGACTAGACCCAAAATCGGGCTGTTAGTCATAAACACTTTAACACATACACAAACCAATCCAAGACATTTAAACCAAGCCAAAAATCAAGTCTTATACATGACATATTACTTCATAAATCCATATATCCAAATTTACATATTTGACCAAAAATGCATTTAGACTTACTTATGAAATTTACTATCAATTGTCCATGCTTAACACTCATATCAAACATGACATTATCTCATATATATATACACATAAAAACACATTCATCACAAGCCATTCCAATGGCTAATTACAACCAAAACATTTATATGCCAACATTGGCTATTTAAACCTATACATGCCATTATAACAAAAAATTAAATATCTTTATATACCTAAATGAGCCGATGGATAGTGTGATGTGTCTCTGACCAGCTTCCAACCTTAACTAGCTTCCGAGCTACTATAAAATAGTGGAAATAAAATAGAGTAAGCATTTAATGCTTAGTTAGTTCGTATAATAGGAAAATAACTTACCATTCATTTAGATTTAAGGTAAGCATACAAAATGCATCCAAGCAATTTGGCTAATAGCCTAAACATAGAACTTCATCAACATGTTAGTCATGTATTTCATGTGAATATCAGGAATCAGGGATGAGTGGAAACACAAAAATTTATATACTTTTTCATACCTAATTTTACTTAAATTCATGCAAATTCGGTTAAATTCTTGTCGAAAAATAATTAAATATTATAAAATAATTAAATTGTGTTAAAAATATAAACATGGTGAATTTAGTTAATTTTATACTTAATTTTGATTAATTTTGACTATTTTCGACAAATTCGCGCAAAGGGCGAAAATTGGCTCGGCTGACACTTTTGAAAGCACAAAACCGATAAGTAATTTGAAGTTTCGAGGCACATTAATTCCCAGCCTAAGACGGTCCAAAAATGTGTATTAATTCATAATTTAATTAATTTTAATTTATTCCCCATTTAATTTGGGTTAAATAAATTATTTTTAATTAATTATGGAGAAAGGGTCGATTGAACCACCTTTGGTCGAGCCATATTGAGTGAATGAACCGACCACTAAATGGGCAGCCCAGGCTAATCCATATCTTGACCCAAATAAGCATTTTAGATGATTAAATATGCTTTCAAAAGGCCTTGAAGAACTTTCAAAATGCATTCAAACCCTCCTTTAATTGTGGCTTTATGAAATTAAAGGCCTTGAAGAACTTTCAAAATGCATTCAAACCCCTCCTTTAATTGTGGCTTTATGAAATTGCCCCAAGCCTAAAATAGCAAAGTTGAAACTCTCAACTTTGCCATGTGTGTGGCCAGCCAAGGGAGGTCTCTTTGGCTGATTATTTTTGCTATTTTTACCTGTCATATTCAGCTATAAAAGCCAAGGGAGGTCTCTTTGGCGTATCACTAGTGGAATACACTAGTATCAGTGGTACCGAGAGAAAGGATTACATGGGAATTCTTTCAAGAGGAGTTTCAAAAGAAATATATTAGTCAGCGGTTCATCGATAAAAAACGTAAGGAATTTCTTGAGCTGAAACAGGGCCGAATGTCACTGACAGAGTATGAGCGAGAATTTGTCAGACTTAGTAACTATGCTCGAGAGTGTGTTTCCACCAACGCTATCATGTGCAAAAGGTTTGAGGATGTATTAAATGAGGATATTCATGTGTTAGTTGGGATCTTAGAGTTGAAAGCATTTGTCGTATTAGTCGAGCTAGCTTGTAAGGCCGAAGAGTTGAATAAAGAAAAGAGGAAAGCTGATTGTGAAGCTAGAGATTTAAGGAAAAGACCGATGAACAAGTCAATTCCATCTCAGTCAAAGAAATCTAAAGAAATGTATTCCCATTCGAATGTATCAGCTGGGTATTCTTATAGAGACCGCGGGAAACAATACTCAATTTTTAAATCTCAAGCTACTTCAATGGCAAGTGTGGGTAATGTAAGGTCTAACAGACTCGAATGTCAACATTGTGGAAGAAGACATTCCAGCGAGTGTAGGATGAATGACTTGGCTTGTTTCAAGTGTGGTTCTCAAGAGCATTTTATCCGAGATTGCCCCGAAATGGCTGAGAAAGAAAATTTTCAGAATGCAAGGCCGAGTAATACTAATAATAGAGGTAGGCCATTGAGGAATAATGGAAATTGAACTAATAATAAAGGTGTGACGAAGGATTTAGCTGTGAGATCCGAAGCTCGAGCGCCTGCTAGAGCCTATGCCATCCGTACTCGCGAAGAAGCGACATCTCTTGACGTTATCACTGGTACTTTTTCTCTCTATAATACTAATGTAGTTGCATTGATTAATCCTAGATTGACCCATTCTTATGTTTGTGTGAAGCTGGTAAATAGTAAGAGTTTGCCTGTTGTGTTTACTGAGTTTGTGATTTGAGTGTCAAACCTCTTAGGCAAACATGTATTAGTTGATAGAGTTTGCAAGAATTGTCCCTTGATGATTCGAGGTCACTATTTTCCAGTTGATTTACTGTTGTTGCCATTTGATGAATTCGATGTTATTTTGGGTATGGATTGGTTGACACCGTGTGATGCCGTAGTGAACTGTAAGAGAAAGATTATTGAACTGAAATGTGAAAATGGTGAAACTCTTCGGATTGATTCAGATGAGTCGAGTGAGTTACCTGTTGTGATTTCTTCGATGTTTGCCCAAAAATATGTAAGGAAAGGTTGTAAAGCTTATCTTGCTTATGTGTTGAATACAAAGATGTCTAAATTGAAAATTGAGTTAGTGTCGATAGTTTGTGAATATTTGGATGTGTTTCTAGAAGAGTTGTCTGGGTTACCTCTGATTAGAGAAGTTAAGTTTGGTATTGATTTAGTACTAGGGACCTCATCGATATCTATTGCTTTGTACAGAATGGCTCTAGCTGAATTGAAAGAATTGAAAGCTCAATTGCAAGAGTTGACAGATAAGGGTTTTGCGAGACTGAGTTTTTCTCCCTGGGGTGCTCCTGTGTTATTTGTAAAGAAGAAAGACGGATCCATGAGGCTTTGTATCGACTATTGACAACTCAAGAAGGTGACTATAAAGAACAAGTATCCTTTACCAAATCAGTTGAGAGGAGCAACGATATTCACGAAAATTGATTTGAGATCTGGCTACTATCAGTTGAGAGTTAAAGAGGCAGATGTGCCGAAAATCGCTTTCAGGACAAGGTATGGGCACTATGAATTTCTTGTTATGCCTTTTGGACTAACTAATGCACCTGCTATTTTTATGGACTTGATGAATAAAATCTTTCGACCATATTTAGATAAGTTTGTGGTTGTGTTCATCGATGATATCCTGATTTATTCTCGAGACGAGTCTGAGCATGTCGAGCACTTGAGAACTGTATTGTAGACTTTAAGAGATAAGCAGTTGTTTGCTAAATTCAGTAAAAGTGAATTTTGGCTCTAAGAAGTCAGATTTTTGGGACATATTGTTTCAGGTGATGGTATTCGGGTTGATTCGAGTAAGATTTCGATAATTGTTGATTGGAAATCACCGAGAAATGTATCTAAAATTAGAAGCTTTTTGGGCTTAGCTGGATATTACCGACATTTTGTCAAAGGATTTTCAATGATTGCTACTCCTATGGCCAAGCTGTTGCAAAAAGATGTTAAGTTTGAATGGTCGGAAAAATGTCAACAAAGTTTCGAGAAGTTGAAAGCATTATTGACTAAGGCACCAATTTTAGTGCAACCTAAATCGGGAAAAGAGTTTGTAATTTATAGTAAGACGTCACTGAATGGATTAGGATGTGTGTTGATGGAAGAGGGCAAAGTGATAGCTTATGCCTCGAGACAGTTGAAACCTCACGAGAAGAATTATCTGATGTATCATTTGGAATTAACCGCCATTGTATTTGCTTTAAAATTTTGGAGACATCATTTGTACGGTGAGAAATGCCATATCTTTATTGATCATAAGAGTTTAAAATACTTGATGACTCAGAAAGATTTAAACTTGCGGCAACGGAGATGGCTTGAGTTACTGAAAGATTATGAACTAGTAATTGATTACCACTAGGGTAAGGCAAATGTAGTCGCAGATGCATTGAGTAGAAAGTCTTTGTTTGCTTTGAGAGTGATGAATACACAGTTGACTTTTTCTGATAATGGTCCGATCCTAGTTGAGTTGAGAGCTAGACCGTTATTTCTTCAACAAATTTGTGAAGCTCAGAAATGTGACAGTGAATTGCAAGCCAACAGAGTTCTTTGTGAATCGGGTAGTGATTTAGATTTTCATATCAGATCCGATGATTGTTTGATGTTCCCAGGTAGAATTTGTGTACCGAAAAATGATGAACTTATTCAAAAAATTCTTCATGAAGCACATAATAGTTGTTTAACTGTGCATCCAGGTAGTATGAAAATGTATAATGATTTGAAGAAATTGTATTGGTGGTTAGGTATGAAACGAGATATTTCAGAGTTTGTTTCGAGATGTTTAATTTTTCAACAAGTGAAAGCTGAACACCAAGTGCCTTTAGGTTTACTTCAGCTAGTGATGGTACCCGGGTGGAAATGGGATAGGATTATGATGGATTTTGTAATAGGTTTGCCTTTGACTTCGAGAAAGAAAGATACTGTATGGGTTGTGGTTGACAGATAGACGAAATCAACTCATTTTATGCCGGTACGTACTGACTATTCACTTGATAAGTTAGCTGAACTGTACATTACTGAGATTATGAGATTGCACAGGGTGCCTATTTCTATCATTTCGAATAGAGATCTGAGGTTTACTTCGCGGTTTTGGAAGAAGTTGCAAGAAGCTTTGTGTAACAGCCCAATTTTGGGCCTAGTCAGAACAGTGGTTTCAAGACCACAAATCTGACGTAAAAAAAATTATTTTTATTATATTTTTATGGTTTACAATTTCCCACAATGATTTTGTGAAAATTTCATTTGAAAATTTTGACGTTCGGGCACTCAATTTAGTGAAAAAGACTAAATTGAAAAAAGTGCAAAACTTGAGTTCTATATGCTAGAGGTGTCCAATTGTTATGAAATTTTAAATTGGAGGTCCTTAAATGGTAATTAGACCATTGGTTAATTTGTTGGACAAAAATGGACATGAAATAGGTGAAATAGAATATTTTTAAGTTAGGGGCATTTTTGTTATTTAGTAATTAAATGATTAAATAAACAAAATAAAAGCCAAATTTTTGTCATCTTCAACCCCTTGGCCAAAATTTTGATGACCACCATTGCTAGGGTTTTGTTCAAGCTTTCCAAGCTCCATAGTAACTCCGTTCTTGCCTCGTTTTTAATGACATTCACATTTTTGAAATCCTCGTAACAAGATCTATCTATTTCTACCATTTATTTGAGCTAGGGTTGATGTTTAAAAATTTAACCATGTGTGACATGAATGTGTTTTGATGTTTCATGGTAGATTATGAAAGTTTTATGTGTAAGAAACGACTTTTACTAAGTGATTTTCTGTGAAAACGTCCAAAAGGACTAAATTATAAAAGTTATAAAATATGTAGTAAAAGTGAGTTTTAATAGAAATTGTGGGCTGTTATAGTTATGACAATGGTTCAACTAGGCTTGTATGTTAAATAAATTGAATAAAAATCATTTTACGAGCCTAGGGGCAAAAGTGTAAATATGGAAAAGTTTAGGGGCAAAAACATAATTTTTCCATAGTATTATTTTTTGAGCACATTGACTAATGTGACTAATAAATAAACTGAATATGATATTATAGATCAAAGAAAATGAGGTTCAGACCTAGAATGGGGGAAAACGAGAAATTGATGGTTAGGTCCTTTTTTGCTATTTTGGTGTCAAGGTAAGTTCATGTGTATGTAATGAAATGCTTATCATGTTTTAATGCTTTATTAATGTATGAATTTCTATGTTTAATTATTGTAAAGAGTGTATGGATAATATTATGGTCAATGAGAATGGCTTTGTGAACGAGTTCGACGAAGATGTATCATCGAGAAAATCCAGTTTGAACCTTAGGAATAGTTTAGGATACAAGTGACATGTCACTAGGGACTATGCGATCTGAGCTCATGATATATGTGACACATGTTATGGGTTTCGGGTGCTGGTCTTATATAATCTACCAGTGGTTGGGTAGCCCGGTATGTGTTGCGGATACCTGACAGCTTGTGTGAGCAGCTCGTGTAGCTACATCTTGACCGACAGCTCGAGTGAGCAGGCCCGTGAGTAGCTCAAAAGCAAGCAACATGTGATATGTGATATGAGGTTGCTTTAGCTACGAATGTGGCACTTATGTACGAGCTTCCCGTGTATCCAATAGTATTCAAGCGTTCAACGGGTAAATCAGTAAGTTATTTGACAAGTAAGTCAATGATGAGGAAATATGAGAATGTGCTGCGAGTTAGTACATGTATGTATGTGCTACGAGTTAGTACAGGTATGTACTTATAAATCAAGAGTAAAGGATTTGGTATACTATGAAAATGTGGTAAGAATGCATACGAGAAAGTATGTAACTATATTACGTGAGGTACAGGTATGTACATGAACAAGTTATGCTTGTGAAACATTGATAACCTTGGGACAAATGATCTACATTTATGACGAATGGATACATGAGAAGATTTGATAATAATCATGTGATAGGCATATGAGCTTAATCGAATTGTGAAGTAGTACGATGTATATACTTAAGTTGTGATTCAATAGATGTGTGAAAGATTGTTAAGCTATATGTGGAAATTACGATTACTCGTAAATGATGTGTGTGTTGTTAAGAGGATTGAAAAAACTTGTTAAATAATGTGATTTGCTATAATGAGGAGATCATGGTTGTTAATCTAATGCCATGACATGCAACAAGTGTTTGTAAGATAAAGAGTAAGCATTATGATTGAGTAAATGGTAATCATGAGATTTAATGCAAATTGTATTAATAACATTTTTATGAATGGGTAAAATAAATAAATGTTAATAGTTGTCTATTATTTGAATATGAATTTACTAAGCTTTGAAGCTTACCCTCTTCCTTTCCCATCTCTTATAGGTTATTTTAGCTAGCTCGGGTTGGAGACCGTTAGAGATACTATCACACTATCAAGTTATCATTTGGGTATAAGTGAATGCAAGTATTTTAAGTTTATAGCATGTATAGGGACTAAGTCACTTTGTGAATGTGTTATTATGATTTAGCCAAAGGTATTGGCTTGTAATGGTTAAAGGTTTGATGTATCGTGTAGCAATGTAAATTGGCTTATATTGGCTAATTGGTTATAAGCCCATATAAACATGTGTGTGCATATGTCAATGTTTTGTGATGTGGTTTATATTTGCTTGATATATGATGGTTATGAGTCTATTCATATGTTAATGGCCTTTGAGTGTGAATTTAGCATGGAATGATTTGGTAAGGCCTAACGTTATAATGCATAATAGATGATGGTAGGAAAATGATATGTTATTGCTTGATTGTAGTTGTTTTTGAAGGCATTTATATGTGATGTTGTGTGAATATGTGCAAGTAAGGGTGACAAAATGGCTTGGAAAATAGCCTTATAGTTGTCCACAAGGGCATGTGTCTAGGCCTTGTGTGACACACGGTCAGCCCCATGGGCGTGTGATACGGCAGTGTGTCTTCTGCACCCTAATTAGGTGAAATAGAATGCCCAGTAGTAAACAGACGGGCAGAGACAAGGCTGTGTGTCTCAGTCGTGTGAAGGACACGACCTTAGCACACGGGCGTGTGACTTGGCCATGTGACCTTATTTCGATTGATGATGTCATAAACAGAGAGTTACACGGGCTGAGGATACGAGTGTGTCCCAAGCCACATAGGCGTGTGTGACCACCCATTCTGTTTTGAGGAAAAATTTTCTGAGTGATATGAAAGTTCTAAAAGTTCTCGATTTAGTCCCAAACCACAGCCAATGTATGTTTTGGGCCTCGAGGACCCATATAAGGGATGATATGCATGTGAATGAAAAGTTTTAAATTTAGACTAAAATTCATGTCTCGATTTTGTACGAATGCTTGTGTTTATGTTCAGTAATGCCTCGTACCTTATCTCGGCGTCAGATACGAGTAAGGGGTGTTACATTTAGTGGCATCAGAGCAATGGTTTGGTTGATTCTGGGACTAACCTAGCGTATGTGAGTCTAGCTATACGTGCCATATTACTACTTGTAGTAGTGTGATATCTCCCGGCTCTAACGAAATTGTTTTGTTAAGACAGAGATGACATCTAACTGAGCTATTTTCGATAATGCTGAAAATGATATTGAGATGAATGAATGTGCTTACGATTTGTTGAAATTTGGAAAGGTATGAATAGAAGTTCATGAATATATATGTGTTGATGTACGAAATGAGATAACCATAAGTTGAGAAATGCGAAAAAGTGAAATGAAACGAAGGTTTATGTTGTGATAAGCCATCCATGTTTGTATGGCATGCATATGATGTTATGTGCCCAACATATTTGATTAAGTGAATATGATAAGTAAACTTACCCAATGGACGGAATGTGCGTGTATGTATACTTGTTTGAATAATACATAATCAGTATGTCCATACAGATGAATCTCATGTTTAATTGTTAAATTATATAATATGTAATGTTTTGTTTTATGACTTTGTGGTGAAACCTTAAATATTATAATGTTATAAAAATTTAATTGAAAGCTCAAATTGAGTAGAATGCAGGAAATGAGTATGATCGTTTGATGATGAATTGACGGATAAGACCATCGTTGGACCGTGGAAAAGTATGGATTGTAAGACCATAGTCAGGCTATGGCATTCCAGTGAAAAGACCATAACTGGGTTATGGCATTGTGATATGTGTAAGACCTTGGTAGGGCCATGGCAAAATATGTGTTAGGCTATAGTTGGACTATGGTGTCAAGTAAATGACGTATTCTCTAATTTGACGAATGTTGGTAAGTAAAATTGAAGCTAAGTGTTGGAATTTACTTAGATATTAATATTGAGCTCAAGTAACTAAATTCATTGTTTGAGATCGTGGATGATAGAAAACACTTGTAAAATGAATAAGTGTGATAATTTTCTTAGAGTGAACTATGTGATTATGATGATATGATGTTTATGATGAATGCTAAGTCATATGTGTGTAATTATGAGAGTTGAGTTAGAGGCTTTACGACCTCACCCCCTTACCAAAGTTGCGTTATGATGAGAGTTCGCGAGAATTATGTTGAATACGTTCATAAGTGGGAACTAAAGAGTTTGGTGATGAAATAATTTGTAAAGCTTACAGAGATGAGAATAGTTTGGAAAGTGAAAACAGTTTTGAAAGAGATATCAAATTGTTTTAGAGATTATTCAGATTATGCAATGTTATGGTCAAAGAAGAAGTTAGTCTCGGCTAATTAACTTATTCAGATATGATGTCTAAAGTACATATTTACCAAAATCTCTCCAGAAATGATTTTCATTTGTGAACGGAATAATACTGGGTTTATGATGACAGAATTAGTCAGAGAAATGATATTTGAGCTGTAAAGATGTCTGTGTGTGACATTTATAATTGAATAAACTACGATGATCTCTTCTGGGTACTCTCTATATATATTATTTTATCCTCAGGGGTTTATATGATTGTTCTTTTTTTTCTAATGGAATTCTTATCGCATGAGTATATTGGTTAACTATGATGTTAGACGAAAGCCCTATTGGTTTGGTTGGTTTATGATCGGTATTTTCTTTCTTTCTTTGGAATTCTATTCTATTATGTTTGAATAAAAGTCAACGGTGGAATTATAAGAGGCTATTCTTCTGTTTCTACTGGTTATTGTTCTGTTTTATATGCATATATGGAAAAGATGTTATCTCTATTACAATAGATTCTAAAGCGTGTAAGCATTGTTTCCTTCTGGTTTTCTCCGAGGAATCATCAGGATTTTTATTATTTTCTCATGAGTTATGTTCTCAGATTTCTGGTATGGCATTGTATCTTGGATTTCTGTATTTCGGTTCTCCTCTTATTTTTATTTTGTGAATTATCAATCGTGGCTCATCTTTAAAGTGTGTCCTTTATTTTATGATAATTGGGTCTATCATGGTTGTATTTCTGAATCAATCACAGGAATGTGGTAATCCTGATATTCAGATTTCTATAATTTCAGTGAAAGGAATTGACATCGGTAATAGTATAAGTGGTGAAATCACAAGCTCCAATTTGTATGATGGACTTATTTTCTCAGGTAAGTTAGTTAGTGTCAATTCATTCAATCGGGATATCTTTGTTTCTTTGAGCTAATGCAATTGTAAAGGTCTTGATTAGCATGATAAGAGAATTTTGAAAAATTGTGTGTTTGAGTTGTTTTAATAGCATGAAGAAAGGAGCATTTTGATATGTTTTTATCTGATAGTTCAAATCGACTCAGTTGTTTTGCAGAACAAACTAGTCAGTTGAAATGTGATTTGGGTTATATGTATTCAAGTATATCCTCAGATAAGAGAATGAATTCTGTGTGTGGACGGACAGTCTAAATGAAGAATTGATATTCTTGAAAGTATGATACAGAGATATATCTATTAGATTTGTTCTAATCGGATGATGTTGTTACGAATTAAAGTTGTTTTGTTTAGTAAAGTTATCACAGTTATGAAAGTTGAATGCATAACAACAAAAGTTGGAAATAGTTGAAAGTATTATTAACCGAAACTCTAGTTCTGAGTTCAGTTTGAATTGAGTAAGGAATTTATGATTTTTCAGTGATGCACTATTGAACGGATTGGAATGTGTTTTATTGTTAGAATGTAAAGCGATAGTTCATGTTTTGATGGTAAATGTCACATTAAAAAGAACTGTTCGACTATTGATTTGGAAATGGCCACTTTTATGACTGTGTTAAAAAGTTGATGACTTCGTGAGTTCGACGAGAAATGTCACGTGCTTCCTGGCCCAAACAGTTCAAGTATTGAATGTCCTAGAAGGATCTGAAATCTAAGACAGTGTTAATGGTTTGTGATAATGAAAGATTTCGAGTGACTTATTGATTTAATCTCTGAGAAAATAGTTATAGCTACAGATATCTGGATGGAAAATTTTTGGTTATTTTGTGAGTACTAGTTACTTGATTGACCTCAATTGATGACGGTCTAATTCTAACTAAATTAAAAGCTAAAGTGATGTTTTCTTTGTAAGTTTGAGAAACTCAGAAATGTGTTAGTGAGTGGTTAGCTAAATGAGTACAGTGAGGATCGACTTTTAATTCTAAATTTCAGGTTAGACTGGGTTCATGTTATTATTATTCCGAGATGGAATTTGTGTACCGAAGAATCCGAGGCTTATGTAGAATTTTTTTTTATATACGAAGTTCACAATAGTGGCTTGTCTGGTTTTTCAAGAGTAACAAAATGTGCAGTCATATGAAATAGATGTTTTGGTAATTGTGAATGTTACATGATATTTTGAATTTATGTTCAAACGTCTATTTCTAAACAAGTAAGCTGAACATTAGGAGCATTCAGGATTATTGCAGTTAGTGATAATACTAGTATGTTATGAGGTAGAATTGCTATAGATTTCGTATCAAGATTTTTATATCTCTGAAAAGGGAGATGCTAATTGGATTGTGGTTGATCATTTGACAAAGAAAGATTCATGTGATCATTCCAGTATGTACAGAGTTCTTATTTGATGGATCAACTGAGCTATGTCTTCCCAAGAGAGTAATTTAGAATTTTGACAATATGTTCCGACACTATGTTCTAAAGCTCATAGGTTATTGGAAAGAGATATACGAGGTGAATTCAGTTTGTGATTCTAAGAAATTTGTGAAAGTGTTTCATGAGAGTTGAAAGCAACTTCTTCTAGTAAGATTTTCGGGGACGAAAATCCCTAAAGGGGGGAGAGTTATAACAGCCCGATTTTGGGCCTAGTCAGAATAGTGGTTTCAAGACCATAAATTTGAAGTAAGAAAATTTATTTTTATTATATTTTTAAGGTTTATGATTTCATGAAATGATTTCGTGAAAAATTTGTTTGAAAATTTTGACGTTCGGGCACCCAATTTAGTCAAAAGGACTAAATTGTAAAAAGTGTAAAACTTGAGTTCTATATGCTAGAGGTGTCCAATTGTTATGAAATTCTAAGTTGGAGGTCTTTAAATGGTAATTAGACCATTGGTTAATTTTTTAGACAAAATATGGACATGAAATAGGTGAAATAGAATATTTTTAAGTTAGGGGCATTTTGGTCCTTTAGTAAATAAATGATTAAATAAAAAAATAAAAGCCAAATTTTTGTCATCTTCAACCCCTTGGTCGAAATTTTGAAGACCACCATGGCTAGGGTTTTGTTCAAGTTTTCCAAGCTCAATAGTAAGTCCATTCTTACCCCATTTTTAATGATTTTCATGTTTTTGAAATCCTCGTAACAAGATCAATCTATTTCTACCATTTATTTGAGCTAGGTTGATGTTTAAAAATTTACCCATGTGTGACATGCATGTGTTTTGATGTTTCATAGTAGATTATGAAAGTTTGATGTGTAAGAAACGAGTTTTACTAAGTGATTTTCGACGAAAACGTCTAAAAGGACTAAATTGTAAAAGTTATAAAATATGTAGTAAAAGTGAGTTTTAATGGAAATTTCGGGCTGTTATAGTTATGAAAATTATTTGGCTAGGCTTGTATGTTAAATAAATTGAATAAAAATTATTTTACGAGCCTAAGGGAAAAAGTGTAAATATGACAAAGTTTAGGGGCAAAAATGTTATTTTTCCATAGTATTTTTTTTTGGATCACATTGACTAATTTGACTAATAAATAGACTGAATGTGATGTTATAGATCAAAGAAAATGAGGTTCGGACCTAGAACAGGGAAAAACGAGAAATTGAAGGTTAGGTCCATTTTTGCCCTTTTGGTGTCGAGGCAAGTTCATGTGTAAATAATGAAATGTTGTATCATGTTTTAATGCTTTATTAATGTATGAATTTCCATGTTTAATTATTGTAAAGAGTGTCTGAATAATATTATGGTCAATGAGAATGACTTTGTGAACGAGTTCGACGAAGATGTATCATCGAGAAAATCCCTGTTGAACCTTAGGAATAGTTGAGGATACAAGTGACGTGTCACTAGGGACTATGCAATCTGAGCTCATGAGTTATGTGGTCTTAGCTCATGATATATGTGACACATGTTATGGGGTTCCGGGTGTTGGTCTTATATGTTGTTCCGGTGGTTGGGTAGCCCGGCATGTGTTGCAGATACCTGACAGCTTGTGTGACTAGCCCGTGTAGCTACATCCAGACCGACAGCTTGAGTGAGCAGGCCCGTGAGTAGCTCAAAAGTGAACAACATGTGATATGTGATATGAGGTAGCTTTAGCTACGAATGTGGCACTTATGTGCGAGCTTTCCGTGTATCCAATAGTATTCCAAGTGTTTAACGGGTAAATCAATGAGTTATTTGACAAGTAAGTCAATGATGAGGAAATATGAGAATGTGCTACGAGTTAGTACAAGTATGTACTTATAACTCATGAGTGAAGGATTCGGTATACTAGGAAAATGTGGTAAGAATGCATACGAGAAAGTATATGACTATATTACTTGAGGTACATGTATGTACACGAACAAGTTATGCTTGTGAAACATTGATAACCTTGTAACAAATGATCTACATTTATGACGAATGGATGCATGATAATATTTGATAATAATCATGTGATAGGTATGTGAGCTTAATCCAATTGTGAAGTAATATGATGTATATACTTAAGCTGTGATTCAATAGATGTGTGAAAGATTGTTAAGCTATATGTGGAAATTATGATTACTCGTAAATGATGTGTGTGTTGTTAAGAGAATTGAAATAACTTGTTAAATAATGTGATTTTCTATAATGAGGAGATCATGGTTGCTAATCTAATGCCAAGACATGCAACTAGTGTTTGTAAGATAAAGAGTAAGCATTATGATTGAGTAAATGGTAATCATGAGATTTAATGCAAATTGTATTAATAACATTTTTATGAATGGGTAAAATAAATGAATATTAATAGTTGTCTATTATTTGCATATGAACTTACTAAGCTTTGAAGCTTACCCCCTTCCTTTCCCATCTCTTATAGGTTATTTTAGCTAGCTGGGGTTGGAGACCGCTGGAGATGCTATCACACTATCAAGTTATCATTTAGGTATAAGTGAATGCAAGTATTTTAAGTTTATGGCATGTATAGGGACTAAGCCACTTTGTGAATGTATCACTATGATTTAGCCAAAGGTATTGGCTTGTAATGGTTAAAGGTTTGATGTATTGTGTAGCCATGTAAATTGGCTTATATTGGCTAATTGGTTGTAAGCCCATATAAACATGTATGTGCATATGTCAATGTTTTGTTATGTGGTTTATATTTGCTTGATATATGATGGTTATGAGTCTATTCATATGTTAATGCCCTTTGAGTGTGAATTTAGCATGGAATGATTTGGCAAGGCCTAACGTTATAATGCATGATAGATGATGGTATGAAAATGATATGTTATTGCTTGATTTTAGTTGTTTTTGAAGGCGTTTTTATGTCATGTTTTGTGCCATGTGATGTTGTGTAAATATGTGCAAGTAAGGGTGACAAAATGGCTTGGAAAATAGCCTTATAGTTGTTCACACAGGTAGGCACACGGGCATGTGTCTAGGCCATGTATGACACACGGTAAGCCCCATGGGCGTGTGATCTGGCCATGTGTCCCCTACACCCTAATTAGGTAAAACAAAATGCCCAGTAGTAAACACACGGGCAGAGACATGGCCTTGTGTCTCAGCTGTGTGAAGGACACGGCCTTAGCATATGGGCGTGTGACTTGGCATTGTAACCCTATTTCTGTTGATGACGTCTTAAACAGAAAGTTACACGGGCATGTCCCAAGCCACACGGGCGTGTGTGACCACACGACCTACGCGCATGACTCCTGTTTCAAGGGGAAATTTTCTAAGTGATATGAAAGTTTTGAAAGTTCTCGGTTTAGTCCCGAACCACACCCAATGTATGTTTTGGGCCTTGAGGACCCATATAAGGGACGATATGCTTGTGAATGAAAAGTTTTAAATTCAGACTGAAATCCATGTCTAGGTTTTGTACTAATGCTTGTGTTTATGTCCGGTAATGCCTCGTACCCTGTCCTTGCGTCAGATATGGGTAAGGGGTGTTACACTTTGGGTACGAAGCTAAACTTTAGTACTGCTTTTCATCTACAAACTGATGGTCAGTCTGAGAGAGTGATTCTGATTCTTGAAGATATGCTCCGAAGTTGTGTTCTAGAATTCGAAGGTAGTTGGGAAAAGTATATACCATTGGTCGAATTTGTTTATAACAAAAGTTTTCAGTCGAGTATAAAGATGACACCTTATGAGGCATTGTATGGCCACAAGTGCCAAACTCTCTTGTATTGGACAGAGCTTTGTGAGAGACAGGTTCACAGGGTTGATTTGGTTAGAGAAACTGAAGAAAAGGTAAAGGTAATCCGTGATTGCTTGAAAGCAGCTTCGGGTCGACAGAAGTCGTATGTGGATTTAAAAAGAAAAGAGATTGAGTTTCAGGTTGGTGATAAAGTATTTTTGAAAGTATCTATGTGGAAGAAAATTCTCAGATTTGGTCGTAAAGGCAAGTTGGGTCCATGTTTCATTGGGCCGTACGAAGTTATTGAAAGAATAGGGCTAGTGGCATATCGATTAGCATTACCGACAGAGTTGGAAAGGATCCATAATGTGTTTCATGTGTCGATGCTCCGACCGTATTTCTCCAACAGAGATTGAGATTCAACAGGATATGATGTATGGTGAAGAACCGATCAAGATTTTAGCTCGAGAAGTTAAACGGTTGAGAAATAAGAGTATAGCCCTAGTGAAAGTTTTATGGCAATGACATGGGGTCGAAAAGGCTACGTGGGAACCCGAGGAGGCTATGAGAAAACAATACCCAAACCTATTTTCTGGTAACATTTTCGGGGACAAAAATGCCTAAAAGGGGGGAATTGTAATAGCCTAATTTTGGGCCTAGTCAGAATAGTGGTTTTGGGACCACAAATACGACATTGTAAAACTTGTTTTATTTCATTTTTATGGTCTACAGTTTTATGGAATGATTTCGTGAAAATTTCGTTCGAAAATTTTGACGTTTGAGCACTCAATTTAGTTAAAAGGACTAAATTGCAAAGAATACGAAACTTGAGTTTTATATGCTAGAGGTGTCTAACTGCTATGGAATTTCAAATTGAAGGTCCTTAGATGGTAATTAGACCATTTTTTAAGTTAGTGGACAAAAATGGACATAAGGTAAGAGAAATTTCAAGTTTTAAGTTAGGGGCGTTTTGGTTATTTAGTAATTAAATGAATTAAAAGGAAAAAATCAAGCCAAAAACCTTGCCCATCTTCTCCCCCTTGTGCTAAAAATTAGAAGGAAGACATAGCTAGGGTTTGGCCAACTTCCAAGCTCGATCTTAAGTCCGTTCTTATCCCGTTTTTATTTTTTATTTTATATTTTTGAAGTTGTTATCACTCAATCTACCTATTTCTACCATAAATTTGAGAAATGATCGAGGTTTAGGGTTTGACCCATGCTAGAAATGTGTGTATTTTGATGTTTAATGGTAGATTATGTAAGTTTAATGTTTGATAAACTTTTGCTAAGTGAGTTTCAATGAAAATGCCTAAAAGGACCTATTTGTAAAAAGTCATAAAATGAGTACTAAAAATGTGAAATAATGGGAAATGTAAGTTGTTATAAGCATGAAAGAGGTTTGGCTAGGCTTGGGAATAAAAAAAATTGAATCTATTTCAATTTACGAGCCTAGGGACCAAAGTGTAAAAATGTCAAAGTTTAAGGGCAAAAACATAATTTTCCTATATTGTGATTTTTGAACTAAATTGAGTAATGTGAATAATAAATGAGTTAAATTTGCTATTGTAGATTAAGAGAAATGAGGTTCGGACCTAGATCAGGGGAAAAACAAAGTGTTTGACGATTAGGCCCCATTTCTACTATTTTGTACTGAGGTAAGTTCTTATGTAAATAATGCATTATTTTAATCATATTTAAATGCTTTATTATTGTATGAATTGTGATTGACCTTTGGATGTATTCGACAAAGTTACGACAAGCGTGAAATCCCGGTTGAACCTTAGGAATAAATAGGATACAAATGTCATGACATTAGGGTTATTAAGACTATTTGTAAGACCATATCGGGGATACGGAATCAATATGAGACTATGTATTAGACCATATTTGGAATATGGCATCGATATGAGACTTCGTGTAAGACCATAGTTGGGCTATTGGCATCAATATGAGATTACATGTAAGACCATATCTGGGTTATGGCATTGGTATGGTACCATGTATACGGGAATCCCGAGTATCCTTAGTATTCCAAGTGGTTAAACGGGTAATTTAATGAGTATGTGAAAGATGAATTGTGTGTAAATCCAATTCAAGATGACTCAGGTATGTGCATAAACTCATACTTAATGAGCTCGTTATGTGATGAACCCTCGATAAGGTTATGATTGAGTAAGTTTGACTATGAGATTTATAATAACATTTATGTTAATTTACCTCATGTTAATTGTATGTTAAATATGTGTTTGTGATGCTTATTATTTGCATAGGAACTTATTAAGCTTTAAAGCTTACTCCCCTTTCTTTTCCCTTGTCTTATAGTCTCACCAAGCTAGCTCGAATTCAGGGATTGTCGGAGACTCCATCACACTATCAACTGATTATTTTGGGTACCAATGAATTCGACATTTTGAGTTATGGCATGTATAGGGTCTTAGTCATTTTGTTATGTGTCATAATTGATTTGGCCAAATGTGTTGGTTTATGTTGGTTGATAATCCATTTTGTAAATGGCCATTGAAATTGGCTAATATTGGTTTAAGTATATATATATGAATATGATGATGTTTTCATGCATGTGGAAATTTGCATGGTTTAAGTTGATAAGTATGTGATGTTCATATGTGATAAATGGTAGCATGTAAATGATGTGTGAATATCTTGATTGTGGCTAAATTGGTTGAATGTAATTGCTTGGATTGGTGCTATGTTTTGTTGTGTAGGTGTGTGCATTAAAGGGTGACAAAATGGCTTGGTAAATAGCCTTGTTTCTGTCCACATGGGTAGACACATGGGTGTGTGTTTAGGCCGTGTGTGACACACGGCTTGCCCTATAGGCATGTGTTCCAACCGTTTGTCCCTGCACCTTAATTGTTGCAAAATAAAATGCTCAAAATTGAGCACACGGGCAGAGACACGGGCGTGTGTCTCAGCCGTGTGGATGACACGGCCTCAGGCACGAGCGTGTGAAGTCTGCACCTATTTTATGAAAAATCATAAATTTTAAATTGACCACACAGCCTAGCACATGGGCGTGTGACTTGGCTATGTGTCTTCAATTTGTTTTTGGGTGAAAAACAGAGAGTTACACGGGTTAGGGACACGGGTGTGTGTGACACACGGGCTACCCACATAGGCGTGTCCCAAGCCACATGGGCATGTGGCTCTTAAAACATGAAAAATTTTCTAAGTATTGTGAAATTTTCTAAAGTTCTTGGTTTAGTCCCAAACCGCTTCCAATGTATCTTTTGGGCCTCATGGGCTCGTTTTAGGGACGATATCAATGTATATGAAAAGTTTTAAATTTGGATGGAAATTTATGTTTCGGTTTTGTATGATTGCTTGTGTATAAGTTTGGTAATGCCTCGTACCCTATTTCGGCATTGGATACGGGTAAGGGGTGTTACAAAACCAGTAGCTAATTAATGATTAAATTCCTTCATTTAATCAATTCATAACCTTTACCCAACAACTATGTCGAAATAACAAACTAGTTACCCTTAATTGCACTTACGCTTTGCAGTTTGTGGAATCCGAATGCCCAATCGATCAAGAATATTTTTCTATAATTGAAATGGGTTTAACAGATGATTAGGAGGGTTCAAGAACTCAAATTAATTGTGGAAAAATATAGGCAAGAACCAATAAACAAAACAACCCCTTTTATTGCCCATAGGTGCACGCACCCCCACCCATGATGGCGAAAATTGAGGTTGAATTTTAAAACAGTTTGAGATCTCATAAAAGTTTGGAAAAATACCTTTGAAATTATTTAAAATCCCCCAAATTCCATATCTATAAATTTAGGTTTTCAATGGACAAGATTAATTAAGAAATTGAAGAGAAAAGAGACCTTACCCAAGCTAGTCGAGAGAAATGGAAATGACACTTTCTTAGCAATGTTCGGGATCGATAGTGGAGTCCAAGTTTTCAGGTTTAGGGCTGGTTTGAATGAGGAAAAATGAAAAAAAAATTATGGTGGAGAATATTTTAACAAATCTTGTAGCAAAAAGAAAAAGAAAAAAAGAAAAAAAAAAGAGATGGTAAAACTAGGTGTAGGCGACAACAACAATGGAGGAAAGGAAAAAAAATTAAAATTAAAGAGAAGGAGAGGAGGAGAGGAACAACTAGGGGAATGAGGAGGAGGATTAAAGGCTGATTATTAGTAAAAAATTAATATTTATACCTAGGTTAACTAGGCTTGGATGGCCCACACATTAAAACAAGGGGTTTTTGTTAAAAAATTAAATTATTTGAATGGGAAGAGAATTGAAGTTAGGACCTCAACGATAAATTCACTAATGTTTAACCATCAAACCAATAAATCATTCTTGATATAATTTGAAATATTTATTTAAAAAACAAGGCATGTCACATACTGGGGTTTAAGGCAAAATTTGCAAAATAATAAAAATGATGCGAGAGAAGGGATTTGAACTTGGGTTTCAAGAAACGTTACACTAACACTTAACCAACAAACCAATACCTCATTTATTTCCTAAAAATGCATAGATAATTTAAAAAATTAAGGCATGGTCACTCTCTCTCGATTCACAAATCCTATTCTACTAACCCCTGATTTTTGGGATGTTACAACTAGGGCATAGAAACGAGATTAGATCAACTATTCCAAAGCTTTAGCTTTTCCCCGTTCTAAATCCGTTCTTGGTCAATCTTGATATAAATAGACAAATTTAATCCATTCAATAACCCTAGCATTCAATTTAGTCCACATTTCATATTTTGCAAAATTAAAATTTTACCTCTAACATTTTAACTTTTCACAATTTAGTCCTTAAACTCCTAAATTGAAATATAAGCATTTTCATCCTTTTATCAAGCTAGCAGATTTCTCTAAGGACTCATGTCAATTCATACAAATCATCATTTCACAAATTTACCATGAAATTTCACTATAATTACAAATAAGTCCCTAAATGACATTTCATAAAAAATCACTTTACAAAAATTGTTTATTTATAAACAAGGGCTCATAATCTTTCATAAAACATAAAAAATCATGCATAAACACTCATGACACAATCCTAAATCTTTAACAGTTTTACAAATTAATACCCGGGCTAGCTAGATTAAGCTACAACGATCCCGAAAACATAAAAATTATTAAAAACTAACCTCAAAACATCATCATGCAAGAGCTAGACATTGCCGAAATTTCAAAGCTTCAAAATGGTATTTTCTAAACCTAAAATTTCGGTGGATAAGACAACTATGGATGATACCATCTTTTAGTTTTCTTTTGATTAAATTTATTTATTAAATTACTATTTTAACATTGACTTTAACATCAAAATCATTTAATTTTCTGTCTATAAATGTCCACTAGCTTTATGAATGGTCTAATTAGCATTTAAGTCCATTTGGTTTTATTTCTACAGCGTTTTAACTCTTTTAACTAAAAGAACCCTATTTTTACACCTTTTATGATTTAATCCTTTTTACTCAATTAAGCATGCAAATGTCAAAATTTCTTAACAAAATTTTAATAAGACCTTCCTACCCATAGACATTAAATTAATATTAAAAATAATAATTTAGTCGTTAGATTTGTGCTCCCAAAATCACTGTTCTGATTTCACTGAAAACAGGCTATTACACCCTCAAACTTAATTCATTGCTCGTCCCTAGTAATGCACAAATTGAAAAGAATTTCTTGGAAACACCTTTGAAAAGTTCCTTCAGAAAACATTCTTCTCAAAATTATGGATTTAGTATACTTATGCTCAATAACAAAAATTTTGAGTTTTATGCTACTTAAGTTTACATATCATTCAAATTAATCTTAATTATATATTTAATATTAAGCTGCAATCGTTAAGTTTAATTTATGCCTTCATATGTTGAACATAACAATTTCTCTCCACTAATGTAGGTAGCACAGAAACTTGAATCAATAGGACTTTTAAACAAGTTGTAACGTGGCTGGGCTTAGGTAGGCAAAATATAGATAAATTTAGGCTAAAAAACCTTAGACTCAGCTTATATCGGACCTTTGGAATAAATACCTTCAATAACCAACTCAATTTGCTTTTACACGCTCTTTTGTACATCTATTTTTTTCGAGTACATATGCTCTTTCTTCTATTTTTTTTTTTTGAAAGTTTGATACTTCTTTTCAAGTCCCCCATACTTAATTTCAAAGAATATTCTGAACAGTACTAAGTCTAGTGTTTGGGACAATTTAAAGATAATTATGAGAGAAGTGATGGATGAAAAGGTTAAAATAAAATTAGGTCATATAGTCTCAAAGTTGGGTTTCAAGGGGTAAAAATTCATTAAGGTTGGCTTGAAAGGCTCAAATGATCCAAACAAAAGTTGCCTAAATCATTTTCAACATTCCATGCTTTCTAGGATTTCACCTCAAGAAATTACTAAGTCAATTCTAAATACTTAAACTTTCATGCATGCCTAGCTTTCCTAGGGAACTACAAATTTTGTGGTATGATTTACATACTTTATTGAGAGTAAATTTTTGTAATAATTCAACTAACATAACAATTATTGAGATAATAGAACTTTATTCATACTGAAGTTTAGCATACTTAACAAAATTTCAAATTTTTGAACAGAATATAACCTAACCATAATTAAAAGAAAAAAATTATTCTAAGAGGAAATAATTTCAATTTTTCAGTCCCCCTATTTAAGATGAACAATTTCCTCATTGTTAAAACTGAATAGATACTATACACCAGGTAGGATTCTAGAAAAGAGGAGGTGAGTCAATTTGACTGCTTAAGTACCAAGCTCTCTCTAGATCCAATCCTAGACATGTATATATCTGTTGCCACACTTCTTATTTTGTAACTTGTCCATTTTTATTTATGATTTCCACCTCTTATTTTATTATGCAGGAAATAAAAATCCTAATAGAACCTAATCCTAAAAACATTAAATATCCTAAGAAAGAAAATGAGGTAAAGATGCCCCATTTTATTTAGTTGCAGATCCTTCAGAATTTGACTAATCTTTTGCTTCATCGTCTTTGTTTTTGCATGAATCGCTTCGTTCCCTCTTTGATATTGGATTCCATGGTTTAAACACAAAATCTGGAAACTTAGGCACACAAATAAACAGGTCATCGAATATTTTTGTAAAAGTACTTCTCATTAAGTCATCTTGTATTTTTGAATATCTCCAGTAATCTTGTTGTTGCCACTGCATATGTTGCATTATGTCCATCAACTTTGATAGCTCATCATGAAGATCTGGGCGACGTGATTGAATTCTAAATGTTGAGGTTGCCATGTCAAGTTCGGTTATTGGTTGAATTGGTTCTGCCTTATCA
Organism: Gossypium anomalum; assembly: GCA_025698475.1. Classification (NCBI taxonomy): domain Eukaryota; kingdom Viridiplantae; phylum Streptophyta; class Magnoliopsida; order Malvales; family Malvaceae; genus Gossypium; species Gossypium anomalum. The sequence goes on along the minus strand of CM046959.1, from coordinate 39,264,040 downwards.
GGGATTTTAGCTGACTACATTGGTTCGATCTTCGTGGGATTTTCTTCTTCTTCTTGAGGATCCTCGCTCACTTCAACTTGTTGCTGCATAACAGAATCTCTGGTTACTCAGTAGAGGTCCCAATCTGTGATTGTACCTTAGCTATAACCTGTCTTCTTTACGTTTGTAAGAATTTTAGCTTTCAAGCACAAAATTATTATCGTAAAGGGAAAGTAAGCTGGGCCATAATGTTTAGCGACACAATTTTGCATTTCTCTCAGAATGATTTTTCCCACATCAGTGGTCTTTTTCGTTAAGATCGGGTATAACAAAACCTATAACAACCCATTTTTAATCAAATTGGAACAGTGGTTTCGGGACCACAAATCTGAATTCCAAATAATTATTTTAATGTTTAAAGCATGATTGAATGATTTTGTGAAAATTTCGTTAAGAAATTTTATCATTTGAATGCTTAATTCGGTAAAAAATGACTAAATCGTGTAAAGTGTAAAAGTGACGTTCTATTAGCTAAAGGTGTCAAATAGCTATGGAACCTTAAAGTAGAAGTCCTTATGTGGTAAATAGACCATTTTTAGTGTTAATGGACAAATATGGACATGCATAAATGAATTTTAATGGTTTATATTAAAGGTTATTATTGTAATTTAGTTATTAAAGTAAAATAAATAAAACAAAATCTAAATTTTATTTAAGTAAAATAAATAAAACAAAATCAAAATCTTAAAGGCTATCATCTTCCTAGCCGATTTTTAGCAAAGAAAAAAGCCATTTTTAGGGCTTGAAGCATTCGGTCATCTCCTAGCTCAATTGTTTGTTTTTGTTCCGTTTCTAATGATTTTTATGTTTTTTTAGATCTTTGCAACTAGGTCTAGCTAGTCCAGGGACTAATTTGCAAAACTGTTAAAGATTTTAGATGTTGCTATTGATGAATACATGAGTATTTTGATTTTTAATGATAGATTATGAATGTTTGATGATAGTTATACAAGTTTTGTTAAGTGATTTTTAGTGAAAATGTAAATTAGGGATTTAATGGTGAAATGTGGAAACTTTGTGGCTAAAATGTGAAATAAATGAAAAATATAGGCTGCTAGTGACCTAATTGTAATTTGGCTAGCATGGGTTGTGGTTGAATTGCATTAAGTTGTGTTTTTATGAAATAAGGACTAAATTGTAAAAGATGTGAAACATTAGGGGCAAATGTGTAAAAATACCTTAAAGTGAATTTTGGACTAAATTGAATGGAGATGATTTGTAACAGCCCGATTGTAGGCCTAGTCTGAATAGTAGTTTTGGGACCACAAACCCGACGTAGAAAAATTTATTTTTCTTATATTTTTATAGTCTACAGTTTTACGGAATGATTCTGTGAAAATTTCGTTCGAAAATTTTGACGTTTGAGCACTTAATTTAGCAAAAAGGATTAGATTGTAAAAAATGCAAAACTTGAATTATACATGCTAGAGGTGTCTAATTGCTATGAAATTTTAAATTAGAGGTCCTTATATGGTAATTAGACCATTTGTTAAATTAATGGACAAAAATAGACATGAAGTACGAGAATTTTAATGTTTTAAGAAAATGGCACTTTGGTCATTTGGTAATTAATTGAATTAAAAAGCCAAAAATCAAGCCAAAATCTTGTCCATCTTCTCCCCCTTTGTGCCGAAATTTAGAAGGAAGACATAGCTAGGGTTTTTCCAACTTTCAAGCTCAACTGTAAGTCCGTTCTTGTTCCGTTTTTAATGCTCTTTACATTTTTGAAGTCGTTATCACTCGATCTACCTATTTCTACCACAAATTTGAGAAATGATTAAGGTTTAGGGTTTGATCCATGTTAGATATGTGTGTATTTTGATTTTTAATGGTAGATTATGCAAGTTTGATGTTTGAAAAATGACTTTGCTAAGTGATTTTTGATGAAACTACCTAAAGGGACCTATTTGTAAAAAGTTATAAAATGAGTAGTAAAAATGCTAAAGAATGAAAAATGTGGGCTGTTATAGGCATGAAAGAGGTTCGTCTAGGCTTGGGAATCGAAGAAATTGAATCCATTTCATTTTACGAGCCTAGGGACCAAAGTGTAAAAATGTCAAAGTTTAAGGGCAAAAACGTAATTTTTTTCCATAGTGTAATTTTTGGGCTGAATTGAACAATGTGAATATTAAATGAGTTAATTTTTTTATTATAGATCAAGAGAAATGAGGTTCGGACCTAGATCGGGGGAAAAAAGTGTTTGACGATTATGTCCCATTTCTACTATTTTTGTATTGAGGTAAGTTTGTATGTAAATAATACGTTGTTTTAATTATGTTTTAAATGCTTTATTATTGTATGAAACGTGATTGACCCTTGGAGATATTCGACAAAGTTTCGACAAGCGTGAAATCCCCGTTGAACCTTAAGAATAGATATGTAGCAGCCCATTTTTAGGGTTAATTGGAACAGTGGTTTCGAGACCACAATCTGAAGTTAAAATATTTATTTTATTATTTTATTAATGTTTACAATGTAATATAATTTTCGTGTGAAAATTTCGTAAAGAAATTTTACCATTTGAATGGTTAATTCGGTAAAAAGGATTAAATCGCGTAAAGTGTAAAAGTTTAATTCTATTAGCGAAAAGGGTTCAATAGCTATAGAATCTCAAAAGAAAAGTCCTTAAATTGAAATTATCCCACTAATAGCATGAGTGGACAGTAATGGACTTGAATTAGTGAACTTTTAATGTTAAAACAAATGTTATTTTACTAAAATGGTTAATAATGTTTTAATAATTAAAGTAAAAATAAAAGTCATCATCTTCCTTAAGGCACCAGCCGAAATTTGCTAAAGAAAAATAGCCATGGGAGTGTATTAGGTTCAACCAAACTTTGATTGCTCATCTAGGTACGGTTTTTGTCCTTTTTTTAATAATTTTTACATTTTTGAGATCATTGCAGCTTAATCTAGCTAGTCCGTGTGATAGTTTCCATTGATGAGCTTATGTGTTCTTTTATGTTTAATAGTGAAATATGAATATTTGATGTTAGATTTTCATATTTTATAGAGTGAATTTGATAAAAATGTCAATTTTGGACTAAATTATGAAATATGATAAATTGTGTGGTAAAAGTGTGAATAAATGAAAGACATGAGCTGTTATGAGCATGTATGAAATTCGGCTAGCTTGGGCTATGATGAAATTGATTAAATTTGCATTTTACAAGTTTAAGGACTAATTTGTAAAAAGGTCAAAAGTGTAGAGGTCAAATAGTAATTTTACCAAAATATGAAATTGGATTAAAATGAATAGAATATGAATTGAAATAGCTGAATTTGATTGATTAGATCAAGTTAAGCCTCGTATAAGTCTATATCGAGGGAAAAATAAAGTTTTGGACTAGTCGATCCATTTTGACGTTTTGACGATCGAGGTAAGTTCGTATTGTAACACCCCTAACCCGTATCCGTCACCAGAGTAGGTTAAGAGGCATTACTTAATCCATAACACGATTTAGGATAATCAAATATCAAATATCATTTTATTGCAGTGAATCTCATACATTCACATTCAATAAGATCGTAAAAGTGAATATACAATACTTAAAACATGCATTCGGAACCAAATTGACAACATATGAAAGTTTCAGTACTTATAAAAATTTTCAACCTTTAAAAGGTCACACGCCCATGTGTCAAACCCGTGGCAAAACAGGGCATAGCTACTGACTTGCCCACACGGCCAGACCACACGCCTGTGTGTTCAGCTCGTGTGCTAATCACACGCTCGTGTCCAGGCCATGTGCTAGGTCGTGCCAAAAATAGGGGGTATTTTGTTTGTGACATCAGCATACCAATTTGGGTCACACGGCCAGACCACACGCCCGTGTGTCTTGGCCGTGTTCGAGCCTGACTTACAAATGAAGGGTACCCCAGGGGACACAGATCGTGCAACATGGCCGTTTGTCGCACACGGCTGGGACACACGCCCTGTCTTTGCTTGTGTGGACAAAAATAGGCCATTTACATAGCCAATTTGCCACCCCAATTTGGATCCACCTACAAGCAAAGGAACAATCATTTTTCTACCACCAATTCAACTAATATTTATGCTAAGACATTTATCATTTATAACATAACAATATCAACCATTTTCCTACTCATAAACCTTACCAATTCATGCTAAACATAAGGTAATATCATACCAAAACATTTCTTCCATACATCATTCAATCTCAAGTTAGCCTTACCAAGACTTACCAACTAAAACATACCACAATTTCATATTGTCATTACATACCATGAACCATTATCAGCTATGACTTCAAGTACAAATTAGCCAAGTCACATGGCTAAGTATATTTATCACAAAACATACTTCTCAAACTACTAGCCTATACATGCCATACTTCAAAAAAATTTATGCATTTTCAAAAGTACCAAGGTAAGGTTCGATAGTGTGGTGACGATCCTAGACGATCCCCGAGCTTGCAGTAGCTTCGATATCTATAAAACAATGTAAACACAAAGTAAGCTTTCAAAAGCTTAGTAAGCTCGTACCAAAAACATCAACAATATAAAGTATGAAACATAAATACATAAGTAATTATAATTTTTCAATTCATTCATCAAGTCCATGCCAACACCAGCTATATATTTATACCAATTTCAATAAACTTTTATGCATTTTACCTGCTACCACATAGGTATTATACTTACTGGAACACTTTCATATTCATTCGTTTTTAGTCTCACCTCTTATTCGAATACTTAAGACCTTTCTGATGATCACCAATGCTTTAATTATCTGCACACTTAGTGCTTAAAGATTAGCAGAAGCTAAAATGATTCCGTACACTTAGTGTCATCTCAACTAATCGAAGCTAAGTCGGTATCACACACTTAGTGCCTTTAGTAGCCGAAGCTAGTTTAAATCGCACACTTAGTGCCAATTACTTTCGATTCATCATCATATTCATCCAGTTCATCCAGTTCAATTATATACAATCCATGTATAATAAAGGCATCAAAACCTACTTAACATCATATTTTAAGTATGAACTTATCTCGTACTCGGAATTTGTCGACTCGGATTATTTATTCTACAATCTTCGATTTCCCTCGGTCTAAGTCGAAATTCCTCTTTTCTTGATCTATATATATTCAAAATTAACCCTTTTATTCACCAAATCGTTCAAAACAATCCATATACACATAATTAGGGTATTTTGCAAAATAGCCCTCATATTTTTACATTTTGACACTTTAGTCCCTAATTCAAAAAATCACAAAATACACAAAATTTGCTTGTACACAAAGCTTAGCCGAATTTTCATGACTCTCATACAAGTCCATACATTTCATTTATTTCACATTTTAGTCCCTCAAAATAACATTTTTACTATTTAGCTCAAATTCCACAATTTCATCAAAAATCCTAAGACAAAACATTTAAACCCAACATCAAGCTTTCATAATTCATCATCTAACATCAGAAGCTCATAGTTTCATCAATGGCACATTTCAAAACTATCATCAAAATAAGAAATTGAAGCATGGGTTCGATAGTGCACGAAGCAACGATTACAAAAACATAAAATCATCAAAAACTGAAACTAAAACATACTTTAATTCAAGCTTAAAGTGACGAAACCCTAGCTTGCATTCTTTCTTCTTTTTCTTTTCTAATTTTCGGCCAAAGATGAACATAATGGCCTATTTTTAAGTTTTGTTTTATTAAACATACATGAATACATGTTTTACCAATTTACCCTTGCTTTATAACATTAATAATTCATAAAATCATGTCTAAATTTGTCCATGCATTATTCCAAGGGTCCATTTACAATTTAAGGACCTTAAAATTATAAAGACATGGCAATTTGGCACTTTAGCAACTAGCACACAGCTTTTACATTCTATGCGATTAAGTCCTTTTTACCAATTAGACACACAAACAGTTAAATCTTCACACGAGACTTTCACACATGTAAATTCACTTATAATAGGCACAAAAAATAATATTAAAATATTTTTTGACTCGGATATGTGGTATCGAAACCACTATTCTGACTAGGGTCAAAATTGGACTGTTACACGTATACTAATAAACGTATTTAAATTGTGTTATAAATGCTTGTTTGTTATTGAATTGAATTGGATTATATACATTTATTTGATATTGAACTACTATGAATGTCAAATGAGTAACTACGAGCAAGAATCGACAGAGTTACGACATCCAGAAGTCCCGTACGAACCTTAAGAATAGCATAGGATACAAATGTCATGACATTAGGTTACTGATATGTGATTACATGTAAGACCATGTCTGGGGCATTGGCATTGTATTGTGATGACGTGTAAGACCACGTCTAGGACATTGGCATCGTTAATTGATTTCGTGTAAGACCTTGTCTGGGACAGTGGTACCGATATGTGATAACATGTAAGACCATATCTGGGATATGACATTGTATGAGCTATACATGATTGTCGAGTGTCCTTAATGATTCTGAATTGTTCAACGGGCATAGTCAAGATAAGAATTAAAGTACGATTGGAATAAGTAATACAGGTACGTACAGAACCTATGTGAGAATCAAATGAAAGTAAATTGGTGAGTTCATATTGTATTATGTATATTAAATAAGAGAGAATTGTGTATAAGTATGTTTCATGTCAAAATGTGTTTATTTGACTATATTGAAGTATGTATTGAATGTTATGTGCGATATGAATTATAGTTGTGTTAACTAAATACACACATGGTAATCGACCAATAAGACCATAACCGAGTTATGGTACGTGAAAGAAAGACCACGTAGGGCCTTGGCAATATATGTGTAAGACCACAGTTAGACTATGGCACCAAAAAATCGATGAATCTGTATCATAAGTAATAATAAACCAGAGAGGTTTGATAAGAGTATGGGTGATAAATAGAAAGGTATCAGTTCAAGTATGTACAGAAAACTACTCAAGTATTGAGTTATATGAAGTTGAGAACTTGCAAATGAGGACATGAATAATTTGATGTTAGCACATGAATTGATGCTTTTAATGTTAATGATTTATCTATTTCGAATTGCTATATGAATGTTGTGATCATTTTAGGCTCACATACGAACTTACTAAGCTGTGAAGCTTACTTTGTGTTATTTTTCTATGTTTTATAGTGTCTCGGATGTTCGTTTGGGTTGGAAGTCAACGGAGATCGCATCACACTATCCAGTTATTGATTTTCAGTATTTTACACCTTGTGGCTTGGTTTTATGGCATGTATAGGCTAGTGAGTTGATGATATGTTTTAAAGTTTAATAAAGCCATAAGATTTGGCTTACCTTTGGCTTGTAAATGTTGGTATGTATTTGGCCATTTAAGTTGGCTTAAATTATGTGTTGGATAAGTGTTATATGTGATGTATATAATGTCTTGTGTTTTGACATTGTTTGCCATGGTTGTTGATATTATTAAATGGTTACTCATTTGATTAGTTATTAATGTTTTAGGAATAGTATATTATGATATGATTATAGATGATGATAAGGTGTGTTTTGACACATGATATAGATGATAATTTGATGAATAAATGCATTAGTAGTTATGTGAGATTGATGATTGTGGCATATTGATTTGATATGTTTTTGAATTTAAAATTGAGTAATTGAAATGGTTGTGGATAGATTGCATGTTATGTGTATGAAATAGTATGTTTTGGTTGTTAAAATGTGTATTGAAATGGTACCAAATTGGCTGCTTTGTGTGCGTGAGAGAAGGGTGCAAATTGGCTTTATAAATGGCCTATTTTTGTCCACACGGGCAGAGACAAGGGTGTGTGTCTCAGCCGTGTGAGACACACGGTCATGCTACACAGCCGTGTGTCCCCTAGGGTACCCTTCGAATTTAGGTTAGTATACCCTACAGGTTTGACACAGCCTAGACACACGGGCATGTCTACTGGTCGTGTGTGTTATACGGGCGTGTGGCTTGCTGTAGGGCCAAGTCAGTAACTCTTCTAGATTTCACACGGCCTGGCACACGGGCGTGTCGCCGGCCGTGTGGTACAAGTTAGTATGTATGCCTTGTTTTCACATGGCCTGTGACACGGGCGCGTTTGGTAGCCGTGTGAGACAACGGCCTGTTCACACGGGCGTGTGACCCTTAAATGTTTGAAAATTTTCTACGTTACCCAAAGTTTGCAAATGTTATCGGTTTAGTCCCAAACCACTTCTAAGCATGTTTTAAGGTCTCGAATAACCTTATAAGGGACATTGTGAATGTGTTGAATGGATTTTTGATTATGAATGCGTATATGTATGATTTATGTTGTGATTGAACAGTAACACCTCATAACCCTGTTTCAACTACGAATACGGGTTAGGGGTGTTACATTTAATTAGTATCAGAGCTACAGTTTAGTTAATTCTAGGACTAACATAGTGTGTGAGAGTCTAGCTATACATGCCATGTCGTATTTAACCTGTGATAGTGTGATATCTCCCGATTCTGACGAGAATTATTTTAATTAGACAGATATGTTTTCCAACCAAGCTAATTCCGATAGTACAGAATGTTATACTCAAACGTTTGAGTGAAAATGTACTGGTGATGAGTTGAAAGTCATAAAGGTATGAATCAGAGTGCATGATATTCTGCTATTGATAAATGTTATAATTATATGAGTATATGAGTTAGGATATATGGTCTATGATTATTATGTGAATATTTTGATTGTGAATTAATGATTTGATTTAGTGTATGAGCTATGTGTTAAGTACAAAAGTGATCATAAGTAAATGATTATTAAGTATTTTGAGAATGTGGAATTAGTAATGAACTGGCCATTCATACTAGTAAGTGTGATGTGCATGTTTGTATGAGAGTTAAATTTTAGGCTTTACAACCCTCACCCCCTCATTGGTAAAGTATTGTAATAAACTCTGTATTATATAGATTAAATAAGCTTACAAGTGTGGAATTACAGAGTTTCGTGATTGAAGAATTAATACTGTGATCAGGTAAGAAAATGAGTCCGCAAGTGAAGACAGTAATAGAAAAGATATTGGATCTTGTTGAAGGCTGTTCATATTATGCAAAGTCACTGTTAAAGAAGAAGTTGAATTCGATGAGACGAAAGTATTCAGGTATGATGTCTAAAGAATGTATTAACTGGAAGTTCTTCTGACTTGATTTCTGCTAGTGACGAGATAATGTGAAATCAGTGATATCATAGATAAATAGTAGAATAATGTTTGAATTGTAAAGATAGTTGAATACAACGATTATAGTTGAATGGTTTACGATGATCTCTTTGGGTACTCTATGTGTTCGTTTATTCTTCGTATTTTTGAATATCTCCAGTAAACTTGTTGCTACCACTGTATATGTTGCATGATGTCCATCAATTTTGATAGCTCATCTCGAAGATCTGGGCGAGGCGATTGCGTCCTGAACATTGAAGTTACGACTCAGGTTCGATTACTGGTTCCATTGGTTCTGCCTTATCAGGGATTTGAGCTGACTGTATTGGTTCGATCTCTGTAGGATCTTCTTCTTCATCATCACGATCCTCACTTTCTTCAACTCGTTGTTGTAGAATAGAGTCTCCAGCTATTCGGTAGAGGTCCCAATCTGTGATTGTTCCCTGGCTATAACTTGTCTTTTTTACGTTTGCAAGAATTTTAGCTTTCAAGCACAAAATTGTTATCGTAAAGGGAAAGTAAGCTAGGCCAGAACATCTAGCTGCACAATTCCACATTTCTCTTAGGATGATTTTTCCCACATCAATGGTCTTTCCAGTTAAAATCGAGTATAATAAGACCATTCGCTCTAATGAAATTGTAGTCCCATGTGAAATAGGCATAAGGCTGAATCGAATGAAATAGAACGATACCATCGCTATGGTGTCAAATATGTGGATTCATTGCCTTGACATAGTCCACTTAGAACCCGGAATAGTAAGCTCCTCGAGAATTTCTTGCAGAATTTCAGACTCAATATTGCTTATCAAGGAAGAATATTTGTCGTCTTCGAAATCAGGTAATTGAAAGAATTCATTAATAGCGTTTGAGGTTATTGGTACTTTGATTCCACAAGCAGAAACTTCCATCAATTTGGTTAAGGTCAAATTTGTGTAAAATTCACGAACTAACTCCTCATCTGCACTAGATCTTTTCTCGCAAAATAACTCCCAATTGAGAGCTTCAGTAATTTGTCGAATGCCTGCCATGAAATCAATATAGTTGCTTTCTTTCAGCGTAAAGCCTTTTTCTGGGTGCATCTGTTGATTCTTGAAAGCGCTTTCGTATCTCGCTTTGGCTTCTTCACAGTGGAATTTATTTTGTGATTCGTCAATTTGGGCAGATGTACGAGTTCTCTTGCAAGGCATGATTAACCTGAACATAATATGGAAACAAATATTTTCTCAAAAATTTAATTAGTATAAAATATTAATAATTCAATAAATTGGAAAATTAAATAATTAAATAAAATGAAAATTTAGGTGAAAATTTTATTTTACCACCTTTTTATAAAAATTAAGAACTCAAAGCAAATAAATATAAAGCAAAAGGGGTTTGTTTAGGGATGGTTGTTGGGTGTCTTGATGGTGTGGTGCGATAGGCAAGGGTGTTGGTACGAGTAGCAATGTGTGGTGTGAGCAGATGCGCGGGCAACAGGCACACTGTCGGGTGGATCCTTTTGCGAGCAGGAGTTTAATAATTAAGATAATTAGAATAGATTAATAGTGAAAGGAGTAGGAGTTTAACTAGAATTCTTAGAATAAATTAATAATGAAGATATTACAAGTTCTAATTCTACATAGAGTTAACAACAATTAATAATTAATATAATGAATATTAAATTATTTTTTGCTATTAATTTATTAAAGATAAGTACTTATTAAATAAAATATGATCAAATTGAAACTAATCCTAATTCTATGCAAAGTTGATAATAATTAATATATATTATAATAGATATAATTATATATTAATGATTGTCATCTTATTTATTAAATTAAATTAAAAACATTTATTCTAGATGCCTTTTGAAAATATTTACAAAAAGAGACATCTAATTTTTAGTATTTACAAAAAGAGCAACCAAATTTTGAAAATTGTTCAATTAAGTACCTAGACTTAAAGAAAATTTGAAATTGAGTTGCAATTTAAAACTTGGACCAAAATTGACCCTTTTATTTAAAAACTAAAAATTTATTTTACCATTTAGGGATAATTTCTCGAAAGATTATGTTAAAATCAATTCCCAGGAAAGGTTGGAGGTGTCACGAGCGGTCCCGCTTAAGTTCTAATCTCCTAGATAGAATTTATTTAAAAATGCCAATTCTGAAAATATACCCTAAGTCATTTATTAAAAAAGAAAAACAAGAAAAAATAAATATCTGATAAAATGAACGAGATTTGATCCCGTTCAATTTTATCTCCCCAGTAATGTTTTAAGCTCTGAGCATTGACTTGAAGATTACCTCCCTTACTTTGAAGTTCGACAACTCCATATGGGTAAACTTGGAGAATTGTAAATAGACCAGACCAACGTGATTTTAACTTACCTAGAAAGAACATTAATCTGGAGTTGAATAACAAGACTTGCTGACCTGCTTCAAATTCTCGAACCCGAATATGCTTGTCATGCCATCTGTTAAGTCTTTCCTTGAGTAATTTGGCATTCTCGTATGAGAACATTTGGAACTCTTCTAACTCATTGAGTTGGAGCATTCGTTTTTCTTTAGCAAGCTTAAGATCCAAGTTGAGTTGTTGGAGAGCCAAGTAAGCTTTGTGTTCTAACTCCAAGGGCAGATGACAGGCTTTCCCAAAGACCAACCTATAGGGTGACATCCCTAAAGTTGTCTTGTATGCTGTCCTATAGGCCCGTAAATCATCATCCAATCTTTTGGACCAATCTTGTCAGTTCGGGCAAACTACCTTCTTGAGTATGCCTTTGATCTCTTTGTTTGCCAGTTCAGCTTGCCCATTCGTTTGCGTATGGTAAGTTGTGGCAACCTTGTGCTTCACTCCATGTTTGTCGAGTAACCATTTCAACCACTTGTTCAAAAAATGGGACCCTTCATCATTGATGATAGCTCTTAGGGTTCCAAACCTTGTGAACACATGCTTCTACAAAAACTTCATCACAACCTTAGCATCGCTCATTGGATATGCCTCAGTCTCAACCCACTTAGACACGTAGTCTATTGCTACCAATATGTACTTGTGACCAAAAGACAGAGGGAAAGGACCGAGAAAGTCAATACCCCAAACATCAAATAATTCTACCTCAATGATGTTTGTTTGAGGCATCTCATTTCTTTTTGTGATGTTTCCAACCCTTTGACATCGATCATAGCTCCTTACGTAAGCATACACATCTTTAAATAGTGTTGGCCAAAATAATCCGACTTGCAATACTTTGACTGCAGTACGTGTATCTCCGAAGTGTCCCCCACTCAGCCACTCAGAGCTGAGTGGCCATGATATAGAATCTTATGCACTTCATCTTCTGCCATGCATCTCCTGATCATTTGATCTGTACACTTTTTAAACAAGTATAGTTTTTCCCAGAAATAGTACTTCACATCATGAAGAAACTTTTTCTTTTGATGATACATCTTATCAATCGGCATAAAACCACAAGCTAAATAGTTAGCAATATTAGCAAACAAAGGGGTATTATGGACATGATTTACCTTCAGTATGTGTTCATATAGAAATGTCTCCTGAATGGGTATAAGTGGAGAATTCCCTTCTTGCGGCTCCAATCTAGACAAGTGGTCTGCTACTTGGTTTTCTACTCCCTTTCGATCTTGAATTCCTAGATCGAACTCTTGAAGTAGAAGTACCCATCGATCTGTCTCGGCTTAGCATCTTTCTTGACAAGTAAATACTTAATTGCCGAGTGGCCCATATAGACAGTCACTTTGGTACCTAGAAAATAAGATCGAAACATGTCAAAAGAAAACACAATAGAAAGTAACTATTTCTCTGTTACTGTATAATTCAGTTGAGCTCCTGTCAGAGACCGACTTGCATAGTGGATGGAAGAAAAACTTTGTTCCTTTGCTGGCCCATTATAGCTCCTATCGCGAAGTCACTTTCATCACACATCAATTCAAATGGCAAATCCCAGTCTGGTGTGACAATTATTGGTGCCGAAACTAATCGACTCTTCAAATCTTTGAAAGCTCTTAAGCACTCATTATCAAATTTAAACGCTTCTCCAATAATTTGCATATGGGTTTAGAAATTTTGGAGAAATCCTTGATAGATCTTCGATAGAAACTGATGTGGCCCAAAAAGCTCCTAACACTCTTTACAGATGTTAGAGGTGGGAGTTTCTCAATAACGTCTACCATTTTTTTATCTACCTCGATTCCATATCTCGTTATCTGATCACTTAAAAAATACCTTCTCGTACCATGAAATGACGCTTTTCCCAGTTGAGTACGAGGTTTGTTTCTTCGCATCACCTTAGTACCTTGGCTAGATTGGCTAGACAATCATCATATGTATCTCTGAATACTGAAAAATCATCCATAAGGACTTCCAAGTATTTCTCAACCATATCAGTAAAAATAGACATTATACACCTTTGAAATGTAGCATGTGCATTACATAAACCAAATGGCATGCGTGTAAATGCAAATGTACCATACGGGCAGGTGAATGTTGTCTTGTGTTGATCTTCTGATGCTACTGTAATTTGATTATACCCCGAGTATCCATTGAGAAAACAGTAATAGTCTAGCCCCACGAGTCTATCCAGCATTTGGTCTAAAAACAGCAAAGGAAAGTGATCTTTCCTATTCGCCTTGTTTAGCTTCTGGTAATCGATGTAAATTCTCCATTCCGTAACCATTCTAGTTGGTATCAACTTATTATTCCAATTCTCAATGACTATAATACCTCCTTTATTTGGCATACACTGGACCGGACTTACCCATGAACTATTTGAAATGGGGTAAATTATGCCTGCATCTAACCACTTGATGATTTCTTTCTTTACCACGTCCTTCATGATGGCGTTCAGTCTTCATTGACCATCAATTGTCCCTTTCTCGCCATCTTCTAGGATGATTTTAAGTATGTATACAGACTGACTAATGATTGGATATGGTCCATCTGATAGCCTTCTTGAATTGTTTCAATACTAGAATGAGTTTCTCTTCTTGCTCAACGGTTAATTCCACTAAAACAATCACAGGCAAAGTAGAAGTGTTAACTAAATAAATATATTTTAAATGTGAGGAACGTACCTTCAGTTCTAATTTAGGTGGCTCATCGATTGATGCTTTTGGTTGGGCATAATCCCTATTCTCTAACTCTAAAGATTCAAAATAAGATTGATGATTAAATCCCCTTTGATTAGCTTCTAGCAAAGCTAATTATTCATCCTCCTCTTCATCATTTGGAGGGTCTAATGTCAAAATTTGCTCCAATGGGTCCTCAACATAGTTGAGTTCCTTTTCCATGATTAATTCCTCTAAATCGGACAATACAAAACAATCATCAATTGTGTCAGGAAGTCGCATAGACTTAAAAACATTAAATGTTAACTGATTGTCCTAAACACGCATAGTAAGCTCGGCCTTCTGCACATCAATAACGGTCCTTCCAGTTGCTAGGAAAGGTCTTCTTAGGATGATTAGCACTTCTTTGTCTACTTCAATGTCTAGAATAACAAAGCTAGTAGGAAAAATAAATTTTTCTACACGTACCAGTACATCCTCGATTTTTCCTTCTAGATGTGCTAAGGATTGATCTGCTAATTGAAGTGTAACCGTAGTAGGTCTAACTTCCCCTATCCCCAACTTCCTAAATATTAACATGGGCATCGAGTTGATACTCGTACCTAAATCACATAGTGCGTTACCACAATATGTTGCTCCAATGCTGCATGGTATGGTAAAACATCAAGGATCCTTCAACTTTTGGGGTAGTTTATCTTGAAGGTATTCATTGCATTCCTTTGTCAGGGTTACCGTCTCAAATTCTCCAAGTCTTTATTTTTTGATAGGATATCCTTCATGAATTTGACGTAGTTCAGCATTCGTTCAAGTGCTTCAACCAATAGGATGTTGATATGAAGTTGCTTGAGCACGTCTAAGAACTTCTTGAATTGAACTTCCTGCTTTTGCTTCTGAAGTCTTTGATGAAGGCTTCTTTACTGGAACTAGTTGATTCGTCCTCTATGACAATTCTACATCTAAAAAAAGTTGTTAGTTTATCAAGATTAGCTGGTTCAGAAGTTACCTTATTAGATTTTGCAGATTCAAGTTCCGATGAAACCAAAATTTCAACACTCAGTCGAACTTCCTCTAAGTCTTGAGCGTTAGCTGTCTCCTTTTCAACTTTGACGGTGTTGGGCTCTAATGTCTTTCCGCTCCTCAATGTCAACATTTTACAATGCTCCTTCCCTAGATTCCTCGGATTCTCCATATCACTAAGTAAAGCACCTTGTGGTCGGTTTTTGAGTTCAGTTGCAAGCTAGCCTATTTGGTTTTCCAGGTTTTTCAATGTAGCTGTTTGGCTTTGGATTAATGCATCATTCTCGGCTATTTATGCCTTCAACAAGTTTTCTAAGCCATTGGATGGTCCAGCTTGAGGTTGTCTCTAAACTTATTGGGTAAAATAGGTGGTTGGGTCGGTCTAGGTTGGGCGTATGTGTTACTGGGTCCAACCCTTTGGTTACTCCAGGAGAAATTAGGGTAGTTTCACCATAATGGATTATAGGAATTGGATTATAGTCCTTACCTTCCTCGGTTTTAGTTCTAGTTACCCATGTAATACACAGATATTGGGTTTGATGGACATTCTTCGAACAGATGTCCTTTCCCATAATAGACACAGTCTACATTTTCAAATTGATTCGTTGGCTGTGCTGTAAAACTATTAAACCCATTAGTGGTAAAATTTTTAAGCATTGAGGATATTGAGGATACTTGAGATGCGAGTGAGGTTAAAACATCTACTTCTTGTATTCTAGCGACTCATCTTCCTAACGTTGCTCGATTGGTTGGCCATTGATAATTGTTGCCGGCAATCCTCTCAATGATTTTAGAAGCCTCATTGTAAAACTTAGAAAGGAGAGCACCATTAGTAGCAGCGTCCACTACCATCCTCGTGCGAGCATTTAGACCATCATATAACGTCTCAAGTTGGATGCAATGAGGAATTCCGTGATGAGGGCACTTCCGTAATAATTCTTTGTACCTTTCCCATGTATCATGTAAGGACTCATCATCCATTTGTTGGAAAGTAGTGATCTTATTCCTCAACTTAGTATTCTTGCTAGGTGGAAAATAATTCATAAGGAATCTTTCTACTAACTCTTTCCATATGGAAATTGAATTTGGTGGTAATGAGTTCAACCAGGCTCGAACTTTGTCCCTTAACGAATATGGGAACAACTTTAGTCGTAGTGCATCTTCGAGTACTCCGGCTTACTTGAAAGAATCGCTCACCTCCATAAACAGTCTTAAGTGCAGGTGAGGATCTTCGGTAGGCATTCCACTGAATTGACCCACTGTCTGAAGAATTTGGAACATGACTGGCTTCAGTTTGAACAGTTGTGCCTCAATTTTAGGTCTCTTAATACCCGAATTAAGATCATGAAACACTGGCACGACATATTATCTTAGAGCTTTATCCTTATCATTAGCAATAAGGATAGGATTTTAGGTAGGGTTTGCTCCGTTTCCTTGATTTGGATGTTTGAAATTCATCTCTTCAGTCCTTCTTTGACTTGCTTGTCTTTTTTGCTGTCGAAAAGTTCTTTCTATCTCAGGGTCTATGAGGAGTAAATTGATAATTGGGTCAATACTCATAAACACCTAAAATAAACATAGAAAATTTATTAAGTTAAAATTGAATAGAAAAATAAACCAAAATGCAAAATTAAAAAATTCACAAATAATGACTTTTTAAAACAGTCCCTGGCAACGACGCCAAAAACTTGGGAGATGGAAAAATAAAGTGACAAGTAAATGTCGAGTTATCATACCCACAGGGACTATGAAAAGAATTATTTCTGAATGCAATTTAAAACACTTTGGTGAAGAAAAATATTTTGATTTGAAGAGGTGATTAAAAACTAAGATCTTTATTTAAGTAAAATAAATAAATAGAAAATAAAAGTTCTAATGCACGATTTCAAAAGATGATTTTAATCAAGATGACATAATTGTATTAGATTAATTACATTTCTTAACTTAGAATTATTAAACTCATGTTCATGTTGTTACAAATAAATTCACAGAAACTTAGTAATTTGCTAACTTATAAACATACTTACCTACTAAAATCCATTTATCTCTGACTATATCTCTACATCAATTCAACCGATTAAACAAATTTTAATAAGCAAATGTGTTAATGCACATACATATTTATGAAATTAAAATAATCTCTTTTACATATCTCTATGCCGATTCAAACAATTAATTCAGTCTCATAAGCACATAAAAGATTACACGAGGTAACAATGTATTTCTACCTTGAAACAGTTTAATCCCAATAATCTTGCAAGTTATGCAAGGCTAATGTATCGTTAGATACCGTTGCTAATTTAATCCTTAGCTACCTTAGATGATTAAACATGCACTGATTCAGTATTGTTTCAATTAATTACAATTTCATTCTGTTTAAATAATTAATTCATTAGTTACCTTACAATTGTAATGCAAGAATAACTTAGTCATGGTTTTACTTAATCAAACATCTTACCAAGGTCTATAACATCACAAACACAATTTTAATAACTCAAGTAGACAAAATGCAATCAACCTAACACGAATTAAATTTAAGCCATATTAATTAAATTAAACATATCAACATCACAAATAGTCATAGACATGTTCATCATAACAATAACAAAATTAAAAGGATAGGGAACAAGAATCAAATTTGGTGTTTTCTTTGTGGCTTGACTAGTTTGCTCCACTCCTTCTCCACTTGTTCTTGTTGAACCGAGGCTTACAAGAACACTTGAATGCTGCTCAAATGGTGGTTGATTGACTCTTTTTCAAGATGTGAAATCGGCAAGGGAATATAGGAAGAAAATGAAGAACAATGGAAGGGAATGAAGAGAGAAAAATAAGAGAAAAGTGAAAACATGAGAAAGGTTGAGATATTTTTGAAGTGAGCAGCCAATGGGAGTATTTATAGGTTGAGAAGGCTGCTAAAAATAGCCAAAATTAGCAGCCAAAGACTCCCCACACGGCCGACCACACATATGGCATGTTTGAAGATTTCAAACATGTCATTTTAAGGTAGGGGCAAATCTAGAAAGGCATAAATAGTGGAGGGGTTTGAATGCAATTTGAAGGAGCCTTCAAAGGCCATTTTGCAAGCCAAATAATTAGCCAGGAAAGCTTATTGGGTCAGCATGTGGGACGGTTTTGGGCTACCCAATGCTCTGTTGGATCGGTTTTCTCAATTTAGCTCAACTGGGCCTCTTTTCATAATTAATTAACAATAATTTATTTAACCCAAATTAAATTGGATTAAAATTAAAATTAATTATATTATGAATTAATACACATAATTTGGACTGTCTTAGGTTGAAAAATTAATTCGCCTTGATGCTTCAAAATTGCTTCTCGATTTTGCGCTTCTAGACTTGTTTGTCGAGGCGGTTTTCGCCCTTTGTGCAAATCTGTCGAAAATAATCAAAATTTGATATAAAATTAATTAAAATCCAACATGTTCATAATCTGAGTTCAATTTAATTATTTTATAATTATTATTTATTTTTCGACACGAATTTTATCGAAACTGCATGAATTTGAGTTAAAAAGAGCATGAAAAATGTGTATATTTTCGTGTTTTCACACCCCCAAACTTAATTGATTGCTCGTCCCCAGTAATGCACAAATTTGAAAAGAATTTCTCGAAAAAACCTTTGAAAAATTCCTTCAGAACATCATTCTTCCCAAAATTATGATTTTAGTATACTTAAGTATACATATCATTGAAATTAATCTCAATCATTCTTATGATAGCAAAAATAGATTAAATGATGCCAAATAAAAAAATGTTAAATCCCTACCAATTTGATTTTATTCCCTTATTCCTACCACTAATGTAGGTAGCATAGACACTTGAATTAATAGGTCATTAAAAGGGTTGTAACATGGCTAGGCTAGGGTTGTAACTTAATCGCTTCGTTCCCTCTTCGGTAGTGGACTCTATGGTTCAAATATGAAATCTAGAAACTCAGGCAAAAAAATAAATGGGTCATTGTATATTTTCGTAAGAGCGCTTCTTCTTCAGTCATCCTGTATTTTTGAATATCTCCAGTAAGCTTGTTGCTGCCACTGCATATGTTGCATGATGTCCATCAATTTTGACAGCTCATATCGAAGATCTGGATGAGGCGATTGAGTCCTCAACATTGAAGTTGCGACGTCAAGTTCAGTTACTAGGTCTATTGGTTCTGTCTTATCAGGGATTTCAGTTGACTACATTGGTTCGATCTCTGTGGGATCCTCTTCTTCTTCTTCTTCATCTTCTTCTTCTTTAGGATCCTCACTCTCTTCAACTCATTGTTGTAGAATAGAGTCTCCAGCTATTCGTTAGAGGTCCCAATCTGTGACTGTGCCTTGGCTATAACCTGTCTTCTTTACATTTGCAAGAATTTCAGCTTTCAAGCACAAAATTGTTATCGTAAAGGGAAAGTAAGTTGGGTCAGAACGTCTAGCGGCACAATTTCGCATTTCTCTAAGGATGATTTTTCCCACATCAATTGTCTTTCCAGTTAAAATCGAGTATAATAAGACCATTCACTCTAATGAAATTGTAGTCCCATGTGAAATGGGCATAAGGCTGAATCGAATGAAATAGAACCATACCTTCGTAGTGGTGTCAAATATTCTCTGCGACAAGTGTGAATTCCTTGCTTTGACATAGTCCACTTAGAACCTGGAACTGTAAGCTCCTCAAGAATTTCTTGTAGATTTTTAGACTCAATATTGCTCATCAAGGAAGAATATTCGTTGTCTTCGAAATTAGGAAATCCAAAGAATTCATTAATAGTGTTTGAGGCTATTGGTACCTTGATTCAATGAACAGAAGCTTCCATCAATTCGCTTGAGGTTAAATTCTCGTAAAATTCACGAACTAACTCCTTATCTACACTAGGTCTTTTCTCGTAAAATAACTCCCAATTGAGAGCTTTAGCAATTTGTCGAATGCGCACCATGAAATAAATATAGTTGATTTCTTTCAGCGTAAAGCCTTTTTATGGGTGCATCTGTTGATTCTTGAAAACGCTTTCGTATCTCGCTTTGGCTTCTTCATAGTGGAATTTATTTTGTGATTCGTCAATTTGGGCAGAGGCACGAGTTCTCTTGCGAGGCATGATTAACCTAAACATAAGATGGAAATAAATATTTTCTCAAAAATTTAATTAGTATAAAATATTAATAATTCAATAAATTGGAAAATAAAATAATTAAATAAAATAAAATTTTAGGTGAAAGTTTTGTCTTACCACCTTTTTATAAAAATTAAGAACTCAAAGTAAATAAATATAAAGCAAAAAGGGTTGGTTTAGGGATGGTTGTAGGGTGTCTTGATGGTGTGGTGCAATAGGAAAGGGTGTTGGTGTGAGTAGCAATATGCGGTGTAAGCAGATGCGTGGGCAACAGGTGACACTGTTAGATTAAAATGAGAATTTAAATCCATAAGGCCCTCTCTCTCCCTATTATCTTGTTTTTCCATATACACATCAATTTCCATAATTTTTTCATGTTCATTAATTAAAGAGGACACATTAGTTAAAGAATTGAGATAAGTTAAAACCTTACCTGTGTGGTCTTTGTGTGCTGGTCCAGATGACTCTGTAGAGCGCTATTGCTCGATAACTGAAGCTGTGTGCACCGGCCCAATTAATGACACAGGCCCCTACTGCCCATCTGATGGCAAGAATTCCTTTGGCCAATTTGCATCGCAAAACTCTGATGCCCAACTAAAGGAACAGCTGTACTTGGCCTAAAGACTTCCATGTCCAATTTCCATCCTAAGCCCATCCTTTTTGGCACAAAATCTAGCTACTTTTTGGCCCCACATGGGATCTCCATCCCCTCTAAACAAATCTGTTGCAACGCGCTAAAAGTGTTGTGATTGTACTAGAAAAAACATATATTTTCTCCCTATTTATTGGTTAATTTGTTCCCATTAAGTTATTTTTAGCATACATTTTAGCATTTTCAATTTAGTAAATTGCATTTTATAACCCAGTGAATCCTAGCCTATTTTATCATTAATTTTGCTATCTTTCTGCACTAATATCGCTGCATTAGTTAATTTCAGATTGCATCCAAAATTGTCACCGCAGTTAACAGCTGTTTAGTAAGAGCTAACCATGCGTGAGCTGTCCAATTTGGTATAACTGCCCTGTACATACAAGTACAGAAGAATCCTAAGGGAAGGACACCTGTACAGTTGAGGAGAACATAAAAGGTTGACGTGAGAGGAGGAAGGGAGGATTTTTGCTGAACCACCATTCTTTTACCCTATTTTGAAGCTTGCGGCCATGGTAGCTTGAGCCTCCTACGGGTGAGCCAATGTGAAGATTGATGCAGATCCACTCCTGACGAGGAAATCTAAGTCTAGAATAAGGAGAAATGGAGAGATGAAGTTGAGTAGCCTAGGAATAGTATTCTCCATTCTGTTCTTTCTTATTTTTTTGAAAACGCTGGTGATTACTCTATGTTTTCTACTGTATGAAAGTGCAATGAATGTTTTGATAAATGTTATCTTATTAAATCTTATTTTTATTGTTTAATCTTAGGGGTTTGAATGTTCTAAACACGAAAGTGTTATTGTAGTCACTAACACCGGAAGGTGCAGTGACAGTTTGAGCTAGTAAGCATTTCAACGAAAGTTGAGTAAGGACTAAAGGAATTTAGTCCACTTGTTCTTAATAGTGCCATATTTCCATCATCAGTAGGTGAGGTTAACATGCATGGTTAAGTCCCAGATTAAATAAAAAAGTGGCGTTTGGTAAGATATACATTAATTTTTATTGCGTCGACAATCACCTATCTTTTATACCTTGCGAGTACTTAGTATACTGCTGAAGATTCATGTTGGGGATCCCAGTTTATCATTACCATACTTTATTTCATTTTTTTTAATATATTGCTCTAAAAATTACTCACACAATTTAATTCAATTTTTTTAGCTATTGCATCGACATTAATAGACAAAGAACTACCATCCATGTGGGATTAATATCCGACAGACTCATATATGTCTACTATACTTGCATCGGTAATGTACGCTTGCATATTTTTGCTATGACGTTAATAGCCGATCATGTTGGTAGAAATAGAATTTCATCCTCTTACATTTTTAGAAAATTTCTCTTGATTTTTTGCCTTCAAAAATTCCCTTTTTTTGAACTTCATCCCCGAAAAATCATTCACCTTGGTGCCAATCTCCAGTAAGCTCAATCCAGGAGAAATCAAAGTGCCATTTCCAGTTGGACTTTCAACGGTAATCTACCGAGCCCTAGAATTTTGCCGTGTTCTCTTTTCAACAAGCATCCAAGGGCCAAAAGACTTTGACGACTCCACCACTTTTCCTAACTCCAGTGAGGGTTCCTTAGTCTTCTCCTTTTCCATTTTAAATTCATTTGTACCTTATTTACGTGGGCAATCTTCCTTCGTGTGACCAAAACGTCCACAACTGAAACACACATGTGGGAGTGACTCAAACTCAACTATCGACATCATTCTGTTCACCATTATCTAAGATACTAAAGATTTTCCAAGATAGACACAAACGACCATCATGGCAAACTTTCCTTTCAAAACCTTGTCTATTTGAAAATCTAAGCTGGTAACAGTACCTATTAGACCCTCGATTTCCTCTAAGATTTTCCTTTTATAGAAAAACCCCAGAAGTTGAGGCAGCCTAATCGATACCATTATACTACTAGGGAACACCTAGAGGGGGTGAAAACTTCAGAGACCATGGTTGCACTGTGAGATAGTGACCAAGCACTACCCATGGTCCTTAGGTGAGAACTTTTTCATAATCAACATGATTATAAAACTTTACCAAAATTTAACCATATCCTCATCCTCAACAGCAGGCGAATCTACAACCATATTATTCTCAACATCAGGATTAAGATCCTTAAAATGAACCTTTTTAATGTTTTCAACTTTTACTATCATCTCCACCATCCTCTACCATAAAAATTTAGAAAGATAGTATTGCACTTTAACACTGCATCCCAATCCTATCTCATAGAGGATTTTGAAGAAAAATGGAGGTAATTTTAAATGGGTTGTAACCATATCCTCATTCATTAAGCATCATTTTTAATTTTTTGTTCGGAGTTGAAAACTATGGTTTTAAAATTTAAAAGAGGAAATTTTTATTGATAAAGTCAGCATGAATTTAAGAGCTGATTTATGTTTTTTTCTCCAACTCGTTTGATTCTTCTCTTTTGTTTTTCTCTTTGATGGTGCTAGCTTACAAGTTGACTACCACTCGTCTTTTTTATCCCTTCCATCAATTCTCTCTTTCTTTATTCTCCTCATCATTCTATGTGCCTTTTCTTTGTTCAGATTACAAATCTATTTTGTAGGTATGTTTGTTATCTTCACAAATTGTGATGGATAGATGATGGTGCCTATTGTTGTTGAAATTTAACCGGCCACTAGCAATTTCTTTTGGAAAGTGGGCGTCTCTTCATCGACTTCTTAACTTATTTATGTTTTGAGAGTATTTCATAATAATAAATGATTTCACAAGTCAATTTGGACTCGCGTTGTCTTAAGTTTTATATTTATTTATTTTTCTTTGTTTAAAAAGTCTTCACTTTTAAAAGTTTTTATCTACTTTTGTAGTATGTTTGTTAGTCTTGATTATGTTAGATTTGTAAAATAAATCTAAAAATAAAACTAAATAAACCAGGATCTATCATGTCAAATCATCAAGAATAAATCAAGAACAAAACTAGATGCGGAAGCGTACCTGAATTCCTGGATTCCTTGAAGTTTTACCTGATCTTGGGGATTTGATCTTCCAAATTAGCACACAAGAAATTCAGAGAATATCTACTCTCTCTTTCTTAATGATGGGATATTAGAAAAGATATCTTGTGTATAATTTGGGGACCATAACCCTAATATTTATAACCTTGGTATATTAGTTCTAATCAATTTCTAATTAGCCCATCATTAATTAGAATTTGATTAGAACTCAATTACTAGAGTATCTACACATATTTAACCCATACTTTATTTAATAATTAAAGCCTAATAAAATTCTAACCAAATTAGATCACTTTTAATTTGGGCTAACCTATCATGATAGAAAATAATAACATGTAATTACCCTTATTATATATGTGATGTTCATATTTTCCAACAATCTCCCACTTGGACCACATATATATAATAATTACTCTATAATTACATGTCATTATATAACCTTATGAGCTCAAAATTTTACTATCATATCCAAAAGGTATTCTGAACAATCTCGTCTATTAATTATGTTAACATAGAACCAAGGCCACTTTCATTACGTATATCATAACTAAATCCATCCATGATCACGTATATTAACACAACCAAATGACATAGATCAAGTATGGATGTGTAGCATGGAAATTACATGCAATATGATCTAAACATGTCTATTTCCAATTGGTCCTCTTTAAACTTAAGTGAGGTCAGTTTCAAAACAATAAACAGAGTGAATAAACTGAATACTTCATTTCTGATCAGAAAATAACCAAATACATAAATGTCTGAAAACAAATAAAATATAAACTCCTACTAAAGCATGATATCCTCAAACAATGTAACACTCATGTGAGCAGTGTGCTCATGAAAGACCTTGGGTGGTAAACCTTTTGTGAGCGGATCTGACATCATGGAGTTTGTCCCAATGTGCTCTATGGATATTTGACCATTTTGCACTCTTTCTTTTACAACTAGGAATTTTATGTCAATATGCTTTGACTTAGATGAACTCCTGTTTTTATTAGAATATAGCACTGTTGACTTATTGTCACAAAGTAATTTGAGTGGTCTTTCTACATTCTCCAAAATGCGCAGCCCTATGACAAAGTTCCGAAACCATATTCCATGGTTTGATTCCTCATAGCATGCTACAAACTCTACTACCATAGTGGATGAAGCTACAAGTGTCTATTTGACACTTTTCCAAGATATAGCTCTTCCAGCTAACAGGTAAATATAGCCTGATGTAGATTTCTTACTATCTTGGCACCCAGCGAAATCAGAATCAGAATACCCTACGACCTCTAAAAGATTTGATCTCTTATAAGTAAGCTTGCAATCTTTTGTTCTCTGAAGATATCTCATAACCCTTTTGGCTGCTATCCAATGGTCTATACTAGGGTTGCTTCAATATCTGCCTAACATCCTAACAATGTACACAATGTCCGGACGCGTACATACTTGAGCATACATTAAACTCCCAATAGCTGATGCATAGGAAATCTTTTGCATTTCCTGAATTTCAAGGTTACTTTTAGGGCATTGAGTAAGACTAAATTTGTCTCCTTTAGCGACAGGGGTATCACCTAGTCTACAACTCTGTATGCCAAACCTTTTGAGTATTTTATCGATATAGCTCTTTTTTGATAATCCAAGAATACCTCGAGATCAATCTCGATGTATCTGAATTCCTAAAACAAAATAGGCGTCCCCAAGATCTTTCATCTCAAAATGCTTAGATAAAAACCTCTTGGTTTCGTGCAATAAGCCTATATCATTAGCGGCAAGCAAAATGTCATCAACATATAGAACCAGAAATATGTACTTACTCCCATTGAATTTGTGATACACACAATCATCAAAAATATTCATCTCAAAACCGGACGAAATAATTATTTGATGAAACTTATGGTACCATTAACGAGAAGCTTGTTTAAGTCTATAGATGGATTTTGTCAATTTGCAAACCATATTCTTTGAGTCTTCCGACTCAAAATTTTCTAGTTGAACCATATACATTGTTTTTTCAATGTCGCCATTAAGAAACACAGTCTTAACATCCATCTGATGTAACACAAGATCAAAATGAGCAACAAACGCCATGATTATCCTAAAGGTGTCTTTCAATGAAACTGGAGAGAAAGTCTCTGTAAAATCAATACTTTCTTTCTGAACTTATCCTTTAGCTGTAAGACGCGCCTTATACCTTTCCACATTACCATTTGCATACGTCTTGGTTTTAAATATCCATTTACAACCAATTGGTTTTGCACCTTCAGGTAATGGGACAAGTTCCCAAACTTTATTGTCTTGCATAAATTTATACTCATCTTTCATGGCATCAATCCACTTTTGAGAATTAGAACTTTTCATGTCTTGATGAAAGTTGATTGGATCATCTTCCATCATTCCATTATCATCCTCATGTTCTTGGAGAAATACAATATAATCATCTGGAATAGCATTTCTCCTTTCTCTTGTGGACCTCCTTAATAACACTTGTTCTTGAGGTTGTTGAGTTCGTTCTTCTGGAACAATTACCTCACTCTGAAGGGGGAGTTGTTCAACATTGTCTTGTAGAGGTTCTGGATTCACTTCTTGATCAATGATA
The DNA here is from genome assembly GCA_025698475.1 of Gossypium anomalum. Classification (NCBI taxonomy): domain Eukaryota; kingdom Viridiplantae; phylum Streptophyta; class Magnoliopsida; order Malvales; family Malvaceae; genus Gossypium; species Gossypium anomalum. Next base: position 39,237,440 of record CM046959.1, on the reverse strand, counting down.
GGAATAAGAACCTGAACATCATTAAAAGTGATAGTAGGAATTAAGTTAGAATCCAATTCCTCCTCAAAAGCAATGTCTCCAACCTTATTTCTCCCCCCAAACTCAACATCCTCAAAAAATGTTGCAGTTCCTGTCTCAAAAATATTCTTTATTATGGGATCATAAAATTTATAGCCCTTAGATCGCTCAGAATAACCAATAAAGTAGTCGCTTACTGTTTTGGAGTCCAATTTATTTTCATGTGGCCATAAGGCCTTGCCTCAGCTGGACATCCCCAAATGTGAAAGTGCTTTAGATTAGGCTTTTGACCTGCCTAAAGCTCATAAGGTCTTTTTGGAACTGCTTTATTGGGTACTCTATTTAGAATGTAAGCTACTATCTTTAATGTTTTTCCCTAGAGGGACTTAGGTAAGGTAGAATGAGCAATCATGCTACTTACCATATCCTTAAGAGTTCTATTTCATCTTTCAGCTACACCATTCATACTAGGTGATCCTGGCATGGTGTACTATGGGACAATACTGCATTCCTCTAGGAATTTCACAAATGGTCCTAGACATTGTTCACCTGAACCATCATATCTACCTTAGTACTTACCACCATGATCAGATCTGACATTTTTAATCCTTTTGTTGAGTTAATTCTCAACTTTAGCTTTATAAACTTTGAACATGTCCAAAGACTGAGATTTCTCATGAATGAGATATAGGTACCCAAAACGTGAGTAATCGTCTATGAATGTTATGAAATATTGTTGACCATTCCAGGATGCCGTAGGAAATGACCCACAAATATCTTTATGAATTAATTCTAAGATGTCTGAAGATCTGTTGGCACCCAATCTCTTGGTTTTAGTCTGTTTCCCTTAATACAATCGACACAGACATCAATGTCTGTAAAGTCAATGGACTCTAAAATACCATCAGACACAAGGCATTCAACTCTAACTTTTGAGATATGGCCTAAGCGCCTATGACATAATGATGTTGAATTTTCCTTATTTAATTTGCGTTTAATACCACATGATTCCACATGCAAGGTTTCATTATAGGATGCAACTGTTTCTAGCAAATAAAGGTTTTCATAAGTATTTAATTAACCAGTTCTAATAACATTTGAATTTAAAGACAAATTAAATTGATTGTTTCTGAATGAACAATAATATCCAAAATTTTCCAACCAGGAAACATAAACTAAATTCCGTCTAAACGACGATACAATAAAAGTGTCCTTTAAATCCAAATAAAAACCAGTTCCTAATAACAACCTAAAATTCCCAATCGCTTCCACTTCTACCGATTTTTCGTCACCCACAAAGATGTGTCTTTCACCATCACTTGGCTTTCAGTAACTCAGGCGACCCTACATAGAAACACTTATGTGAATAGTAGCACCAGAATCTATCCAGCAAGTGTTTCTAGGTACTGAAGCTAAATTAATATCAGAATAGACCAAATTAAGAATTATACCTTTCTTTGCACGCCAAGCATGATATTTGGTACAATCTTTTTTTACGTGTCCAGACTTGTTATAAAAGAAACAACTCTCTGTAGCTTGTTGTTGTTTCTTTTGAGCTGGACCCTTAGCAGCTTCATTCTAATATTTTCTTTTCTTGCCCTTGTCTTTAAGGGCATTGGCCAAATGAGCACTTTCAGACTTATCACGCTTGAACCTTTTTTCCTCTTGCACACAATGAGAAATGAGCTCATTTAGGGTCCATTTCTCCTTTTGACAGTTATAACTAATTTTAAATTGATTAAACTGTGCAGGAACCGATACCAAAACCATAAGAAGAAGCAATTCCAAAAAGCTCGATCTTAAGTACCTTAAGTCCCCTTACGTTTCATTGATCTTTATACTTCATAGACATCAAAGAAGTTAGAAGTGATGTCATCTCAACCTTATCGTTTTTAGCAAAACGTTTCTCCATTTCGTTAAGGAAACCTTTGGCCTAAGTAATCTCTTCAAATTATATGCCCCGAAAGGCTTCTAGAATACTGTGTTTCATGATCATTAGACTCATACGATTTGAACGATCCTACCTTTCAAAATTCGTCTTAACATCAAGGGTGCTTTCTACAGTGAGAGGTGCAGGTTATTCTTCCCTTAGTGCAAGGTCTATATCCATATAGCCAAGCACTATAAGTAAGTGCCTTTTCCATTCCTTAAAATTAGTCTAAGTGCCTTTTTCATTCCTTAAAATTAGTCCCATTAAGCATGGGTATAGAATTTATATTAGCAGATATTGTGGTAGCAGAAGATGAATTAGTTGAATATAGAACAAAAGCAAGCTCAAATAAATATTCATAAGTAAACAATAAATTCAAGATAATGGCTAATCTCATCTCAAGATACCAAACACAACACTAATATCAAGTCTTTGGATAGTAATATTAACAGTAAGCGGTACTCTTGTTGTAGCAATCAAACATTGACAATAAATTATGTCAAACAATAAATTAATCTTTGGACTAACTTATTGCTCACACAAAATATCTTGTAATTGTCACACATTTATTGCCATAGATGTCGTTATAATTTTGTCAAATATTAACTTACATTTGGGTCAATTAATAAATGCATGAATCACAAAAACATATAATTATTTTAATATTTCAAATAAACTAATCTACACAAAAGAGGTCACTTTAGCTGCATTTTGTTTCAACTAATTTATTTAAAATATTAGACATCTTTAATTAAAAGCCAAAATCTGAATTTTTTTGTTTCAAAATATTTACCTTAATTTCTTCTTTCAGTCAAATTAAAAGATAATCATATATATTTATATAATTTTCCAAAACTAACATTCATTAAACCAATCAAAGCATGTATATATTATACATTTATATATAATAAAATATATATTAAAGAATTAGGCCATGCATATATGTTAACCCTTTTTTTTTAACATCAAAATAAATTCCTTATACCATTAAAAAAATATAATGCTTTCAAAGAAAAGGCACACGGTGACAGAAACATGATTTTGCAAATATAGAAGCACCAATCATGAATAAAGAAAATAATTGAATCGCAAGAAAAAAGATTAAAACGCAAAAACTTTTGTAATCGAATTCATCAATTCGAAAATCACTCAAATTAAAATATTGAAACAAAACCTTAAAATTTTAAGATGAATTCAAGATAATTAAGATCTTAAAAAATATTACTTTAATATAAACCTTCAAAGATCAATATAGAAACCCATAAAATTTCATGAATCAATTATTCAAAAGAAGAACCTTAATCAATTCTCAATGATTCGATATGACGAGGCTCTAATACCTCTTGTTAGATTTGTAAAATAAATCTAAAAATAAAACTGAATAAATCAGGATCTATCATGTCAAATCATCAAGAATAAATCAAGAATAAAACTAGATGCGGAAGCGTACCTAAATTAATGGATTCCTTGAAGTTTTATTGGATCTTGGGGTTTTGATCTTCCAAATTAGCACACAAGAAATTCAGAGAATAACTACTCTCTCTTTCCGAATGATGGGATATTAGAAAAAATATCTTGTGTATGATTTAGGGACCATAACCCTAATATTTATAACATTGGCATATTAGTTCTAATCAATTTCTAATTAGCCCATCATTAATTAGAATTTGATTAGAACTCAATTACTAGAGTATTTACACATATTTAACCCATACTTTATTTAATAATTAAAGCCTAATAAAATTCTAACCAAATTAGATCACTTTTAGTTTGGGCTAACCTATCATGATAGTAAATAATAACATGTAATTACCCTTATTATATATTGGATGTCCATATTTTCCAACAATCTCCCACTTGGACCACATATAAATATATATATACTAATCATTCTATAATTACATGTCATTATATAACCTTATGAGCTCAGAATTTTACAAAATTTTAAAATATTAGACAACCTTAATTAAAATCTAAAGCCAAAATCTGAATTTATTTGTTTCAAAGTATTTCTCTTAATTTCATCTTTCAATCAAATTAAAAGATAATAGTATATATATTTGTATATATTTATCCTAAAACAACATACAATGATGTTCGTAAATATAATAATAGTTGAATAAATCATAAACCATAAGACTTCAAATTTAAACCAAAATAATTTAAATAAAGGTAACCTCATCATATCAGAAACTCCATTAATATTTTATCTTTAGACAAAATATTAACTTGTAAGTTATATATTAGTGTAATAATCAAACATTGACAATAAGAACATGTCGATATATATATAAGCATACCAATATTCAAATTTAAAATTTTCATAACAGTTAAAAGTCAAAACTAATTTTTTTTATTGCTATATAGTTTCCTAAATAACCCAAAATAAGGTTATCTAAATAGCACAATAAAAAAAAACCCCAAAACCTTAATCTTTAACTGATATTTATATTTTAACCATATATGTCAAAACTGAACGGAAATAATGTAGTGATTCAATGCCAAATAATTAACAAGTACATGTATTCATAATTTTGGCATAGACAAAACACCAAAACAATTCTCATATATACGTATATTTAAAATCAAATAGAAAAAAAAACTTATCCTACATATATCACGTAAATTCAAACTTATATTTATGATTAAACAGAGATTCAAATGAATACTTGAAATAAAAACTTCAAGTCAATATATCTCATAAATAAAATCATAATAGTTGACATACCCCATAATTCATACCATAGACTATATCAATATAATTTAACTGAATATTAGAAATAATAATATGTCAAACCCAAATATTATTTGACCAAACTTAAAACTAAATATATATGTGTTTATATTTTGGCAGCATAGATAATTGAAATTCATCGACTAATCTTAATAAATAAGCAATTATGCCAAGAAAAGGAATCAAAATAGGCAACACAATTGGTAAATTTCAACAACAACTATGATGCAAAGCATTAAACATTAATGATTAATTTATCTTGCACCAAAGCGCCCATAAAATTGAATATATATATATATATATACAAATTGTGATGGATAGATGATGGTGCATATTTTTGTTAAAATTTTACCGGCCACCAGCAATTTCTTTTGGAAAGTGGGTGTCTCTTCGTCGACTTCTTAATTTGTTTATGTTTTGAGAGTATTTCATAATAATTAATGATTTCACAAGTCAGTTTGGACTCGCGTTGTCTTAAGTTTTATATTTATTTATTTTTCTTTTTTTAAGAAGTCTTCACTTTTAAAAATTTTTGTCTACTCTTATAGAACGTTTGTTAGTCTTGATTATGCATGTTGTCTTGCGTTTATAAGTAATTTTAGGGATGGTTTTTTTAGCTTAAAATAATATATATGATAAACGCTGAATCTGAAGCGAAGCAGCCCATCCACGAACAAATTAGAGTTAAAGAAAAATGAGTGGAAGATTGTGGATAATCCATCATTTTTAGTTGAAAAATGTTCACATTTTTAAGCTCCTTTTCCGGGCTCTCACAGTTTTGTTGTGACCATGTAAACGAGTCCACCCATTGTTGGCCATCTAGCAACGTGTCATAGGACAATATCTAGAGCAAAATATACAAAGCCTCGTGGAACAATTTTGCTGGACAAATTAACATAAATATCTTTTTATTTTTATTTTTTCCATGGTTAGAAATAAAAGGATTATGGATTTAAGTTTTGTATTATCTGCTCCAAATACGACTAAACCTATGTTAAAAAAATATCTAAATTATATAAAATCATTATTAGGAACCGCACAAATAAATTGAAATTTATTAGTTACTAGTTTATATTTTCGTGTAAATATTAAATTTATAATATTAGTTTTGTTTAAAACTTTTAATGAATTTTACATTGAAAAAGTATTGTAATTAAAAAAATACTTTTAAAAATAATTAAATAATTTAAATTAAGTTATGTTAATTTTATTTAATTTTAAAATTATATAATATTAAAATAATACAAAAATTTATCATGATTTGAATATTAATTTAATATATTATAACTTATTAATAATTTCTTACAGGTTATTTGTTATATATATAGATATTGTTAAATTAATTTGTTTTAATGTTAAATGTGTTAATATTCAATTTTTTGTAATTTTATATTTATATTTGTTCTACTTCAATCAATAAATGTAATTATATTTTTTATTTGAAAAATATAAATTTAACTTGGTACAGTATGCTTTACATGTAAGGTCGATTGCTCATGCAATTTGGGATCCTCATTTTAGTCAACCAATGGTGGAAGCTTTAACTAGAGGGGGTGCTCCTGGTCCAGTGAATATCGCTTACTCTGGTGCTTATCATTGATAGTATACAATCAGGTTACATACTAACGAAGATCTTTATATTGGAGCCCTTTTTCTATTATTTCTTTCTGCTATATCCTTAATAGCAGGTTGGTTACACCTATAATTGAAATGGAAACCGAGCATTTCATGGTTCAAAAACACCGAATCTTGTCTCAATCATTATTTGTCAGGATTATTCAGAGTAAGTTCCTTGGCTTGGATAGGGCACTTAGTCCATGTTGTTATTCCTGGATCCCGAGGGGAATATGTTCAATGGAATAATTTCTTAGATGTATTACCGCATCCCCAAGGATTAGGCCCATTTTTTTAGGTGAGTGGAATCTTTATGCTCAAAACCCCGATTCAAGTAGTCATTTATTCGGTACCTCCCAAGGATCAAGAACTGCCATTCTAATCCTTCTCGGGGGATTCCATCCATAAATGCAAAGTTTACGGTTGATTGATATTGCACACCATCATTTAGCTATTGCAATTCTTTTCCTAATAGTGGGTCACATGTATAAAACTAACTTTGGAATTGGTCACAGTATAAAAATCTTTTAGAAGCACATATTCCTCCAGAAGGACGATTGGGGCGGGGGCATAAGGGTCTTTATGACAATCAATAATTTGATTCATTTTCAATTTGGCCTTGCTCTAGCTTCTTTAGGAGTTGTTACGTTCTTAGTAGCTCAACACATGTACTCTTTACTTACTTATGCGCTCATAGCACAGGGCTTTATTACTCAAGCTGTGTTATATACCCATCACCAATACATTGCAGGATTCATCATGACAGGAGCTTTTGCTCATGGAGCTCTATTTTTATTAGAGATTACAATTCAGAGCAGAATGAGGGTAATGTATTAGCCAGAATATTAGACCATAAATAAGCTACGGTATCCCATTTAAGTTGGGGCAGCCTCTTTATAAGATTCCATACATTGGGACTTTATGTCCATAATGGTATCTCCAATTATAGCCCCTTTAAGATGTAAAATATATATCTTCTCACCATCCTCATAGTGTGTGATAAAAATGTATGCATTTCTATTAAGGTCGTATTCTATGGTTACGATTCTACCATATATGTCTTTTTCATTTCATCGAAATTCAATTTTATGGTATAGACGCTTATGACCTCCCCCTTTATGCCTTGCGGTAATGATTCCTTTGGCATTACGACCTTTAACAGAACAATGTTGTCCATAGATCAAATTATTTTGTGGATTGGATTTCACTTGACTGTCTACAGCTCCATTGCATGTGCTTGGGGTAGAAGTTTTGTATAAATGTATTGTCATGCTATTAAGTATTTTGATTTAAGTCCTTTTCATTCTAAGAGGTAGAATAGAATAACCTGGTTGAAGCGTAATGATCATACGCCTATAATCCATTGTATGTCCTATAATAGGTCCCATTCTTCTATCCTTTCTGGGGAGTCGATGACTATTCAGAGCTATTACCTTGACACTAAAGAAGAGTTCAACCCAATGCTTTATTTCTGTCCTAGTTGATCATGTTTCGACATTAGAAGTAAATTGATTTTTTACCAATAATCGAATACTTTTGTCTATAACTACAACATATTTGATTCCATCCATAAATCTATTTTCTTCCCTATGAGTTCGAACCTCAATAAGAATGTTAGTTCTTACTATTCATATGTTATGATATGAATATACCACACCAATTTGTTATGCATAGATGATGAGATTCCATTGGTACAGAGCCAATTCTATTAGACTTATCAGAGGGTCCCATTGGCATGAATCCAGTAGGAATTAAACCTATGAATTCGCTAATTATAAGTTGGGCACTTTAACCATTCAGCCATGGACGCTTAGAAGGGATCCTCGTACATGGTGAATAACCAAATTTTGATTGAAATGAAATCTTTAGGATAAATCAATGCAATTTAAGAGGAATCAATGAAAGGACAACATTTAAAATCTTAAATTTTTTAATTGAAAGAGATCAAGAATTCTCATAGTTTCTTAGATTCATGGACCCAGTTCAATTCAGTGGGATCTTTCATTCACATTTTTTTCCACCAAGAATTTTTTATAAAACTCTTGAACCCCCAAATTTGGAGTAGCCATTTTGTACATTCAATGTACTCTATGGATAGAGGAATACATAGAGTTGAATAAATTAAAATAAGGAATTGAAAGATTTCGTTGCAATTGTTCGTTTGGAAATTTCCTGAAAAGCTAATCATAGGTTTTCTCCCCATTGGAACAATAAGGCCATTATGCTCATTACTAAACTTGTTGAAAAGATTAAATATAACCAAGGTATATCATTTTTATTAAAGGTTGAATCGATCATCAGAAGAAGAATTAGGCCAAAAATTAGGATACATTCTGGGAAAATAAAATTTCCATCGAAGAGAAGCAAATGAAAGGCTTTCATAAAAATTCTCTTAGAATTGAGAATGAACTTTTGATTCTGTACATGCCAGATCATGAATTAGTAACTGCATCCAATCTCCAAAAACAATCCCAGTTGTTTTGAACTTTCTATTTTTGGAATGGGAATATTTACAGAATCCCTATGAATAGGATCAAACCTTATTCCATTGTATTTACATGAGATTCCTTTTTCTTATTCTTAAGAAAGTCCCCGAGAGGGCTTAGTTGATCCATGATTTATGTTTCATCTTTCGTTTCATGTTCATTTGTTTCGAGGAATATATCGTTCAATTCTGATTCTTTCTTTTTCTATTGGTTCTTTTCCGATCAAGATGTATGGATCCATGAATCTATGTGTCTATATCAATCCTGTTCATGGATTAAAGAAAATGTGCAAAAGCTCTATTTGCCTCTGCCATTCTATGAGTCTCTTTTTTTTTTGCGTATGGCATTGCCACTCCTTTGGGTAGTATCCACTAATTCAGAACTTAATTTGAAAGCCATATTTCGACCCGGACATTTTCAGGATACCCTTAATAACCAGCGGATGGAAAGTGTTTTTCCTTGTGTAGATCCTATTTTAATGGGAACTTGATGAGTCGATCTGCCTACACGTTTTGCTTTTACTATCCTATTCAAATACTCATGACTGAAAAGTACTGGATTCTCTTTCAGATAGGTCCTGAAAGGAGAAAGAAAGATGGAATGTCACCAGGCATCTATTACTGAATTCACCTGACCCGATAGTACCCCTTTTTGAAAGGTTCAGTACTAAAGTCACGAAATTGGTAAGTCGTCAATCCCTAAAATGAACTATGTTTTGTACTTTATTCGCTAAGTTACGGGGGGTATTTTACCAGG